>OX336400.1:4687074-5287074 GCA_946902985.2 Meconema thalassinum
AGAAACTTGAGCATGTTCAGTTTCCTGAGACACGTCATTTTTAATTGCCGTATATGGGGCTGCCACGTCAATTTTCTATCAAAATGGAGCCCCAGGAAGCGATAAGTGTCAACCAACGGCAACGCAGCATCCCTGATATGTAGTTTAGAGTGTAAATGTAGCCTCCGGAGCCAACAAAAAATGGACGACGGAGGTTTTCGTTGCTGAAAAACGAAAACCCCGGTCGTGAGCCCACCTGACGACCCAGTTGATAGCTAGCTGCAATTGCCGTTCCACGACTGCCATACTTCCAGAGTTGTAATGCAGAGATAAATCGTCTACATACAGCGATGGAACTACCGTGGACCCGGCGGCGGCAACAATGCCATTTATGGCAATCGCGAACAAGGTGACACTCAGCACTGAACCCTGAGGAACTCCATTTTCTTGAGTATAGTATTGCGATAATGTCCTACCGACCCTTACACGGAAGAGTCGGACAGACATGAAATTCGCAATGAAAGTCGGTAGATTACCACGGAGTCCCCACTTGTGAAGGGTGGAAAGGATCCCGTAGCGCCATGTGGTGTCATAAACTTTTTCGAGGTCAACAAAAACCGTGACTAGGTGCTGCTTTCGGAAAAATGCCCCCTGTATGGCGCTCTCAAGTCGCACCAGATGGTCAGTGGTGGACCTATGAGAGCGAAATCCACATTGGTACTCAGACAGCAGACCTTTCTCCTCCAAGAACCACAACAGTCGACGGTTCACCATCTTTTCGAGCAGCTTAGATAGGCCATTTGTCATACAAATGGGCCTATAGCTGCTTACAAACTTGGGATCCTTTCAGGCCTTAGGAATCGGTATCACGATCCCCTCTCGCCATTGAGATGGAAACTCCCCTTCAATCCATTTACGATTGAAGATGATCAACAGTTTTTTTATACTGGATTCGCACAGATGTTTTAACATTTGATTATGTATGTTATCCGGTCCAGGAGCCGTATCCCTGCACAGTGTAAGCGCACTGCGCAGTTCCCATTCAGAGAATGGTACATTATAGGACTCCGAATCAGCAGTGGCAATGGACAAGTGGTGAGTCTCTGTTCCCACTTCAGAGTCAGAAATGTAGGATCGTAACTCCCGGAGCAGGATACATCGGAGAAGTGCAAGCCAATACTGTTAGCAATGGTGAGATTGTCCGTGATGATGTCTCCATTTAAGGATATTCCGGGTATAGACAGTGATGTCGGGAGTCCGGAGATCTGACGAAGCTTAGTCCACACTTGAGATGAAGGAGTATGCGCCGTCATAGAAGACACATACTTTTCCCACGTCCTTTTCTTACTCTCCCGAATCAGATATCGGGCTCTAGCACCCATCCTTCTGAAGGCCATAGTGTTTTGCCTCCGATGGCATTTGAAATCACGTCGACGATCTTTAATGGCTGCTGCAATCTCGGCTGTCCCCAAGGGACAAGCTTCCGGCGTGAGTTGCCGGATGAGGAAGGTATTGTTTCCTCAGCAGCAGCCAAAATACCATTCGTTATGTGAATGGTATGATCGTCGACACTCTCAAAGGTATCTTCGGCAAACACCGCACGTGCCGTGAAAGTTGGTCAATCAGCCCGACCGAGAAGCCATCGACTTGGTAACTCGATGGCTCTCTGGTTCGGAAGAGCAACGATAATTGGAAAATGGTAACTATTACAAAGGTCATCGTGTACACCCCACTTAAGCAGGGGAACCAGCGCACGACTGCACAAGATAATATCGATACTTGAATAACTACCGTGTGCAATAGAGAAGTGCGTAGGTTCCCCTATGTTCAACAAACACAGGTCCAGCCACCTGATCAGCCTCTCAAAATCACTCCCTTTACCGCTAGTGGTAGCGGAGCTCCAGATGGTGTTGTGGGCATTAACTTCTCCCAGAAGGAGAAAAGGAGGGAGAGCTGAGAGACTAGATCCACCAGCTGGCCGTAATCCGGTTGACAATCAGGTGGGATGTACACGTTACATACTGTTGCCATCACTGGCAACGAAGTACGAAATGCAAATGCTTCTAGCTGAGTACGCAACGGCACTTCTTCACTAATGAGGCTAGAGAGGACGAGAGTGCAGACGCCACCGGCGGCCACAGCTCCATCCACCTGGTCTTTAGAGAAGAGTTTGAAGTGACGCATTGTTGTCTCATGTCCAGGACGAATCCTGGATTCCTGAAGACACACAATGATTGCCGAAAACGAAGATATTAATTGTCGTAACTCAGCGAGATGAACAGAATAGCTATTACAGTTCCATTGTAATAGTGCCATAGGTTGGACATAAGTAGAAGTGGGTCTTCTACTTCTGCTTGACTGCTTGCCACCCTTCCCCATCTCTAGTTGGAGATGATGGGGCAGGAGAGCACATCTCAATCTCCACATCTCCGTCCGAAGACGAAGAAATTGGAGCGGGCGCTCTCTTGGGTTACGCGCGGTTGTCGTCGGACCTCACGGGTCTCTTGGGGAAGAGCGAGAGCAGTGTCGAGGGACTTTCTCCCTGTCCAGAGACTGGGTGCTTGTCCCCGACACTCTCCGAGCATTCTTCTTTCTAGACCGACGCAGACGTCTATTCGGGGAAGTATGTGGTCCCTTCCCCACAGACGTCACGTCCTTGCAAAACGAGGCCGCTCCAGCTGGCACCACTCCTTTGGTGATGGTAGGAGCGGAATGGCCAGCAGATGGCTGAGCAGCCTTGTATGCAGGAGAGGAAGAGAAACGGGCTGAACCGCCCCTCTTTCTCCGCCGGTGACTTATTTTTCCTATAGGGGAGTTCCTCCACTCTAATGGGATTGGCTTCTGCGGGCATCACTCCCTTGATGGTCGAGAGAGCGGAAGGCCCAGCAGATGAAGGAGCCATCCCATCAGCCGGAGGTCGAGAGAGACGGCGCCGCACCGTCTCCCTCTTCTCCACTATCTTTGTCTTATCAGGTGGGCTGGATGACGATCCAGCCCCGGTCGCAGAAGTCTTCTTTGCCTCGTTGGCAGGGGAGACTTCTTCTACGACCGTTTCGGAGAGGAAGATGACTTCTTCTCCGATTGCGCCGGTTTAGATGGTATAACCGGCGCCTTTTTCACAATGGTCGAAGAAGGTTGTGTGACCTTCTTCGGGCTGACAGGTCTCGATTGGACAGCGAGAGGAGACTATACGATCTCAGAGTAGTTCGTCGTCGAGGGTACAGCACGGGGAACGAAAGTGGCAGGGGTGATAGGTGGCGTCAACTTAGCCGCGAAAGATACCGGAAATTCGGGTGCAGTCATATCACGGTATCTATTTCGAGCGTCGTGATATGGAAGCCGATCCAATGTTCTGATTTCATGGATCTTTGCTTCCTTGCAGAACTCAGGGCACTGCTTCGACCGAGGAGAGTGACTTCCTTGGCAGTTAGGACACGTCAGGGGAGGCGTACACCCCACACCGTCATGTGTTCCCTTGCCACACTCTCTACACACCGCCTTGGCAGTGCACCTGGCAGAAACATGACCGAATTTCTGGCAATTGTAGCAGCGCATAGGTGGAGGGATGTACGGTCTAACGTCGCAATGGTACGACGTGACCTTCACCTGCTTATGCACGACATCACCCTTAAAATGGAGAATGAAAGCGCCAGTATCGACGCTATCATTTCCAATTTTCCAGGCGATGCGCCTAATCCTGGTGACGCCTCGCTTCCCCAGATCCCGCATCAATTACGCGTCGCTCTTTAAAATGAAGTCGCGATGGAATATAACTCCACGGACCTCATTTAGCGTATCGTGCTTCTCAACCTCAACGGGAATCTCGCCGAAATGCGTGCTTTCCAGCAACGCTTCGGTTTGCTGCCGGTCAACGGTATGCAGCAGGAGCTGTCCGTTCCGGAGCTTGGAAATCCCGTTAAGGTCGCGATATTTCCCCTCGATTTCCTCTGAAATTAGCATCGATTTTACCTGTTTAAAATCTCCCCCCTCTGTCCTGGTAGCTACCAGGTAGCGAGGAGACCTGTCAACAGGGAACTTCTTATTAAATGCCTCATCCCAAGGCGAATCCACCTTGGGATTCGGTCAACACTCCAGAGACGGCTTTTTAAGGGGGCCACCCGGTACTGATTTCCGAGAGCGCTTAGACATCCCGGAAGAAATCCTCCCCGAATACTGCCCACTCCGAACGGGGGCCATCACTGTGGGCGCCACCCAACCAAGGTAATACCTACTTGGCATAGCAGGTATTGCCCGGGGTCCCAGTGCCTTGAATAGGCACTTCCCCCTCGGCATGCACAGTGATTTATGCAGCTCCAGTATTCGGCCATGCAGGGACCTTCGTTGTAAGGCGGATACTACTGTAGGGTACATGGCGCACCCACCTGACGGGATGGGGCATACCGTCTAGGTTTTCTGGCCAGATGGCCAAGCTGGTGGCCCTTCCCCTAACAGCATGCATGTTTATTTCTATCGGTCAAATCAGAACTGGGACCAGAAATCCAAAAACGACCTATATAAAGCCCCCTCTAAGTCGTCTTTTACGACAGGCAGGGGATACCGTGGATGAATTCTGCCCTCCCCATCCACAGGGGGTCAGAACAAATCAATAACTGGCAAGTTATTCGGCCATGTCGGCCCTATTAGTCGCCTCCTACGACAGGCAGGGTATACCGTGGGTGTATTCTATCCCGCACCCACACGGGGGAAGGATGTCTGATTTACGGCAAACTAGGCATGGTACTGTACCCGTTTAAACCATTAAAGCTGCTTGTCGTATCCGAAGATCAGCTGGATTGCAGAATCTTGAGGTTCCCGGCTAAATAAACCTGAAAATCCTACCAAAAAGAGTTAAATGGGGGATGCACAAGTCCTACGATTATGTTTTGGTAAAATTAAAAGTGGGTGGATTAACTAAATAAAAGGATTGTACGAGAAACTTGCCATTCTCGGTCAAATGGGCGTAACTAGTGGTTCAACTAAACGCTTAAACGTACCAAAACATAACCTCTTTTCATTATCTAAATAAATAATTCAAGAGGTGTTTATAAAACGAACAATTTAAATTTATTAATGAAAAATTTAATGGAAACAAATAATCAATCAACAAGTAATTTTATAAATTGCACATATGATCCGTAAAATTATAGTTAAATTAATAGTAGGAAATAAATAATCAACGTCCCTCCGACGTTAGAAATACACAACTTCTCAAGCATGAACACTCATCTGCTGTGTCCACAATCACATTTAAATCATAGTTAATTTGAAATTATAAATTCTGAACAGATACTACTGTCAACTCAATAAATGCCTTCCTTAAACATTCCTTCTTCAATAAACATGTGTTTCCAACAATACTGAAAATAATTAACGTTGATCTATCACAAGATCACTTCTCAATATTGTTTAACATCCTCAATATTAACAACGAACAACGTCATGTTCCTCGAACATCTCTCTCTCTCATCTTTAAGTTGTTCAAATATTACATAAAATTATAATAAAATATTTAAACGTTGAATAAAAATCCCTATAATAATATTAAATAATAATGGAAATTATTATTAAAATTATATAATAATGAGTATTAATATCATTCAGAAATTAATTAAATTCACGAATTATTTATTATCTAAATAATTCTTAATTATTAAAAATGTTAAATGCACATATTATTTCGAAAAATAAATAATAATATTATTATTATTATTCACTATAATCAGCGGTTTATTTGGTTAACTCCTTAAAGTTATTTAGTTAAGTTTCATATTTAAATATTATTTACAACGTTTAAAGAACTTATCAGTCCTATTGCTTCCTTAGTTTCACTTCTTTACAATTCTTACTCCCATTACATAGCGTCAACTTATATCTTGTTATCAGATAACTCTTATTATAATGTAGGCCTAATTATAATTTATCATGTCAAAATATTGCTTATATGGCCGAACGATTAAGTGGAGCTCGTACGCTTCTGTCATAATCTTATATAATAATATAATAATCATTAACAATCTTATTATTTTCAATCTTTACCAAAGTATTTTCCGCCAATTAACTTTCAATTCAACTGTAAGTCGATTTACATTAAATGTACACCAATGATCTCTCTTAGACCCATACTGTAATAAAATACATATCTGTTGTGCGTTCACAATGCATATAATAGCTTTCTATTAACATCAATGCCTTAAAAACATCCACTTCGTTATCTTCAAACAAATATTCTTTCAATAATACATGTGAATAGCGTATTATGACTCCATAAACTTGCTATTAAATAATTATAGCTTCAATATTCCTTTCCTTCGTAAAAGTGAACAACATTCTTCGTTACCATATAATTGAAATCCGTTACATGACTTGCCTTCTTTAAATTATAACTTATTCGATGTTTACAGTGTATTAACCTCATTTGTTGTTAAAATAATTCGTAATAAACGACTTCCTTAAACAGTGATGATGTCTTGGTTTACTAAGACTCGTTACTTTAATTTACAATAATAGTAATTAATATTTAATAGGAATAAACATTTGTCACTCCACTCTGGTCGTAATTAAATTATTGCTATTGTTACAATCTTAAGTCCACAACAATATTATAAAGTTATAACATGTTGCAAAGGGTTTTATAAATTTCTCAATAATTCTGATATCTCGTGATAATTGATAAAATCCTTCTAAGTTCAATAATTTATCCATCAATAAATTATTTAAAAAGATTTAGTCAATGTTTGAATGTCTCAAGTCATTTATCATTCATGAACAAAGCTAAATAATTCAATTGAATAATGTTTATAGTTGCCACAAGCTTAACTTGAGAAATTAAAAATATAACTGTACTCTATTATATCGTGGTTATTCTTGTATGATCGTCGGTCAATAAAATGAAACGTCAAGTAAATGTTTAGTTCACGATGAAAATATCTTCCCCTGATCTAAATTCTTCTTACGATAAAATTCCCAAAATAATTAACAGGTCGAAATAATTCTAAAAATATTTAATAAAAATCTTAAATTCCAAAATACTGAAAATCGTCGTTCTAGATGGAAGATATCCAACTCTAGGATTCAAAATCCTCAAAAGAAATTTAAATGAATAAATTAATCCATAATGGAAAATATTCTAAAGTTTCAACAAAAATAATCCACTGAAATATCAATTACTTAAAATGTTGAAATGGTGCCATTGCTCTACGATAATCTAACTACAGCAAACTACAAAACGAACATTACGAACGAAGATCACTTTCTACCTGTTGTTGAAATCTTGTAGAATAAGTGTGGTGGAAATTACTGTCGACACCGGTAATTCCAAATCCAGAATACCTCTTCGTCTTTCTCTCCAAAACTGCATCGATGTAATTCGAACCTGGACCTCCAGCCTCAAACTGCTTCGCCTGGTCATGAACTAACACGCCATCGATCACCACTACGCTGTCGAACGAAAGGTCCAACTTCGAAGTAAGATTTCAATTCCGCTCCGCACTGGGTGAATAGTTCTCATGATTCAGCAGTCTAGTTCCGAATCGTAAATGTGGCTAATAGCCTCGCCAGTAGGTGAGCAGGGAGGGTTCTGACTCAAATACCGTTATTTATGCAAATGAGGGGGGCGTGTCAAGGTCAATGACCTTGAGGTAGGTCATGATCAATGACCTTGAGGTAGGTCATTGACCCCAAGTTCGCCGGGACACCGGAAGGTAAACAAACCTTGGAGGGTTCAGGAACAGGTTTGAGGGGGTGTGGGTGGAGGGGAGGGGTGGGGGAGGGGGATGTAAGGGTGGAGGGGAGGGGGAGGGAAGGGTGAGGGTGGGGGTGGGGTGGGGGTCGAGGGGGATGAGGGGGAACGATGGAAGAGGATCTGCACCAGACCCTCCTCGACCCAGTCTCTCTGTTGGACTGAGCGCCTTCTCTGTTATTGTCTCGTGCTATATAGCTTTGTTTTGTACTTGATGAGATCCGAGTGTTGCCGAAGGTTTCCGAATCTTTGTCGGTGAATGAATCGTTAGATTTGAACGGTCAAGTGGTGTGTGTGACGTCACAGCATATAAGGGGATGTGGGGTAGGTCATGGACGGGAGTGTTTTGAATGGAAAACATGAATGGTGGTGGATGGTGGTTGTTGAACCCTGGCGTGCTAGGTTTGCGGGTAAATAAACGTGAATGAAGATGGCACCGTGAATGGAGGTTGCGACGTCACAGCAGATTACGGAATGTAGCGCAGGTCATGGATGAGAGTGTTTTAATAGGAAACATGAATGGAGATGGATGGTGGTGGTTGTTGAACCCTGACGTGCTAGGTTGGCGGGTAAACAAACGTGAATGAAGATGGAACTGTGAATGGAGGTTGTGACGTCACAGGCAGAATGTAGTGTAGGTCATGGATGGGATTGTTTTTTTCTAATACTTAACGGTAAACAAATTGCTAATGGGTGGGGGATACAAAACGCATGGCATGTCGGTTCAGCCAGCTCGACATGAAATAAAAAACAAGATGGTGTAATGTCTATTGATGACATTGGAATATTCCATCTAGTTGTGAAGATATGAACTGTGCCGACTGTCGAAGCCTATCGCACTCCTCTGAGTCAGCAATTGAATAAATGACTGATAAAATTGAATGATGGTGGAGAGTGTTGGTAGAATGAAAGTTTGTCAGGAAAACTAGAGTACCCGGAGAAAAACCTGTCTGCTTCTGTTTTGTCCAGCACAGATTTTACATGGAGTAACTGGGATTTGAACCACAGACCCAGTGGTGAGAGGTTGGCATGCTTCTCCCTAAGCCATGGAGGCATAATCACAGAGACCTAGTGCAGCCGAAGTATTTTCATTTATGCTGACTTGGGAGATTTGAATTTATGTGTAATGAAGTTGAGGATATGGAATGTGTGCTAGATGGTCAATGGACATGGATGGGTGTTAGAATGAATAATCTGATTTGAACGGTCAGCCGATGTGTGATGTCACAGGAGAGAATTTCTGAGATTGACACCTGACATGTTGGCTCGCTCAGCTTCATATAAAAAAATAAAAGTGGCAATGATAGACAAATAAATCAATCAAAACAAGAATATTATTATTATTATTGTTTTTTTCTTTTTGGTACATTACCAGTACTTGTTTAAATTATTTTTTTTGCTATCGTATTCTTCTGCTTCCTCTTCAGTTTTATTGTCATCCTCACTTTCGTTTTCAGCCTCCAGCATCATGCGGACGAAAAACTCCGCCATGACACGGTCATTTGAAAAACTATAAAATAGAAAAATGGCCTATTGATGACATTGGAATATTCCATCTGGTTTTGAAGATATGAACTGTGCCGACTATCGAAGTCTATCGCACTCCTCTGAGTCAGCGATTGAATAAATGACTGATAAAATTAAATGATGGTGGAGAGTGTTGGTAGAATGAAAGTTTGTCAGGAAAACTAGAGTACCCGGAGAAAAACCAGTCTGCTTCTGTTTTGTCCAGCACAGATTTGACATGGAGTAACTGGGATTTGAACCACAGACCCAGCGGTGAGAGGTTGTCATGCTTCTCCCTAAGCCATGGAGGCATAATCACAGAGACCTAGTGCAGCCGAAGGATTTTCATTTATGCTGACTTGAGAGATTTGAATTTATGTGTTATGGAGCTGAGGATATGGAATGTGTGCTAGATGGTCAATGGACATGGATGGGTGTTAGAATGAATAATCTGATTTGAACGGTCAACCGATGCGTGATGTCACAGGAGTGAATTTCTGAGATTGACACCTGACATGTTGGCTCGCTCAGCTTCATATAAATAAATAAAAGTGGGAATGATAGACAAATAAATCAATCAAAACAAGAATATTTTTATTATTATTATTGTTTTTTCTTTTTGGTACATTACCAGTACTTGTTTAAATTATTTATTTTTGCTAGCTTCTTCTTCTTCTTCTTCTGCTTCCTCTTCAGTTTCACTGTCATCCTCACTTTCGTTTTCAGCCTCCAGCATCATGCGGACGAAAAACTCCGCCATGACACGGTCATTTGAAAAACTATAAAATAGAAAAAATGTCTATCAATGTCATTAGAATACCCAATCTAGCGGCGAGGATATAAACTGTCTTGATATCAGGGAAAACCAAAGTACACAGAAGAAAACCTCCTAAGTTATGGAGGCATACTCCTTGCACTTCTCTGCATCAATGATTAAATGACAGGCAGAAGGTAGGAAATAATGGGAAAAGAAGACTGGCCTCTTGCAGAAGGAGGGAATCAGAAAAGATGTGGCAAGGGAAATAAAGGCGGGCCTTGGATACTCTAATACTGTTGGAGTTGGAAGAGAACAAGAGTTGGCCAAGCGAGGTTGACAGGAAAGAAGACAGAGAGGAGCTTGACACAAGTAAGTGGAAGCAATGCCGAACTCGGCTGACACCTCTGTAGTTGTAAAACCCACGTTCTGCTATATGTAAGCTTTTGGAAGCTGAGTTTAAAAAATGTTTTGCAAGAAGAGAATAATACTGTTAATTTTGTTATCCTTAATTCAACCTTTGTGTTACCCTACACAGATCTCACATGGAGTGAGTGAGATTTGAACCGCGGACCAGCGGTGAGAAGCTGGCGTACTACTGCTAATTTAAATAACAGCGCAACACTATTGTAATGTATGAGTAATTATACTGTTACAACTCTAAGATATTGAAAGCCCTTTTGACAATAGACTGGTATTAAGATTGATGATGTATTAACTTTTATTTTTGTTAAAGCAGTATGTTTTGGCAATACAATGGAAGCCATTATATTTGACAACGGCAATAAATTTAGCGTGTCTCCAACCGGTAATACAATGCGCATTAAATTACAAGAAATTGGTCTTGGTTCTAAAGTTGGACAGAGAGAAAAAAAAAGTTGTTTGTTCCAAACAATGTCTGAATACAAAGTAGGATGCAATACACTGTATTTTAAAATCGTCAACATGTGTGCTTATGTAACATAAAATGTAGGTATATATGATAGTATTACAATCTCTTAACAAGCTATGAAATTAAATTAAAAGTTTGTGGTGAACAGTTTTATAATCTAACACCCCTCTGCATGACAGGAGGAGTTAATGAGTGATGAAACTAATGGTAGGTAATGAATAATGATTGTGCGACCTCTGGAGAGGCCAAGTTCATGTCTTTCTAGTTAACGCCCGTGGGCGACTTGAGCGTTATCATGAGGATGAAGTGATGATGAAGACGGTACATACACCCAATCCCGGACCGCAAGAATTAACTCTAGGTGATTACAATCCCTGAATAATGATTGTGTGGTCTCTGGAGAGGTTGAGTGCAGGTCTTTCTAGTTGATGTCTGCGGGCCACCTGCGCGTTATTATGAAGATGAAGTGATGATGAAGACAACACATACATCCAACCTCGGAGCCCCAGGAATTAACCTCAGGTGATTAAAATCCCTGATGGCTTGGTTGAGAATCGACCCCGGGGACATTTTGGGTCAAAGCATAGCACGCTAACCATTTAGCTACAGAGCTTGGCATGATGGGTAATCAACCTCATAAGAGATAAAACTAATGCTGAATGGAACTGGGTAAGGATGCAACCGCGGTTTGTTAGAAGTTATCATCCCAGCATTTGCCTGGAGTTGAAAATGGGGAACCGCAGAAAGCCATTTCAAGGACAGTTGACGGTGGATACTCGAACCCACACGTTTACCAAGTCGGCAGAGAGCATAGTCCCCATGACCTAACGCTGCGCTTTAGCGAGTGGAGCTGCTGTTATTATAGTTAATTAATATATATGAACAAGTGTTGAAGAAAGGTACTACTTGCATACAATTTGCAGTCTCGACTAGTACAAGTTATTACACAAAGGCTACACCCGGCTAAGTTTATAAAACTTTAAAACCTATCTAAGTGTTCAAAGCTACTTGACCACAATTTGACAAACGCTATTAACATTAACAGCAATAGTGCTAGCCACTTGCAGTCAGACTGCTCTGCTATAGTCAGTCTGCGAGTAAGCTTGACATTGCATTTAAACAATAGTGCAATAATTAACTTGACTGCTTATTGCGAGACAAGAAAAGACTTAATGTTTTGTTCCAATTACCAATCAAATCACGCAGTGATCGTATTCCAGATCACAACTTGGTGTTGCAACGAAACTTTTTTCACAACAGCAGTGCCAACTCGCAAATTAATTGAACATGTTTGATGTTCACCAACGTTTCTTTGTACAACTATGTGTATAGCTGTGTGGCTCAACTATACTTTTCTTGGCTGCTGTTAGGCTTTGAACTGGAGGGTCCTGGGTTAGATTTTTGGGAGGGTTGTGGGGATTGTAAATTTTTTTTGGTGGTTAATTCCCCTGGCTTGGGGACTGGGTGTTTGTGTTGTCTTAATTAAAAATATATATTCCGGTCCCATGGTTAATTGGTTAGCGTTCTAGGCTTTGATTTAATTTTTTTAGCCTGGTATCAATTTAAAAAAAATGAATATTACTTACATGAAAATGTCTAGAGACGAATCCCAATATTTGCATTCTTCTTCATCAGCATGGATAAAACTCTCCTGATCAGACATAGCAGTGAATGGCAATTCTTTGTAAAGTAGCAGGTTCATTTATACTGAATATGGAGGTCATCAAGTTACTGACAAAGCGGACAAACCGGGGCGTTGCCTCTGATTTTAAGGGTATATAAGCCGTGACATTATTGTTGTTAGCCAGAGAAGTCCACGAGTTTGTAGTATACACATCGTTTTGCTGCAAAGATCTTCTATCAGGTAATATTTAACACAGTACTTTTAGTATCTCTAACTGTCGATGGTTACACAGTTGACCTTAAAGATTTATCAAGTGGATAATAATATCAAATGGGTATATAAAACTATTATTGCAACTAACAGTCATTACCAGGTTTGACGTCAGTTAAAAGAGATATTACCCTATCTTGCTCTATCCAACTGATTACTGGGACTAAGCGCTGTTAGGAGACTCCTCGTCTTAGCAAATAAGTTTTGTATACACATTTGATGGTTTAGTCTAGAGGATTGGATGGGGATGTGGGACACTTTTCTCAAGTGGATATATTAAACTATTATTGCAACTAACAGTCATTACCAGGCTTGACGTCAGTTAAAAGAGATATTACCTTATCTCGCTCTATCCAACTGATTACTGGACTAAGCACTGTTACGAGACTCCTCGTCTTAGCAAATAAGTTTTGTATACACATTTGATGGTTTAGTCTATAGATCGGGGTTTGAGTTAATATGCTAATAAACAAAGGTGGAGGGTACCTGAACCTCTTTAATAGTTTACCTAAACACTTTATAATTAACTTTCAGAACCAATATGTCTGCTATAACAGTCGCGAATTCCATTGGCAGAGCAACCGGCCTGGAGACTAAACGTTTACAGGACCTGCCAGTTAACGAGTCCTATTTGGTGACAGCTGTTCGCAGGGTAAAAACGAAATATGGGGGAAGAATAGTTTGTGAACTAGAAGATTTCGCTGTCTTCTTACCTGCGAGGTTCATGGAACTCAACGACGAAGCTGTAAATGACCTCAACAAAGGAACCATCTACCAAAAATATTTGGGACTGGAAAATAAAAGATGTTTGGTAGAATTTATTGAAGAAACAATTAAAATTTAAAATTTGTTAATGTTAAAACAGAATTTGCAGAGACAATAAACTTTGTTTGTTTTCATTCTCTGCAAACTGTTCAGTGATTTTCTGTTTTTGTAGTAAATGTAATTACTGTAAGTGTCATGATGTCAGCACCAGAACTTAGTTGGCAGGAGGTGGATAGTTGTTTTATAACAAGTTATGTAGCTTTAAAATTAATAATGATGCTAAATTTTTAGACCCAAATGAATTTTTAAACGCTAGCTACAACATTTTTCAAAATAAAATGCAAGACTGTTTAAGAGAACATGTAGCGTTAAAGATTAACGCTGAGTTATTATGTGATTTTGTTATTTTAAAACAAGGTGAGGAAATAACAAAACCAATTTATTTACATACAAAAATGTGTGAATTGTACCGCACTGATAATATACACAGTTGGTATAGTAAAAACATTGTTGATAAGCTCATGACGTGCTTTGCCGAGTTTCAAGAATTGGAAAGTGGCAAATCGCTGGAAGCTATCAACCACATTAAAATTAATGTATGCACCTTTGATCCCATGAACAGTGGTTCAGCTCATGTTAATTTACCTAAACAGTAGGAAAAACATCACGCAGTCATCAATGTGGATAATAATGACGTTTTTTGCTTTGTTTGGTCCTTGGCTGCTGGGTTAAGTCCTGCAACTAAAAATGTTCACAGAATGGGAAAATATCACCAGAAATTTATGGAATTAATGATCAGTCTAAATTTAGCAGACATAGAATTCCCAATGGACCTCAACGCCATTTCTCGTTTTGAATCTAAAAATCCGCTTTACTCCATTAATGTATACGGAGTTGAAGGGGACAAAGTTATTGGTCCATTGTATGTGACAAAGGGAAAAAAGAAAAGCATTTTAATTTACTGTACATTGAAGGGGAATTGTGCAACCATTATTGTTATATCAAAGATCTTTCTAGACTAGTTCGTTCACAAGTTAAAAACATAGGGTATATATATGTGATCGCTGTTTGCAATATTTTACTAGCAATCAAAAGTTGGCAGCACATACTATTGATTGCATCACACAACCAGCGTTAAAAATTACATTTCCAGAAAAGGATAAAGCCAGTATGAAATTTCAAAATGTGTCTCGTCAAGAACCGCTTCCATTTACAGTATATGCAGATTTTGAATGTATAACCACAACCATTGACACATGTAAACCAGATCCGACACGTCCGTACACTCAACAAGTACAGCAACATGTGCCATTCAGTTGTGCCCTAAACGTGATTTGTTCATACGACCCTTCACTTTCATACTTCAAATCTTATCGCGATGCAGATGCTGCTGCTTGGTTTTTAAATGAATTGGACGCCTTGGCAGATCGGGTGTACAATATCCTGCAAAATCCAATTCCGCTTCAAATGTCGGACGCAGACGAGGCGGTTTTTGCAACAGCAACCACTTGTCACATTTGTCAAAAACCAATAGCACCTTGTGACACGCCAGTGAGAGACCATAATCGGTACACTGGAAAATTTAGAGGAGCGGCTCATAGTGTATGTAATTTGGCATATAACAGAGCACGCTATATTTCTTGTTTCTTACACAACATGTCTCGGTATGACAGCCATTTAATTATTAAGGAATTTTCTAACCTTGAAAACCAAAAGTTTAATTTAATTCCACAAAATCATGAAAATTTTATTTCGTTTTCGAAATGGCGAGATGGAATCAGTATACGTTTTTTAGATTCGTATAGATTCCTCGCATCATCATCATTCGATGCGCTTGTTCAATTTGCATTTTGTACGTCAACACTTTACTGATGCCAAGCAATTTGAATTATGCATTCGAAAAGGGGTGTTTCCCTATAATTATGTAAACAATTGGGCATGTTTACAGGAAACTGCACTCCCTTCAAATGACAAATTTTACAATGACTTAACAAAAAGTCATATTTCTGAAGAAGACTATTTACACGCCCAAAAAGTATGGAACGTGTTCAAGATATCAACTTTGGGCGAGTATGCTGATTTATACCTCAAAATTGATACACTACTTTTGACAGACGTGTTTGAACACTTTCGCAAACTGTGTCTTGAAATCTACAATCTAGATCCAGCCCATTACTACACCCTTGCCGGATATAGTTGGGACTGTATGTTGAAGGTGACTGAAATAGAACTGGAACTATTAACAGATATCGACATGTTACTCTTTTTTGAACGTGGAATACGTGGTGGTCTTGTATCGCTTGTGCAAAAGCACGCCAAAGCAAATAATCCATATATGGATACATACAAACCAAACCAACCTACAACATACCTCACCTACCTAGATTGTAACAATTTATACGGATATGCTATGGAAAAACCTCTTCCATATCAAAATTTTCGATGGCTGACTTCAGATGAAGTTTCAAATTTTAATTTAAAAGATGTGTTGAGAAATGACACGCGTGGCGACGTTCTAGAAGTCGACTTATTATATCCCTGTGAGATACACAATGATCATTCTGATCTACCATTTTGTGTTGAAAAATTACAACCTCCCAGTTCACGTTCCAACAATAAAAAGTTGCTGGCAACGTTAAATTCAAAGAATCGGTACGTCATACACATTGAAAATTTAATGCAATGTTTGAAACATGGTTTGAAACTGCAATCCATTCACCGCATTATTTGCTTTGACCAAAAACCATGGTTACAACCGTACGTGCAATTGAATACTCATCATCGGCAGCACGCCAAGACCACATTTGAATCAAATTTTTATAAATTAATGAACAATGCGTGCTACGGTAAATCAATGGAAAATATTCGAAAGCATAGAACTATTCATTTGGTAAACCACTGGGACGGTCGATATGGCGCACGAAAATATATAGCTATGCCTAATTTCCATTCTGTACGAGTTATTGAAACTGATTTAGTAACCATTGAATTGTCAAAGACAGAAATCATGTATAACAAACCAATTTACTTGGGAATGGTAATACTTGACTTTTCAAAATTTGTAATGTATCAATTTCATTATGAGTTTGCCAAACAAAAGTTCGGAGATGTAAAATTACTGTATATGGATACAGACAGTCTTATTTATCAAACCAATAAGATAGATGTTTACTCAGTGATGAGAGAACATCCAAATTACTTTGATACCTCAAACTATGAGGTTAACAATATGTTTGGCATAATTCCCATGAATAAAAAAATAGGTCTATTTAAGGATGAGTGCGCCGGTGATGTTATGATAGAATTTGTGGCTTTGGCGCCGAAAATGTACGCATTTTCAACACAAAAGAATAAAGGTCAATGCAAAGCGAAGGGTGTTCTTCGCAGCGTCACACAATTCCTAAATGTTGAGGAATATCGATGGGTACTCTACGCAAACACCTCTCGCTTATACCAGCAAACACGCATTCTTTCAATGAACCATAATATTTTTACAGTAAATCAAAATAAAACATCGCTGACAACATATGACAATAAACGTCTGTGGGATGGTGTAAATAGCTTGCCTTTTGGACATTTCCACACCTAGTAAAAAAGATCACACTTTCATTTTCAATTCTTTTTATTTAAATTGTATGTTTTTTTACAAGAAGAAAACTAAACCATATTTTGTGTATACTATGAACTGGTGGACTGACTCTCAAATAAATACTTAACAATATTTGATTCATGTTTATTACTTTGTCCTTTTCCTCACTAATCCACCACCAATCATTAGCTTTGACTTCATCGCTCCTGCTACAATCAAGGCTGCAATCTTCTCACCAATAGAAGCAGTAGATGACATCACACGTTGCATGGCCTTTCTTAGAAGAATGCGGTCTGCAACTCGACGCACTTCTATATTCTTGTTGTCGTAAGCAATGTCATGATCTCTACACGCTGCATCCAATATGTTGATTCCAGAATTCCCTTGTGCTAGACGTTGGCTTAGTTTAGTTCCAGGTCCACAAAATTGATAGCCAGAAATAAGCAGTTCAATGGGAAGTAGATCAATGGCCTTGTTAACTAGACCATGACCAGCAAAGTTCTGGCATATCTTTTTCAAGCGTTGTCTTACTTTTTGGTGCTGGCGATACTGCCGCTGCTGTCTCTTCTTCCTCTTCTTCATCGCACCCATGAAATGACGAAGCAAAGTCTTTACAGGACGGTATATTTGTATGCCCGTGGTACAATTTGATGAGCTGACACGTTCCACACTGTTTAATGGAGGGCATTTTAGTGATAGACACTTGCTGGTGATGATTAAAGTCAGTGCATGGTTGTAGTTCGCGCAGACCAGGATCTCTGGTCCACTCACTAGGTACACTGTGCCAAATATTTTTCACCGCGTTTGAAGCAACATAAAAAAGGAACGCCTTGGGCAAAGCGTTCAATTCCTCGTCTGTGAAACTGTCTAGCTTCTTTTTGCAGGCGAAAAACTTGACAATAGCTCGCTCTGTGGGGTTGGCGTCCAAACCTTCAATTGCAGCCATAATTCTACACATCCGCTCTGATCGCTGGTATGTCTCACACTGTAGCCGACGTTACAGCGCTTTACACTCAACATGCAAGTTTTGACATGCTTTGCGAGCTAGCCAATCAAAAAGCTTCCAAACATTTTGGAGTGTTTTATTTTGTAGAGGTTCATCAGGCACGGACAGGTTGTACAGTGCAGGACATCCCAGATCATGAAGGTCAACAAGTTGACAAGTTGAATTAACATACTGACGCAAACATTCCTTTTTTTCGCTTCCCTTTACAAAGACAAGGTCAGCGCCAAACAAGTGAGCTTTCAGAACAAGTGATAGATGATGGTAAGGAATGTCACCTTCTTTCCAGACTAGTCCCAAATTGCGTTGCAACCACTCTGTTTGTCTTCTGTCCTCGTCTGACTGCAAATGCAATGGAAACGGCGGTTCAAAGACAAAACTGGTTACTCTTGGTGCCCACATGGTTGTGCAGTCAATAATTCCAACTTCTTTAAATACAAACTTGTTTCCGTTCACCTTGAAACACTGCACGTCGACAATCAATGTTTTCGGCATGGCGACGGATATCACACCTTCCACTACCGCTGCTTCTTAACAACTAACTGATTGGATAGGAGCGAGAAAATAATATACACACAAAAAATCAATTACACAATTTTATTCATAAAGTTATCAGTACATCGCTTACAATTTTTTATCATAGGATTTGGACCATCCCAATCACAATGAGAATCTTCTCGATGCATAAAGTGTCTACGACAGGGACGGCAGGCTGCAACATCCGCCGACATACGGAGGTGTAATGGTAACTTATCCCAATTAAGATCAATGTCGTGTCAGAAATCCAGCTGGTAAATAGGCAATCAGATGCTGCGGCATTTCACGAAGAAATTGCGCTTTATGGTAGGCGCGTATTGCTAAACTCACCAGGGTGCGATAAATCTCAAATGCTGCATCAGCGTCTCGACTTGTTGAGCTACGATCGCATTTGCAGTCCATGCAATCTACCCGCTCTCCAACATGACAAGATGAAGCTTTGGCAACGCCATCGTCCACATTATTTGTTTGATTGATGATGGGCTTGTTGTTGTACCCCCTGTCATGAATACCAAACGTAGACATGAATCCATCTGGTAAATAGTGAACCAGATGCGGCGGCATTCTAAGCACGGTATGATTCTTGTGATAGGCAGTTATAGCTTCACTCACTAGGGCGCGATAAATGGTAAACCTTGAATCTTCGTCTGAACTTGGTGAATCACTTTCACATTTGCAGACCCACCTCGCAGAGGGGGTTGTGACTTCATCGTAGCTTTCCATGACTGTGAAGGGCAATGGAGGAAGACATGCTATTTATACTCTGGTCACCATGTTGGACAGCGGTTGATAAAACACTTGCGCCTCGTGTACAATAAGGCAATAGGCTGTCGTTTTTTCTGGAATAACTGTAGATGTTTCAAATTCTAGTCTGATATCAATAGTTGTTTCCTTCATCGACTCCTCCAAATACGAACAGTCCATCACCACCAGAGGTGCCTTGGACTTGAAGTCTTGTGGTGATAATAGCGGACATGCCTCTTTCTGATAATAGGATGACTGAAAGTTTACAAACATGTCATAGAGCTTACCATATTTGTTCTTGTTAACGTTTAAATCCATTCCCTCATAGGGAAAGGTAACACCGTTCAAAAAGAGTCGTATATTTCGTAATTGGATGTGGTAAAATTTTGATGCATCTTTATTCTGTTTATATTTGCGATCTGTTTGAAATCCAACCAGGTCGTAGAGGGGACGCTCTGTATACCGTGAGGTTTTTATAGACCAAGTATGTGTATCGGAGAGTGGTAATACCGGGTATTCATGCAGCTCCCAGCTTCTAAATTGAATGGGTAAAGCTGTATCCTCCTCCACAGTCTTGAGCAGACTCAATTTTTTCTGATCTGATAGAGTAACTTGCGGTACTTTCCATAGAATTCGTTGCAGTAGAATTTTTGTATCTATTGGCGCTGTATCAGCTCCCTTTAGCGCATTATAATCACTCCTGTCTCGTACAAGAATTAGATCCTGTCTTGCGTTCACAACAATGCGCTTATGATCCTCTGCAAAGCCTAGTATTAATTTTAGAGGTAAATGTCCAGTAACTGTACCATCATCGTTAATCATCCAGTCGTTGGTTGAGTTGGGACACCAACCAGCCATACAAAAAGCTTTACTCTCTTCGCTTCCATACGAGGGATAAAGTATCATTACACTTGTTATGCCAACATTTCGAGTAGTATCCACTTCAATACCGTTGATCACGTAGCGAACCTCAGAAAACAAAAAGGCCAAAGCATTGTTGGCCAACTTTGACGTTGTTGGAATGGTACCATCCAATTTGGTGAGTTGTCCTTCAATCTGGATGTAACTTTCATGTGGAAGCGTGTAGATATCTTGTTGGTTAATAGTAATGCGAATCTCATCATTATTATTTAGTCCCTGAGTATACGGTTGGTAGGAATGGTGTTCAATTCTTACAATACCCTCCTGTACTTCGACAGGGTTTGTCACGTCTAGAATCGAATTCATGACGTAAGGTGTAACCAAGTTGTTGTAGGATCTGCTTGTTAACACGTGTTAACCTGTACACGTGTTGAGCACAACTAACACCTGTTCTTGACAGCGTTGCCGCTTTATACACTTGTTTCATGCTGGCTTCAGATACAGTTTGTAGGTCACAGGTGTATGAGGGTCTAACCGGATGAGACGTTGGTTTCTATTCACCAGTCTTAAGGTAATATTCCTGATGTTGGTCACACTCACAGGATGATAGAGCACCACCGACGGGTTTTCGCGGATGATGTACCCACCAGGTGAAGTAACAATGAAATCATAAAGCGAATGCGAGGGATCTTGATTGGTGTAGACGTCTGTAATAATATTACACGTGACAGATACGAGATGATCTTCAATTATTTTCACCGGTTGGTCAGACTTGTGTATCACGTTCGGTACTAACACTTGTGGTGAATAGCCTAACAATGGCCCAATCGAATCTGGTTGAGATTTGAAATCAATTCTAAAAGAAGAAAGAATACTGCAGCGATGTGTCACGTTGTTGGCTATGAGTTCAAACTTGCGTGTCCCGTCAAGAAATGCTTTTAGACTAAATTCCTTGGTGAGAGTTGTATAGATGTGATCGTGAATATCATCTACGGTGTAGCTGCCAGACGGTAGAGTTAACACATAGTCATCGTAGTAGAACTTATCATTGACGTCTTCAATTATGTTGCAGATTCTATTATAGCCTTCAAACGAAACAAGTCCCAGCACGTAGGGTCGTCGTCCCAATTCAATAGGAGGATAAAAGTCAACAGTTACTTCCGCACCTTGTCCGTGCACTGTAAACGTTCTACTTTCTGTTGTCATAATGACCACGTCACCCGCCGTGCTCGGTCATATATAGAAAAGTCAAACATAGACGACCGCACTGTTGCGTGTTAAAATTTTGCACTCGTTTCACATTATAGTGTATTGTTGCACTGCTTCCAAAATAGCGAACAAGCTCTGTCGGAGGAGGAAGGTTTCCAAAACTGTCAAAGTACCACACGGTTCGCCCATGCTTTATGTAGGCCACATAATGCGTTCCCGGTCCATGACTGTCATCCAAATTAACAACTGCACTTTCATGGCTCCGTGGTCGAGACGGTAGTTGGTTGCGCATAAACACACCTCGAAAGTGGGAGATCTTTAGCTGTTTTGCATATCTTATAACTTCCTCATGCGTCATGGCTCGTCGTGGCAGTGCATCGATTAACCGTTTTTTGGCGACATGTAAATGCCGAGTCCTTTCTTGTAGGGTGCTAGCTTCATGTTCACACCTTTACCGCGCAGTGCTATGGCCTCCTTAGTTTTATTATGCCTTTCACTTTCCTTCAACTGTTGCTTCGCCTCCTCAACAGCTTTCCCCGTTCGTGCTACCGCACTTGCTCCTCCAAGAAGTGAACCCAGGGCTGCCAGTCCAGCAAACAGTGCAGGTAAAAATCCACCACGTTTCGGCACAGGAATAACTCGGGCACGTTTTCTAAAACGTAGTTTACTTTTGGGATTCGCATGCAATCGTGCTGCTTGGAGTGCTTTCTTAATAGCCAACTCACTATTTGTTTCTCCGCGCGAAGCTTGACGTGCCGCATTAAGAATAGCTTTAAAGCCTCCCTTTCTTGACAACTTCTTCCTCTTCTTCACCACATATCTCTGTTTCACCATCGCGACCAAAGAACAAGACAACCTCACACCGCAAAGTATAGAACACAACTAACACTAATCAGGAAGGGAAACTATAATTATTTATTCAATGGTGGCTGTATATTCAAGTTCTATATACAGAGGAAAATCGTTCATCGTTTTCCCCGCCTCTTTTTCTTCAGACGAGAGTTTCAAGTGAAAGAATAATTTGTCTCCGGCTTTCACCGGTTGATCAATAAGTGGTTGAACAATACCGTTTAATCGTACCTGTAAATGTTTCAAATCTGGTGCATACTCAATTACACGAATGGCACCATCATACATTAAACGGTAATTGTCATACCCCGAACGTAGTATGTAGGCGAGGTTATTGGGATCTTTTACCGGTTGTTGGTTTACAATGTGAAGCAGAAATATAGAGGGTATTGATTTAATAAAAAGCGATAACCGTTGTTCCAAAAATCGTTTGGTCGTCACGTCGTGAGGTTGCACAGGATCAGCAACTTCGGCTATTCGTCTTCGCTTCATCTGTAGAGCGTTCTCCTTAATTTCCCACACCTTTTCCATTTCAGAGTTTAAAAACCGTTTTGTACAAACATCTTGATCATCTTCAGGATCGGCCACATGCAAAAGGCGTGCATTATTTGCTGTATAGCCCTTTCCAGTCAGGGTGGGCACAATACTGAGCACCTGTTTCACCTTGTTATCTACATAGTCCTTTCTAGCAGCGTCCGTGTTGTTTGTTGGAAGAGCCAGTTGAGTGATTCGACGTTGGTGTACGTCATAGTCCTTTGCTTCTGTTAACACCACAGCATTGGTTAACACATAGGCTTTGGTGCACACATCTTGATCGTTCACAGGATCTGCAACGCCCGTAATACGTTTATTCTGAGCCTCATAATCTCCTTTGATACGTCGTAAGCGGAAATAATCTACATACTTTTTTGAACATGCGTCTGAGGGTAATACGGGTTCTGTTATGTTGGTCAATCGCTTTCCATTAAAGTCGTAATTGCCATCTGTTGTGCGTGGCAATACATTAGCATCAACATATCGTTTAGTTGCCGGATCTGTATCATGTTTTGGATCGTTTGTCAAAGCAAATCGTTCATTTGTTTAAAGAGTTCTTCCAAAGGCGTCCATGGTTACACTGGAACTGAAACACCCGCTTGCCTCTTGTATATAAAGACCAGCTCTTCCCCTTTCACATTTAGTTGATATGCAGATTATTAAACAACAACATTCACTTCCGGTGGGAGACTTGGTTTCACACCTCTTCTCAACAACGTCCGAACAACGTCATGGATCACTCTTCCCATCCTCCATTCGCTGTCTCATCGCCGGCCCGTCGGGATGTGGAAAAACCAATCTTCTGCTTACCCTCATCACCTCCTTAAACGGAGTGCGCATTCAAAATATCTATGAAAATGAAAAATCCCTGTATCAACCGCTGTATGTGTTCTTGGAACAGGTCATGTCAGGTCTGTGCAACATGGGCTACCTCACATTCGCAGCACACGAAGATGTCATTTCTCCAGACAATGTTCGCCCCCATTCGCTTATGATTTTTGACGATGTGGCCACAGAACGACAGGGCATTATTCAGGCTTACTTTAGCATGGGACGTCATAAATATATTGATTGTTTTTATCTCGCTCAAACCTATTCGCGAATACCAAAACAGTTGATTCGTGACAATGCCAACGTGATTGTTCTCTTCCGTCAGGATGAGCGCAACATGCATCACGTCTACGATGATCACGTGAACCCAGACATGACCTTTCAAGCCTTTACACAGTTGTGTGCCATGTGTTGGAACGCTCATCACCACAGTTGTCTTGTTATTGATAAGCAGAGCAACATCAACAATGGACGCTACCGCATGGGATTTGATCATTTCATTCGTATTTAAGTAGCTGCATTGCTTTTCTGAACATCATTTGTTCAGATGTCATGGCGACAACAGGGAGTCAATTAAAAAAGCACATAATCCGTGCACGAAATAGCATTCGACAAAAGTTTCGCTATCTAAAACGTGCACATGCCGACAGTGAACTGTTTGTCGAAAAACATTTAAAGTCACCTCTGGAAGCTGTGTTGAAAGGAACATCAAAGCCTACTACTCGCTCAAAAGAAACACAAACAATTGAAGAGGAGGAGGAGGAAGAAAATGATGAAGAACCTGACTATGTTTTTTCTCCATTGCTTCCGTCTTCTAGCTCCAAAGAATCACCGCTGCCCCAGTTTTTGAAAACATCAATAATTGCTGAAACACCCACTAGACCCAAAGAAAAGCAGCCTACTCTTAAAGAAATATTAAATACGCCCGAACAATATGTGCGGTTAAAATCCATTTTACTACAAAATTATGGTGCGTTGGTTACCCCCTTCCTTGAAGATCTTTTTACTAAGAAAACTGATACTACCTATGGTGTTCGCTATGAAAACAATAGATTTCGAATTGGCGATTCACCAATCAAGATAAGTGACAATGTTTTGATTGTTAAAACAGTTCGTTACAAATTGACGCCAGGTCTTTTAGAACTTTCATTTTCACGTACACCTTCTACCGAGGACTATGATAAAGAAGATCTTGAAAAGTATAAAAACATCTTGATGGCTACAAATGGTTTTAGACGTAATTATAAACATTCTGAAGCAGTAAATGCTAATAAGGGCTTCAAATATAAAACCATCATATCAAAATTGTTTCCCACCTATGCAAGTGTTCGCCATGCAAATTCAGCGTCCGGTATCACATTTAATACTTTGAAACCATCATCGATTTCGCCTATTGGAACAATCCAAATAAGTTGGTTAAACGTCTGCAACTGTTGCGTGCATCAGAACAGGCTGGTCATACCGGACACGAGGCGGAAGTTTTAGAAATAGAAGAGGAGCTTCGTCATGCTGGCATTATTGTCTAATGAGTCAACGTGTTCATACACCCTCGCCTGTTAAGGCTGCCATTGCTCGCGAGTTGCATAGACCAGCTCGTCGTCTCTACCATCGTCGTCATGTCATCACACGGGGCGTTGACGATCTTTGGAAAGCTGATCTGGTTGAAATGAGTCCCTATGCCAAAGCTAACAACGGGGTCAACTATCTGCTCACCGTCATCGACGTTTATTCCAAAATGGCATTTGTTGAACCTGTTCGGAATAAATCTGCACAACTGGTCACCGCTGCATTCAAGACCATCATTCAGCGTTCAAGACGCCAACCTCGTTTGCTTCAAACAGATCAAGGAAAAGAATTTTTCAACAAGACTTTTTCCGCTTATCTCAAATCACTTGACATCCATCACTATTCCACTTTTAGCAATCTAAAGGCAAGTGTTGTAGAACGTTTCAACCGCACACTCAAGACGCGCATGTGGGAACAATTTACAGCAAGAGGATCCTATTGCTGGCTTGAACTTGTAGGCGACCTGGTGACACGTTACAACAACACTAAACATAGAACCATCAGAATGAAACCACGCCTTGTAACCAAGAACATTGCGTAATTGGATCGCATTCATCACAAAATCAAAACAGCAGATCCGCGACGTCATCGATTACGTATTGGTGATTATGTGCGCATCAGTAAACATAAAACAATCTTCGCCAAAAGATACACACCAAACTGGAGCACAGAAATATTTCGTATTCGCAAGGTAAAACTTTCTAATCCAGTTGTATATTTACTTGATGACCTCAACAAGCAGCCAATCCAAGGAGGATTCTACATGGAGGAACTGCAAAGGACGCAATATCCCAAGCATCATCTTGTTGAAAAAATTGTACAAAAACGTGGCAATAAACTTTTTGTTAAGTGGCTAGGTATTAATGCCACATATAATTCATGGATTAATAAATCAGATCTGGTGTACGCCTTCTTGTTTTTATTTCATGTCGAGCTGGCCGACCCAACATGCCATGCGTTTTGTATCCTCCCCCCCACCCTACCATTTACAGGAAATACTACTCCAGATTCATTGATGTCACCATTGAGCCATTCAACAGCCAGTCCATTCCCCCTCTCTCTCAATCCCATTCACTACTCCAGATACCATTGATGTTTGTTTACCATTGAGCGCTTTCAACCCCATTTTGTTTGTCTCTCAGACCCATTCGCACCTAACCAACCTACCACGTCAGGGTTCAACAACCACCTCCATCCACCACCATTCATGTTTTCCATTCAAAACACTCCCGTCCATGACCTACCCCACATCCCGCAATCTGCTGTGACGTCACACACACCAGTTGACCGTTCAATTCTCTGACGATTCATTCACAAACAAAGATTCGGAAACCTTCGGCAACACTCGGATCTCATCAAGTACAAAACAAAGCTATATAGCACGAGACAATAACAGAGAAGGCGCTCAGTCCAACAGAGAGACTGGGTCGAGGAGGGTCTGGTGCAGATCCTCTTCCATCTTTCCCCCTCATCCCCCTCGTCCCCCACCCCCACCCTTCCCTCCCCCTCCCCTCCACCCTTACCTCCCCCTCCCCCACCCCTCCCCTCCACCCACACCCCCTCAAACCGGTTCCTGAACCCTCCAGGGTTTGTTTACCTTCCGGTGTCCCGGCGACCTTGGGGTCAATGACCTACCTCAAGGTCATTGATCATGACCTACCTCAAGGTCATTGACCTTGACACGCCCCCCTCATTTGCATAAATAACGGTATTTGAGTCAGAACCCTCCCTGCTCACCTACTCTCGCCATTATTATGCTTCATAGTGATGGTTAAATATCACATTGGGTTGCTCGATAATCTAGCCTATCAATGCACATCATACTCCTTACGCATACTGGTTTAAGCTGCCATCACAATCACTTCAAATACGTAGTCATATCTTCCCCTTAACATCAAAATATATATCATCTTGACAAAGGATTTGTAACAAGAATGATAACGGTACATAGTTCGCCGTCAATATTATTCGAATGCACACGCTCGGTCTTGCTTATAGCCTTGTCTGCTAATGCGAACTTTGATAGCTTGCTACACGCCCCGCCAAAGTGTCTGTTCTGTTTGAAAGAAACTCTTTCCTTCGATGTTGCTTCCAATTCGAAAACGACTAGAAATATTCACAATTCCGCCGTAATATTTTTATAGAATGCGTAAATAGCGTTTCTCCTTTATATTATTAAACTTTAGTAGCATTATCTTAAACGTAAACTGAAATATAAGCAAGTTTGTATTCTCGTTCTACGAACGGACATTTCTCAAGGTGCTTGGCCCATACTCCTCGCCTCGTCGCGGTCAATGGCTTCTCTATCTTCCCTGCTATTAATTGCGCACTACTTTCCTGGACCAACCTGTCGCAAGGCCACACTCAACCACTGCTCGTAACGAAAGACCATGATTCCCGCGGTGACACCAGGCAAATCAGAACTCTGACTATGGTGCCTCATCAATTCACGCGGTAACCCGCGAGATTGCATCTTATCTAATATCTCTCTCCTAAGCCTTCAAGTTTCCTTCCGAGTATGACTAACATGGATTTCATAAAATTAGATACATTTCCAATGTTTCAATTATGCGGTTTCTCTCTTCTTTACCCAAAATAGCAGTATTAATCTCCAATCAAGCTTCTCATTAGGCGCAATCAGTTTCTCCTTATCTCGTGCTTTCAGTAATTCAATTAGCAAATCAGCGCATTTCATCTTCGTAACCGCAAGTTGCTATGAGCAGACTAGCAAACATACGACACGGGACGGTCGAATAATGGATTGGGTCGCTATTTTGCTGTCGTCGTTTGCAATCTGAAGCTTCCCTTCGTACAATAAATATCTAACATTGCACAATCCTTCAAAAATACTGAATACTTCTCCAAATTTCATCAAAATATCCAAAATAACATTCTCGCCATCCTGAGCATCTTAAAACTCGAGTTCATTACGTAATTAAAATCACTTTCTGTGGCCTCTTCACAACTTCAACAAAAGATCTTAATGGAACAAACACAAATTTTAACGAAAAAAATCAGTGTTATCTGGGTTAAGCTGACGTAGAGAATGAAGTTTGTTAATATTTTAAATATAACGTTTTTTAATTTTATTGTACGTTATAGAATGATGTTAGTTCCGACTTCGGTCCCGCTCACTCGACCACCGCACACCACATGCCCTCCCGGCCGCGGCGCGACAGCAGCAGCAGCTTCAGATTGATAATAATAATAGAATATGGAGATTTTTAAGTTGTAACATGTAGCTTTATGAAAAGAAGACAGACCACTAGCGGGTTGATGTTTTATAGTATGAAGTGTGATAAATAGACCCATAGTAGGTTTGATTGTTTAAAAATAAAAAATATATATTAATAAGCCTCGCTTTTAGGGGGTAATGATGAATATGATTGATCACAATGAGTTGTATGAGCTGTGTTTTGAGCTGGTGCGCTGTGGGTGGCTGTATTTGAGCGTGCTGGCTGGGTGGATGATTTTGCTGTGCTGTGATTGGTAGTTGATTTTTGGCCTGTTTAGAGTATTTCCGGGTAGTAAATTAGTAGTTTTTGATTGAATTTGAGTAGTTTGAAGGTGTAGCTACGCTGTCGAATAGTTTTGGTTGGTGAATTTTGTAATTTGGGCGAAAAAGTTAGTCGGACGGTCCACGGAGGCCTCTGATTGGCTGCATGGATTCTGTAATTTATGTGCTGTTTTCGCTAGTGAATATTGAAGTTTGTGTTTCTATGAAAGTTAAGAATGAGTAAATTTGGTTTGGTTAGGAATACAAATTTAATTTTGAGCTGTGGAACTGGTAAAATGGAGTGTCTATGAGCCGTAATTGGCACACCGGCCCTTAGCGCCCCAGGGTGTCGCACAATCCCTAGGCAGGCGCGCCAAGAGGTCGCGAGTCCTGAGTTCGAGTGTGGTGATTTCGTGGTAGGTTTTATCGAACCCACGACCCGCGGAGCGCCACCCCGAGTAAGTTGGCCATGGTCAGCCCCATGGGCAGGCACCCCGCACAGCCGTGGGATGTGGGGAATGACGAGTTAGCTGTTGAATCACGAGAGGGTTGTTTAAAGTGTAATAGTAGCCAGATGTGTGAGTATTTGAAGTATGTGAGTGAGGGCTGTGTTCTGAGTTTGCGTGGGATTGTTAATAACATGAGGGCAGGGATGGTAGAGTTTACGCGTTGCCTGTGCTGCAAATGCCTTTGTCTGGTGGCTGTCTTAATGTATTTGCAACCATTGTAAGAGGCTGCATGCGCACCACCACAATTGATGCACTTAGGGTTGTTACGCGGGACCTTGCAAGCAGAGTGATGAAGATTATCGCCACACATATTGCAGCGGGTATCGTGGGGGCAACTAGCAGCATTATGGTGCAGCCTTTGACAGTTGTAGCATTGGAAGGTGGGTAGATTATTAGCTTGGGAATAACCTAACCCCCAAGGGAAGATGATGTAGAAAAAGAAGTGGGTTTCGGACTGGAGAAAAAGGATGGAGAAATAGCACGAGAGTCCAACAGAAGTTATAATTTTAACTTTAAGTATACTCAAAGGCAGCCGCCACTGAAAATCCGCTTTCCGATACCTAAAGTGGGTAGGGACATGGGCGAAGCTAACAGGAAACGCAGATGGAACTTGGGCTATTCGCAAGAAAGCTGCTATAGCGTATTCCCTCTCAAGCATAAATATACCTACTATGGGGAAGGGTGGTGGTCTGGCAAGACAAAGAGTAACAGATTTATTGTGTATCTGTTCAAAGGAGTTTGTTTCTAAACAAGTATTTTGAAGAGTACAAATAATTTGAATCAGCCTTGATATTTTAGTTCTTGAAATTGTAGAATTTCTAAAGAGCGACCGAATGCTTCCAAGAAGGATAGGGATAAAGCAATTATACCCTTGGGAATAATTTTGGTAAGAGGACCAATAGTTGCATTTAGAAATGACTAAGCTTTTACCCAGCAAGGCGCCGACTAAAAGTTTAGACAATGAGAAAAAATTACATTTTGAAATCTCCACAAGCAGGAAGCTGGCATAGCGAGCTATGCTTGCATTACTGGCCAGTTAGAATTAGCTATTAAAGCTAAGAGAGACTTTACTAAGTTAATAACTAAGAGTTCTTGCTCAAATGCAGCAAGTGGTGAAACCCCATCAATGGATTTATTTTTATTAAAGAGGGCATAAACCTTGGAAGAGTCGAGGAAGACAGGATCTTGCCTAACCGTTATGTTAGAGAAATGATAAAGCAAAGAACAAATCTTAATTTATTTAACTATGTAAAAAGAAGTAGCTTATGTAACAAATATATAATATTGATTTATATAAACAATTGGGGTCGCAGACCTTCGAAAACATCTAAAGATTGCGCCAGGCAATTGACAATTCTTTTGGTTTTAAACCTTTTATATGCTTTAAAATCTTCGTAAGATTTTGAAATGTTGTTAAGATTAACAAATGGGAAATTTAAAGATAATTGACGTAATTAAGGTTAAACAATAAATCAAGTACAAGATGTGTACTTTAAGGATTTCTAGATAGGTATCTTAGAAATATGAACAAATAACAACTTCGAAAGTAACAACCAAAAAAAAGGATGAAATGAAATAGACGTTTCTATAACTTCTTGTATTAATACAGAGCTACATTTGGCGATTATACAAATAGGGCAGGTCACTTATTGTGAAACCTAAAGAGAAAAATTAAAAGGAAGTTTCTAGAACTCCTATGTGGGTAGGGATCACGAGACAAATAGGGCAAATTTCCCTTTCGTGAAACCTACAGATAACTCACTTTTGACTAAAAAGAATTGGATTCCCTCATTAGAAGGGAGAAACAATATAATTCTAGGCGTGTACTAGACACGATGTTTTACAGACATTAATTCGTTATACGTGGAGCAAGTAAGGGAGGGCACTTATTGAGAGTGACACCTCATTGAAAAAAGACCTAAAGTAGTAACAATTTTATTATTTTAGTTTGTTAGAGAAGGGTTTGGGAAAGATCAAATGGGATTGTGGAAGAGTGTTCATGGCCGTATTTATTGTACTTGGACGAGCGCGACGCGGATGAAAAGTTGAACAGGCACTGTTTTCACTATAGTCTGTTGATATAGTTGAAAAGTTCACTGTAGTAGCACAAAAAGTTGATGGCAAAGAAAGTTATTGCAATGGTGGAAAATAACTAGTTACACTAGATTTGCGAGAGTCTATTGCTTGAAAAACTTGTAGGTTATAGTTGATTGCACCAGAAATATCCCAACGGAGGAAGAAAAATTAGATATTGATTAGCAGTTCATAAGGAAGATTCCCTAGTTTGAAAAAGTATTCCCATATGTGAGTGGAAAGTACTAGAAGGTTGGGTAATTTAATGGTGTCCCACGTTGTGAGAAAATCTCTCATTTAATGAACATAAGAAATGCTGCTTCATGTTAAGATAGGCTTAGATAGACAAAAGCCCAACATAGAAAATCCCGCGAAGGATGATTATTGCCCCACATAAGAAATCTCACACTGCCTATAAAATGATCATTAAAAAGCATGTAGCTATTTAAAATCAATTAAAATAAGTTTAAGAACGTTGAAGTAGTAGTTAGCTCATTTCTGATGAACGGCGAATCCTTAGGTGACCGTTAGTCAGGAATTCACAACATGGCGAAGATTTGAAAGTTAGTCTCTCGAGGTGAGGAGACGAGCTTTAGTAAAGCTCCGACTGACTAGTTTGACTTCAGACGCACAAGTGAGGCCAGCTCAACGGAGTGCGAAGAGACCAGGGAAGGGAAAAAGGTGGGGGTAGGAGACAAAAGGAATACATATAAGAATAGCCAACATAACAGAAATAAATTTTCTTGATGAAATGGTCTTCAAAGAGTTGATAGCAAGCGTCACTAGCGCAGCCTGGTGCGTGAAAAAGTAGACGAAGTTCTCTTGATCATGGAGATGATACCTGGCGATAGCGATGAGATCTGATGGATAGATTGGTATGGAAGTCCTCTTGTATAGGGAAGAATTGAGGAACTTCAGAGATTCGCTGCTAGATGACGCTAGGTGGGTCATGGAATATATATATCTAGAACAGACTTACAGGTAGTGTAAGAAACATATACAAACAAAGAGAAATCAGGAGATCACTGTTGGTGTTTGCGAAAAAAGGAAGGGATGAACTAAAGCAAAGAGAAGCAAAAGCTTACTCTGTCTTACCGTGTATTCCAAAGAATACACCAAGCTGGGAGGGGAAAAACACCAACAGAGAACAAAGACATGAAATTAAAAGCTTAAAGGTAAAGGAACAATTAAAGAAAGTGGTCTTATAATATGCCCATTAGTGGTCAAGATCTTGGCTACCCTTACTCTCCCATCCCTTCCAGGATAACACTCGGTCACTCTACCAGAGATCCAGACCAAGGGAGGAGAAACATCCCTAACCAGGACCAAGTCCCCCACTTTAATGTCGGGATTGGAAAGAAACCACTTCTGTCTCCGTTGCAAGGAAGTTAAGCATTCCAAATTCCACCTCTTTCAGAATGAGTAACGGAGGGCTTCAAGTTCACGCCAAACAATAGGTAAATTAGAATCTCTGTAAGATTTAAGGTAGGTAGCTTGTAGTTTAACGTGACCGTTAATCTCGAGATCATGAGCCACGGGACCTCCTTTTTACGTGGAATCCGAACCACAGGACATGGCATTTCACTTCGAAAATCTCACATGCATTGACCGGGAATGCATGTGAGATTTTCGAAGTGAAATCTGTAAGATTTGGGAAGGGGAGGGGCGGGGCAGAAAGAGAAGTGCCTATAAGGAAGTGACCAGGTGTGAGTGGAAGCAGGTCATCAGGGTCATTGGAAAGCGGAGTTAAAGGGCGAGAATTGATAACACCTTCAATCAGAACAGACAGCAAATTAAATTCTTCATAAGTCAGAATGCGATTACCTAAAACCTTTCTGAAGTGACTTTTTGTGAGCTTTACGCAGAATTCCCACCTACCACCGTGATGAGGAGCGTAGGGAGGTATAAAACGCCATTTGAAACCCTTTGAGTAGGAAAAATTAGAAATCTGTTCCATGGCAGCAGAAGATGTGCGAGCTTTCTTCCACAAGGAAGCTGCGCCTTGAAAAGTGGATGAATTATCAGAGAACATCTCCGAAGGAACACCACGCCTAGCAGCGAAGTGAGAGACAGCTGATAAAAAGTAAGAAGTAGAGGCATTCGTTACTAGTTCCAAATGGATCGCGCCAGTAACCATGCAAACAAAGAGAGAAACATAGAGCTTACCAAACAATCTGCGTTTAGCTTCAGGGGAATTGCGTTGATATTGGAACGGACCCATATAGTCCTCACGAGTTAGAGCAAATGGACGTATAGCAGAAGAGCGAAAAGAGGGCAGATCGCTCATTAATCGAGTATTGACTTTTGGTATAGCTTTGAAGCAAAGAATGCATTTGTGAATTACAGAGGAAACTTCATGAATTCCATTTATAATCCAGTACTTTTCCCTTAAGAGGCAAAGCAGTGTGCGTGTACCAACATGCAGATTACGATAATGAAAGTCACGTATGATTAAAGAAGTTACGTGATGTTTAGAAGGCAAAATAACAGGATGTGTTTGTCCTCAGAAAGCAAAGATTGCGAGAGCCTACCACCTACCCTGAGTAACCTATTGTCATCAAGGAACGGGGCTAAGGCACGAAGACGACTGGATTTGGGAAGATCCTTTTTAGAAGAAAGTAAAGATAATTCAGAAGAAAAGGCTTCTTGCTGTGTTAGTTGCAAAACCTGAATGGTAGCAAGATTCAATTCATGATTGGTAAGGTGTGGTTTGGGGTGAAGAGGTTGGTCAACCACAAGATATTTCCATCTGAGAAGATAGGCAACATTTCGAATTAATTTGTGAAAGGAAGAATAGCGTGACAATAAGGGATGAGAAACGTTGGAAACAAGACACGAAGCAGTAGATTTAGATACTTTAGCGTCAGGCAAGTTGGAGTTTGTAGCTGGAGGTTTAGAAGGCCAACAAGAAGAGTCTTCGATTAACCACGAGGGCCCATGCCAGTACAACTGAGAAGCTGCCAATTGAGAGGGTAAACATCCACGAGTAATGATGTCGGCGGGGTTGTCAGCGCTGGGCACATGCCTCCATTGACATCCCGAAGAATGAGTTTGAATTTTGGAAACCCTGTTTGCAACAAAAGTTTGCCAATGAACGGGATTTTTGGCGATCCAAGAAAGAGTGATCATGGAATCGCTCCACAGATAAGTTTGCGAAAATTCGACCCTTAAGACTTCCCGTAATTTCTTAACAAGTTCTGCGGCCATGAGTGCAGCACACAATTCAAGCCTAGGCAAAGTGATAGTTTTAAGAGGAGCCACCTTCGATTTGGCACAAACAATGTTGGAAACTGAAGATTCATTTAACGAACCGCGATAAACCAAATATGCACAGCAACCGTAAACTATTTCGGAACTGTCCGCAAACACATGAAGAAAGAAAGATGCATTAGGATGAGCGTTAATTAAATTCCTGGAAATTTCAATAAGGGAAAGATCAAGCAAATTGCTGCGAAAAGAGAGCCATCTGTTAAGAAAAGAAAGGGGAACAGTGTCGTCCCATTCACATTTGAGCGACCATAGCTCTTGCATGAAAAGTTTGGCTATAACAATAACTGTGGCAAGGAATTGAAGCGGATCAAAAATTTTTGCAATTTCAGAGAGAATTTGTCTTTTTGTGTTAGGGAGCTCTTCTGCAAGCGAAACTTTATAGATAAGAGTGTCAATGTTAGGGCACCAATGAACTCCAAGAGTTTTTATGAACCTGGAGTCTCCACAAATTTCGACGGAGGAGGGGTCTACATCTTCAATAGGAAACTGGGCGAGAAACTCGTGGGAGTTTGAATTCCACTTATAAAGTGGGAATCCTCCATTCTTTAACAATGCTTGAAGTTCTAGTGACACGAAAGAAGCTTCCTCCAAAGTGGGGGAAGGACTGCAAGTAATCGTCAACATAGAATGATGTAGTTAGTGCTTCGGAAGCTTTAGAATCAAATAAATGACCATCTTGAGAGGCTAACAAATGTAGGGATCGGAGAGCAAGGAAAGCGGAAGGTTTTAAGCCATAAGTAACCGTCTTTAAGCGAAATACCTTAATGGGCTTACTGATTTCGTCGCGCCACAAGATTCTTTGGAGATCTCGTTGTTCAGGCTGAATTAAAACCTGACGGTACATCTGTTTGATGTCCGCTATAACAGCTATGGGAAATAATCGAAAGTTTAAGAGTATAGCAGATAAATCTGACTGAATAGCAGGACCAGAGTAAAGAGTATCGTTAAGACTGTTGCCATTAACGTCAGGTGATGAACCATTGAAAACGACTCGGATTTTATCCTTTACAAGAGGGTTTTTCCACACGGGATGATGATTTAAGAAAACCGTTTCAATTGGGGGGTGCAATTCGTCATCAGATTTGCTAACAACTTCCATATGATCTAAGCTTTCATACTCATCCATGAAATCAGTGTACTGCAGTTTAACGAGAGGTTCTTTCATGAATTTGCTCTCGATAGCAAAGAGAGCTTTTCGAGTTTGGGTTGAGAATTAATAAGTTTAGGGGGATTATGTAATCTTGGCATCTGAACAATGAACCGGCCATCAGGAGAACAAGTGGTGGTGTTCAGAAAAAGTTGCTCACACAATTCGTTTTCTGAAGAGGTCACGTTAGGAGAATCAACGCTTTCAAGCCTCCAGAACTGTTCCAAGTCAGTATTAGCGAAATAACATTGCGAGGCGGGTTGGGGAGAATAATGAGGAAGTTGACCGGTGACGATCCATCCAGAATTAGAGTCTCTGGCAACCACGTTTGAGGATAACTTGCGAACCTGTTTACGAAGGAAATTCCAGAAAACATTGGCACTAAAGAGTATGTCAATGGGGTTTTGTACATTGAACAGGGGATCGGCTAGCCTTAAATGCGAGGGAATGCTTAAACCTGAAATATCAACAGAGTGACTTGGAGTATCTTCTCCTATGCTATTGAGAATGAGACAATTCAATTTGAGAAAGTTATTTCTGTGACAAATGTCTCTTATGGTTAGCTTTGAAAACTGTAAAGCTGGCGATTTTGAGCTGTTAATGCCCGATACGTTAATAGAAGTGGGGTTTACAGGTAGGCCTAGTTTTTTGATTAATGAATTAGAAACGAAATCGTTGGTTGCAGCCGAATCAAGAAGACCACGTGCACGGACCCAGTTGCCAAAGTTATCCTGAACTTCGATTTGGACAGTGGACAATAGTACTTGGGCACTACGTATGGACTTGGCATTTTGAATGTAAGATGAAGCATTGGTACTGTTAGCATTGTCACTTTTCTGAGAAGTAGATGCGGTCGATGACCTTGCTTGATCATGAAGATGTAGTAAAATGTGATGAGCTTTTTCACAATGGAAGCAAAGTCTGGTGGACTTGCAATTTGAAGCAGAATGCGTGGGTGCTAGGCAGTTGAAGCATTGTTTATTCTGGGAAACTAATTTTCTTCTGTCGCCGACTGACAGTTCTTTAAAAGATTTACATAGATATAAAGCGAGGGAATCTTTACAAAGTATACACTTTAATGGTTCATTTAAACTCTTACGGGGTTCGCTTTGAGTGTTTAAAACGAGAGAACTAGCAATACTGCGTTCACTAGACCTAGTTGGGTAACCAGTGGCGTTTGATTTGAGTTTAGATGAGCTGGACCCAGGTTTTTGGGTACTAGACGCTAAGCGTTCGTTTTTAGGTTTAAGAGACATTGATTCAAATTTAGAACTAGGGGGTGGGGGTTCACTTTGATTAGCTAAAGCAGTTAAGAGTTGGCATCTAGCATTTATGAAAGTGACTAAATGCTCGTAAGAGTAATCGTCTTCTCTGGAAAGTTCAATCTCCCAAGCTTTGAGGGTAGCAACATCGACTTTAGAAACCACTAAGTGTATTCAGAAAGTGTCCCAGTGTTCAGTGGGTTGATCTAATTGGGATAGAGCTTTAACGTGTAGTTGTGTTGTATCAATGAGAGTACGCAAACTAGTGACGTCATTGTGCTGTGACGCAGGTAAGTTAAATAGAGCCTTCATATGGCGTTGAATACGTAACCGTGAATTACCGTATCTTTCTTTCAACAAGTTAAAGGCAATGGGGTAGTTTTCGGCACTTAATAGGAGTGCTTCAACTAACTGCAGAGCTTGACCTCGGAGGATAGATCTCAAATAATGAAACTTGTAGATGACTGAATGTCTTCATTGTCATGCACAAGAGAACAAAATAGTTCATAGAAAGGATCCCAAGTAGATTCGTCTCCAGAGAAATGGGGTAAATCAATCTTAGGTAGGATTGGTTTGGGCTTGTGAGTGCCCTCACGAAAGGAGGTTTGTTGTTCGTGAAGGTAACCGAGAACAGAACCGTCTTTTTTCTGTTCTTCTTCGAGTTGGCGTATTATTTTAAAAGCAGAACCTATACCTTCGTAATATTGATTTTCCACTTCGACTCTATCTTCAGTTTGATTGAGCATACAAGTTTCGATTTCAGTTTGGATGTTACAATAATTTTCATATGAACGTTCAAAATCCTTTACGCGATGTTTTAACAAATCTAATTGAGCTTCTGAGCTTTGATGTATTTTCTAAATCGGGTAATTTGCCCTTTATAGGATCATCGTTTAGAATTAAGTTCTTCATCCTTATCCTTTTCTGTAGGAGCCATGACAAAATAGGTAAATTAAAGTATAACTTACGAAACTGTGGAACCTTGGAAATGCTGTCAGACTGGCAGCAGCAAATAAGTTGAAAGAAAGGGACACACCAAAGGAGACAGTATCGGCCTCTTTCTCCTTCACAGGCTTTGCACGGTGAAGCTATAGCTGAAAAAATCAAAGAAGATATTAATGATTGGCAAAATATTGTCAAATAACCCTTGACAAATAAAGCTTGATAAGTAAAATGTCATAAATGGACTCTCCCGGGTTTCGGCACCACATTTTGGGTAGATTATTAGCTTGGGAATAACCTAACCCCCAAGGGAAGATGATGAAGAAAAAGAAGTGGGTTTCGGACTGGAGAAGAAGGATGGAGAAATAGGACGAGAGTCCAACAGAAGTTATAATTTTAACTTTAAGTATACTCAAAGGCAGCTGCCACTGAAAATCCGCTTTCCGATACCTAAAGTGGGTAGGGACCTGGGCGAAGCTAACAGAAAACGCAGCTGGAACTTGGGCTATTCGCAAGAAAGCTGCTATAGCGTGTTCCCTCTCAAGCATAAATATACCTACTATAGGGAAGGGTGGTGGTCTGGCAAGACAAAGAGTAACAGATTTATTGTGTATCTGTTCAAAGGAGTTTGTTTCTAAACAAGTATTTTGAAGAGTACAAATAATTCGAATCAGCCTTGATATTTTAGTTCTTAAAATTGAAGAATTTCCAAAGAGCGACCGAATGCTTCCAAGAAGGATAGGGATAAAGCAATTATTCCCTTGGGAATAATTTTGGTAAGAGGACCAATAGTTGCATTTAGAAATGACTAAGCTTTTACCCAGCAAGGCGCCGACTAAAAGTTTAGACAATGAGAAACACTTACATTTTGAAAAACCAACCATAAGTGGTAGAGAGAATCTCCACAAGCAGGAAGCTGGCGTAGCGAGCTATGCTTGCCTTACTGGCCAGTTAGAATTACCTATTAAAGCTAAGAGAGACTACTAAGTTAATAACTAAAAGTTCTTGCTCAAATGCAACAAGTGGTGAAAACCCAACCAATGGATTTATTTTTATTAAAGAGGGCATAAACCTAGGAATAGTCGAGGAAGACAGGATCTTGCCTAACCGTTATGTTAGAGAAATGATAAAGCAAGGAACAAATCTTAATTTATTTAACAATGTAAAAAGAAGTAGCTTATGTAACAAATATATAATTTTGATTTTTATAAACAATTGGGGTCGCAGACCTTCGAAAACATCTAAAGCTTGCGCCAGGCAATTGACAATTCTTTTGGTTTTAAACCTTTTATATGCTTTAAAATCTTCGTAAGATTTTGAAATGTTGTTAAGATTAACAAATGGGAAATTTAAAGATAATTGACGTAATTAAGGTTAAACAATAAATCAAGTACAAGATGTGTACTTTAAGGATTTCTAGATAGGTATCTTAGAAATATGAACAAATAACAACTTCGAAAGTAACAACCAAAAAAAAAACAGGATGAAATGAAATAGAAGTTTCTATAACTTCTTGTATTAATACAGAGCTACATTTGGCGATTATACAAATAGGGCAGGTCACTTATTGTGAAACCTGAAGAGAAAAATTGAAAGGAAGTTTCTAGAACTCCTATGTGGGTAGGGATCACGAGACAAATAGGGCAAATTTCCCTTTCGTGAAACCTTGAGATAACTCACTTTTGACTAAAAAGAATTGGATTCCCTCATTAGAAGGGAGAAACAATATAATTTAAGGCGTGTACTAGACACGAAGTTTTACATACATTAATTCGTTATACGTGGAGCAAGTAAGGGAGGGCACTTATTGAGAGTGACACCCCATTGAAAAAAGACCTAAAGTAGGCTAACAATTTTATTATTTTAGTTTGTTAGTAAAGGGTTTGGGAAAGATCAAATGGGATTATGGAAGAGTGTTCATGGTCGTATTTATTGTACTCGGACGAGCGCGACGCGGATGAAAAGTTGAACAGGCACTGTTTTCACTATAGTCTGTTGATATAGTTGAAAAGTTCACTGTAGTAGCACAAAAGGTTGATGGCAAAGAAAGTTATTGCAATGGTGGAAAATAACTAGTTACACTACATTTGCGAGAGTCTATTGCTTGAAAAACTTGTAGGTTATAGTTGAATGCACCAGAAAAATCCCAACAGAGGAAGAAAAATTAGATATTGATTAGCAGTTCATAAGGAAGATTCCTTAGTTTGAAAAAGTATTCCCATATGTGAGTGGAAAGTACTAGAAGGTTGGGTAATTTAATGGTGTCCCACGTTGTGAGAAAATCTCTCATTTAATAAGCATAAGAAATGCTGCTTCATGTTAAGATTGGCTTAGATAGACAAAAGCCCAACATAGAAAATCCCGCGAAGGATGATTATTGCCCCACATTAGAAATCTCACACTGCCTATAAAATGATCATTAAAAAGCATTTATCTATTTGAAATCAATTAAAATAATTTGAAGAACGTTGAAGTAGTACTTATCTCATTTCTGATGAACGGCGAATCCTTCGGTGACCGTTAGTCAGGAATTCACAACATGGCGAAGATTTGAAAGTTTGTCTCGCGAGGTGAGGAGACGAGCTTTAGTAAAGCTCCGACTGACTATTTTGACTTCAGACGCACAAGTGAGGCCAGCTCAACGGAGCGCGAAGAGACCAGGGAAGGGAAAAGGGTGGGGGTAGGAGACAAAAGGAATACATATAAGAATAGCCAACATAACAGAAATAAATTTTCTTGATGAAATGGTCTTCAAAGAGTTGTTAGCAAGCGTCACTAGCGAAGTCTGGTGGGTGAAAAAGTAGACGAAGTTCTCTTGATCACGGAAATGATAGCTGGCGATAGCGACGAGATCTGGTGGCTAGATTGGTAAGGAAGTCCTCTTGTACAGGAAAGAATTGAGGAACTTCAGAGATTCGCTGCTAGATGACGCTAGGTGGGTCATGGAATATATATATCTAGAACAGACTTAGGCCTACAGGTAGTGTAAGAAACATATACCAACAAAGAGAAATCAGGAGATCACTGTTGGTGTTTGCGAAAAAAGGAAGGGATGAACTAAAGCAAAGAGAAGCAAAAGCTTACTCTGTCTTACCGTGTATTCCAAAGAATACACCAGAAGGTTAGAGTAGCGTGTGGTTTGGGAGGGGGGCGACTGATCACCCGTGCTTTTTGTTTGTGGGGATGAATTCACTGTGTCGGAGGGAGGGTGGTTATCAAGTGTGACGTCACTCTCTGAGGGAGGAGCGGCTGTCTGTAAGGTAGGTGAGTTCTGTGTTGATTGGAGCCTTCTTGATCTTGTACAGTTGGCTGTGTGATTTGTGTGGAGTCTGTATGTTAGTTTGCGCCTGCATGTTTATTTGGGCTGGTGAATTGTGTGCATTTGTGTTTGCGCTTAGGTCTGATGTGTGCTAGAGATGTTTGTGACCATATCTCGGCTGTGTCAGGGACTGTTTTTGTGTGTTCGTGACGTATTTCAGTGGTAGCTGTATGTGCGTACTTTGAGTACTTGAGTGTGGGCGGCAAGGGCGAGGGGACTGATATTGTTGCTGTTGGGACCTCCTGTTTGGGCGTGTAAGTGTCGTCTGTTTGTGACTGAACTGTGTCGAATGTTGTTTCTTGGTAGGAAATTTGAGTGAATGAGGGTACAGCAGTGAGACTCAAGAGAGTCATCCTGATTGTATTAAGGCGAATGACACCGGTAGGAGTAATGGCGACTTGGTGATTGCGACGTTGCTCAATCTTGGTGATGAACTTCGTAATTGGTGTAAGCACGCCGATTATTGCCCCTCTAAGTGAGCTCTTGTATGTGTAAGAGTGTGGTGGACGGATGACAATCAGCTTGCTCTTAGGGGATCGCCGGGTGGGTGATTCATACCACAGCCCCTGCCCGTAATCTAAGTCCGGGAAGGTGCCGTGGCAAGGTGTTGGGAGTGGTGAACTGCAGAAGTATTCTGGGTGTGGGGCATCTGCAGCTACAGAGTGTAGTTCGCCCCAAGGGGCTTCCGTGTATAAGTGCATGTTCGTGTGTGTTAATGTATGTGAGTGAATTTGAGGAATGAATAAATGGGAATGATTGAAAGGGGTTAAATGCCTTCCAGACCCTAGGATGAGTAGTTTGGCCTCGCCCACGAAAAAGTAAACAGTCGCTCAAGGTTATCCAGTTTATATGGAGGGGCCGTGACAGTGAGCGCGTTAGTTAGGAAATTACATAATTAATTAAGTGGATTAAGTGACATTGTGGTGTTTGAAGCCTTATTTTCAGTGTTGCCTTGGTAAACAAGAGTTTAGTGCTTTTCAGTCGGTCAACACGAATGTACCCAAAAGAGATGGGTTATGCCCTAATCCTGAAATAAATTACATGAGATTAATAAAACACTAGGATGACCAGTTTCAATCGTCAAGCGATCATCATCAGATCCATTACACTTAGGCTATAAAATCTATGTTGGAAATACAGGTGAAAATATTTACAATATGTACAATTATTTAGTTGCAGTATTGGTACTGCAAATGTCAGTGTATGCTAAATGCAGTATATATGATGTTAGGTGAAATGCTAAATGGTGATAGCTATCCGGAGTTTGTACTTTAGAGAGATTATATGGTTGTAAACTATGGTTAAACTATAAAATTGTAGGATAACTACTTATCTGATTGTCTTCCTTACTGCAGCTACTCGCAGTTTTCGTGCTCACTGGAACTCACTGTGCGGTCAACTGCGGTGGTTATCTTAACGACTGGTTTTTCCTTGCCTTCTCCCCCTGCCCATACGTGCTGTGGGGAGTAATAGCGATGTGTTTATGTGAGGTGTTGCCATCCTAGATAAGATGTATGTTATTGAGGTGGGTCTACAACTATTAAAGACCGTGGATTAGCCCTCGCCACGCGTGGACCATAAGCCATTCGAACTAAGCGTTGACGGTCTTATGAGGACGTCCCGGCACCTTTAATACTGCCGCGAATATGGGCCTTGGTTTATTGCAGAAGAAAAGTACATCGTACACCTGATCCAGATAACATTTACCTATTAAAAACCCCTAATTTCCCCCTTTTTTATCTAGCTTGGCTGTGTCGCTAAATTGTGTCTTGTTTCCGACAGGGTGTGTTTTTTAGTAGCGTGAAGAGGGGTGAGCTCTCCATGAACGTGTGCTGATTTAGATTGTTGGGATTGTTTCGTTTGGCTAGGTGTATCTCGATTGCTTCCTTTATGACAAGAGCTCTGCCTTTCGATTTGTGATGGATCATTTTAAGGTCCGACTCTATGTTGGTAAAGCTGTGCCCTGCGTCACACATATGTTCGCACACGGCTGAATGTGTTCCGTATCTTATCGCATCCTATGTTCATTATAACGTGTGTCTACTCGCCTTCCACTCTGCCCGATGTAATTAGCTTGACAATCGGTGTCTTGGCACGTTATAGAATATACCCCTGACCTTGAATACGGGTCACGTTTATTTAGATTACTATTTAGGAGATGCCTAGCGGTTGTGTTTTTCGTCGTGAAAGCTATCTTTATGCCTTGCTTTTTGAATAGGTTAGTGATTTTATATGTATTCGCATTCACATAGTTGAAACGCGCAAATTTTTTCTCATTACAGTCCGGTTTGGGAATCGTTTTATCTGTATTTTTATGTTTGGCTATAATTTGATTTATTTTGCTTGGCGGGAAGTTGTTTTCCTTTGCTATTTGCTTAATAGTTCTTATTTCCTTATTATAGTTGTCTTTTGACATGGGTATGTTTAAAGCCCTGTGCACCATTGAATTGAAACCCGCTAGTTTGTGCGTACTGGGGTGATTAGACTGATTGTCGATTGCATGCGAGGTTTGTGTTGCTTTCCGGAATATGGAATATGAAAGGTCGTTGTCTTTACGTTCAATAGTTATATCGAGATAATTTATTTTCTGGTCTATTTCGGATTCCTTAGTGACTCAAATTATAGAAAGTAAACACACACGACTCAAATTATAGAAAGTAAGCAAGCTCGACTCAAATTATAGAAAGTAAGCATGCTTGACTCAAATTATAGAGTGTAGGCTAGTTCGACTCAAATTAAAGAAAGTAAGCAAGCTCGACTCAAATTATAGAACGTAGGCAAGCTCGACTCAAATTATAGAAAGTAGGCAAGATCGACTCAAATTATAGAAAGTAAGCAAGCTCGACTCAAATTATAGAAAGTAGGCAAGCTCGACTCAAATTATAAAAAGTAGGGAAGCTTGACTCAAATTATAGAAAGTAAGCAAGCTCGACTCAAATTATAGAGAGTAGGCAAGCTCGACTCAAATTGTAGAAAATAGGGAAGCTTGACTCAAATTATAGAAAGTTAGCAAACTCGACTCAAATTATAGAAAGTAGGCATGCTCGACTCAAGTTATAGAAAGTAGAGAAGCTGGACTCAAATTATAGAAAGTAGGCAAGCTCGACTCAAATTATAGAAAGAAGACAAGCTGGACTCAAATTATAGAAAGTAGGCAAGCTCGACTCAAATTATAGAAAGTAGACAAGCTGGACTCAAATTATAGAAAGTAGGCATGCTGGACTCAAATTATAGAAAGTAGGCAAGCTCGACTCAATTTATAGAAAGTAGGCAAGCTCGAATCAAATTATAGAAAGTAGGCAAGCTCGACTCAAATTATTGAGAGTAGAGAAGCTCGACTCAAATTATAGAGAGTAGGCAAGCTCGACTCAAATTACAGAAAGTAGGCAAGCTCGACTCAAATTATAGAAAGTAGGCATGCACGACTCAAATTATAGAAAGTAAGCAAGCTCGACTCAAATTATAGAAAGTAGGCAACCTCGACTCAAATTATAGAAAGTAGGCAAGCTTGACTCAAATTATCGAGAGTAGGCATGCTGGACTCAAATTATAGAAAGTAGGCAAGCTCGACTCAAATTATAGAAAGTAGGCAAGCTCGACTCAAATTATAGAAAGTAGAGAAGCTCGACTCAAATTATAGAGAGTAGGCAAGCTCGACTCAAATTACAGAAAGTATGCAAGCTCGACTCAAATTATAGAAAGTAGGCAAGCTCGACTCAAATTACAGAAAGTAGGCAAGCTCGACTCAAATTATAGAAAGTAGGCAAGCTCGACTCAAATTATAGAAATTAGGCAGGCTCGACTCAAGTTATAGAGAGTAGGCAAGCTCGACTTTATAGAGAGTAGACAAGCTCGACTCAAATTATAGAAAGTAGGCAAGCTCGACTCAAATTATAGAAAGTAATAAAGGACGACTCAAATTATAGAAAGTAAGCAAGCTCGACTCAAATTATAGAAAGTAAGCAAGCTTGACTCAAATTATAGAGAGTAGGCAAGTTCGACTCAAATTATAGAAAGTAAGCAAGCTCGACTCAAATTATAGAACGTAGGCAAGCTCGACTCAAATTATAGAAAGTAAGCAAGCTCGACTCAAATTATAGAAAGTAAGCAAGCTCGACTCAAATTATAGAAAGTAGGCAAGCTCGACTCAAATTATAGAAAGTAGAGAAGCTGGACTCAAATTATAGAAAGTAGGCAAGCTCGACTCAAATTATAGAAAGTAGAGAAGCTGGACTCAAATTATAGAAAGTAGGCAAGCTCGACTCAAATTATAGAAAGTAGACAAGCTGGACTCAAATTATAGAAAGTAGGCAAACTCGACTCAAATTATAGAAAGTAGACAAGCTGGACTCAAATTATAGAAAGTAGGCAAGCTCGACTCAAATTATAGAAAGTAGGCATGCTCGACTCAAATTACAGAAAGTAAGCAAGCTCGACTCAAACTATAGAAAGTAGGCAAGCTCGACTCAAATTATAGAAAGTAAGCAAGCTCGACTCAAATTATAGAAAGTAAGCAAGCTCGACTCAAATTATAGAAAGTAGGCAAGCTCGACTCAAATTATAGAAAGTAGAGAAGCTGGACTCAAATTATAGAAAGTAGGCAAGCTCGACTCAAATTATAGAAAGTAGAGAAGCTGGACTCAAATTATAGAAAGTAGGCAAGCTCGACTCAAATTATAGAAAGTAGACAAGCTGGACTCAAATTATAGAAAGTAGGCAAACTCGACTCAAATTATAGAAAGTAGACAAGCTGGACTCAAATTATAGAAAGTAGGCAAGCTCGACTCAAATTATAGAAAGTAGGCATGCTCGACTCAAATTACAGAAAGTAAGCAAGCTCGACTCAAACTATAGAAAGTAGGCAAGCTCGACACAAATTATAGAAGGTAGACAAGCTGGACTCAAATTATAGATAGTAGGCAAGCTCGACTCAAATTATAGAAAGTAAGCAAGCTCGACTCAAATTATAGAGAGTATGCAAGCTGGACTCAAATTATAGAAAGTAGGCAAGCTCGACTCAAATTATAGAAAGTAGACAAGCTGGACTCAAATTATAGAAAGTAGGCAAGCTCGACTCAAATTATAGAATGTAGACAAGCTCGACTTCAAATTATAGCATGTAGGCAAGCTCGACTTCAACTTATGGAAAGTAGGGAAGCTCGGCTTCAAATTATAGACTTTCGGCGACCAAGATGCTATTTCTACAACTTCAAATTACTGCGGGTACCAAATCACATTGATTTTGTTTTCATTTTATCGAGTATTTTTCAAGCACAGGGAAAAAACTTCAAATTATCGAGAGATTCAGGAGGACTGATACACCTGGAACGCTCTCATTTTGGAAATTACTCTATATCCATGGAACCAAAACGGGGTTTTGAATTAAACTTTGTACACTTCTAGTAAAAATGCTGGGCTTTCAATAGACGTATGAAGTATTAAATCTCAATACATACAAGTGTAATAAAATTTTCATATTGAAATATTTGAAAATCTCTTTCTTGAGTCGTATTATCAGGACTTCATCCCCTTGGCTACCTATGCTCTCCGGCGTCCCACAAGGCAGTGCCCTTGGCCCACTTTTATTTTCATTATTTATGGATGACCTACCATCGAAACTCTCTGACACAGCCGATACCCTACTCTTCGCAGATGACTGCAAGATTTTCAAGGAAATTAAGACACCTGCCGACGCCGCACTACTTCAGTCCTCACTTAACGCTCTGTCTGACTGGTGCCGCACATGGAAGTTGAAACCAAACCCAGATAAATGCAGCTTTTTAACAATTACCCTACGCAATTCACCAGTACCTACAACATATTCCTTACTAGACAGGCCCATTACCGCAGTTGCGCATCAGCGAGATCTCGGGGTCATTTTCGACAGCCAGCTAAGATTTAAAGAACACATACAACATTCTTTATCCAAAGCCATGAAATTCCTTGGCATACTCTACCGCTTCACAGAAATATCAAATCCCGCAGCTCTTCGCCTCTATTACCTCTCAATAATCCAGCCCATTGCAAACTACTGCTCTCCCATTTGGACCACTTCTTGCCCGTCAAACATAGCAAAATTTAACAGAATTCAATCCTTCTTTGCTGCCATTGTAAGGAACAGAATGCCAAGGTTTAGACAATTCACCACTCAGCAGGTACTTTCGGCCATAAACATCCCTCCCCTCAGCAAGACACGCCAGGTGAGTGACCTGTCGTTCCTACATTCAATTTTAAATGGCCATTACCGTTCGGACCACCTGCTGTCACTCTTCAAGCTAAGAGCCCCCTCCCGTTCTACCAGGCTCAAAGATATCATGCATATTCCACACACTAAACATTCCTTAATCCAAAGATCCTTCCAAAACCGCATATCATCCCTGTACAATAGAATAGCAAGTAAACGCGAGTTGGACATATCAACAAACAAGAGGACGTTTCTGAAGCAGGTGAAGAAGAACATAAACTGTATTTAGAACTGTCATCTTGGCCATTGACGACACAGCTACGAGCAAGGACATTCTACCGGCTCTTGATATGGAATTGTTTTGTTTGATGATTTGTTAAATTTATTTTATATTTTATCTTAAACTGTTATTTTGTTGTTATTTGTACAAGCGTGAAAGGCTAGCATAGCTGTAGTTTGTGCATTGATTAATAAATATAAAAAAAAGTTACAAAAAACAAAATGTCTTCCCAACTATCAGTGCGATTGGCATAAACTATTTTTTCCGTAAAGACAACACTAAATTACCCAGGATAGACCTCTATAAACTAAGTGGAAGAATAAGTTACACTTTTATAGGTATTCCTTTTGAATATTGAAAAGAATTAAGAATTTCACATAATGGTTTAGGTGCACTGAGCATATTTTTCAAAGGAATTCAATAATTGAGGTTCATAAACTATAACCAAGTCCCAACAAGGAGAATTCCAAATTTCATGCAATTTGGACAATTAGTTATTTTGTTTTTGTGTGACAAAATTAAACTTTTGGGAAAATGGCTCTAAACATATATATTTCCACTTACACGCCAACACACCCGACAGTTCAGTATATGCATGAATTTAAATCGAAATATCTCGGTCAAAATCAAACATTTTGCTATAAAACTTCAGATTTAGGTAAAAAAAAGTGTATTCTTTCATTCGAGATCAAAAAACAAATTCGAAAAATGTTGTGTTACCAGGTGTATCAGCCCCCTCAAATTAACGAGAGTCGCCTGTGTACGTATTCTAAATTATTCGAAAACGAATTCCTAAGGATGAGACAAAGAAAGCGAGGGAAATCGACCTGGAATTCTATGGGACTAACGCTGTGTCTCAGAGAAATTGGACTGAACCTAACAATGAAATGGGTGGCTTCGGTGGCGCAGTTGGTAGCATTCTGAGTTTCTATGCCCAAGATTGCGGGTTCAAACCCGGACGAAGTCGTCGGATTTTTTAAGAGCGTTAAAAATTCCTCAGTGTACCTCCCTTCGGAGGGGAAGTAAAGCCGGCGGTCTCATGTCATAGATTTATGGCATGTTAAAGAACCTTCCACTAATTACACCTGTGTGAAGCTCAATTAAATTAAAACTGTAAACAAGGCTAAGGTTCCTACGTTCGTCGCCAGGAGCCGACTGCGGTGGCGTGTAGTAGCCAAGTCCTGAACTAGTAGTCGTTGACGGGGGCGTTTGGTGGCAAAAGTAGGAACTACTTCAAAAATTGAAAAATCTGCAGTCCTTATTGAATTAAAAACAGATACACACACTAATACATTCATCACAATTAACACCGGTTATCAGACAGATTCTACACACAGCCAAAGTACACGGGGCTACATGACCGCGTTGTCCTGAGGAACCAATCAACGAACAATGAAATGAGGATTGCTCTGAATAGACACGGCTTCCATCATAAGCTGTGTGTGCGTATTATGTATTTTAGTATTTCAGTGAATGCTCTAAGAGAACACTTTCCTTATTAAATAACTCCAAAATGTAATGCACATTTGTGCGATGTTCCTTTATTAAATCATTCGAAAATCTATGTTCTAGTATGTACAGTCTATGTTATCTAGATACAGTAATTTGAAAAGTACCGGCTACATTAGCTGCGATAAGATCAGAGTTGTAACACATCACACGAGAGTTGATGCGGAATTCAATTTGAGCCAAGGACAACTCGGGTGCGATATATCACCTTGCTTCTACATCCTGCTTTATACAGTATAACACGTGTGTTTGATGGCCGGTTGCCTTTGTCATGACCACTGATAATAATAATAATATTGTATGGCCTCGGTGCCGGGTGCAAGTATTGTTATGTGACACCCAAAGGTATCTTGCATGTAGATTTTCGTTGTTCCTTGAAGCACTATGAAAGTCAAGGAGGTTAGGTATCTAAGCTCCTTGAACACTATAGCTCTTTCTTGTAGAGATATGAGGAACTTTATGTTGGTGGAAACTCCAAAGATTAATTTTGCCATTATGAACACGGCCTCATCAACATCTTCATTTCCCCTTTTCCAGTTCACACTGGGCGGGGGCAAATATGGTTCCTCCCCACTTTGTTCTGTCGTTCCACTATTCCTCTTGCAACACGGTGTTCCAATCCAGGTTCCGTTTTCTAATACTATTCTCCACTGAGTCCATCCAACGCATTCTTGGTCTACCTCGTCCTCTCTTCCCTGTCATCCGTCGTTCCAGTGCTCGTCTTGGCAGCCTTACTTCATTCATCCGTTTGACATTTCCAAACCATCTCCATCTGTTTTGCTCCAGTTCGTCATTTAGTTTCTGTACTCCCAGTTCTTTCTGTATATCTTCATTTCTCACTCTGTCCCTCCTCGTTTTCTGGACCATACTTCTCAGGAATCTCATCTCAGCTGCTTGTACTCTGCTCTCATCCCTCTTAGTCATTGTCCAAGTTTCTGCTGCATATGTCATTATAGGAACATAATATGCTTTGTAAATAACTTCTTTAGCCTTAATTGGTATATCCTTGTTCCATACTAGTCCCCGTACCTGTTGGTAGAAAGCACTCCCGAGTTGTATTCTTCTGCTAATTTCCAAATCTAGTCTTCCATCTTCAGTCAGTTCACTTCCCAAGTATTTGAAGTGTTTCACTACTTCCAATTCCTTATCTCCTACTTTGATTACTCCTTTCCCTTCTTTCTTATCTCTACTCATCACCACTGTTTTACTCTTCTCCACATTTATCTTCAATCCCCATTGCTCAATCTTTTCATTCATTACGTCTAACTGTTCTTGTACCTCCATCTCATCCTCGCCCCAGATCACAACATCGTCTGCAAACAACATTACCTCATCTTTGCCCTACTATAGTGTTTCATTGCTGCCTTTATGATGTCATCCATCACTATTACGAATAATAATGGTGACAACACACTTCCTTGCTTTAGTCCAGTGTCAATTTTAAACCATTCCGATGTCCCGACTCTAGTCTTCACACTACTGTAGCACTCCATGCACATTCCTTTTATCATATCTCTCAATTCCTTGCCTATCCCCCTATTTGTTAAGCTTTCCCAAACTTTTGTTCGAGGGATGCTATCATAGGCCTATTCTAGATCAATAAAAGTCATTACCATATCCTTCCCATATTCCCAAATCTTTTCAATGTTCTGTCTCAGAATGAAAATGGGTTCCAATGTTGACCTGCCCCCTCTAAATCCAAACTGCTCCTCCTCTATTTGACTTTCTACCTTTACTCTAATTCTTTTTTCTAGGATTCATTCCATTACTTTGGCAACATGCGAGATGAAGGTGATTTCTCGGTAGTTACCACACACCTTCCTGTCTCCTTTCTTGAATATTGGCAATATTATTCCCATTTTCCAGGCTTTAGGTACTTTATTCTCTCTCCACACACTTCTGAGATGTCCACTGCAATCCCACTGGTCCTGCCGCCTTGATCATTTCTATTGCCACTTCGTCGATTCCCACAGCTTTCCCCATCTTCATCTTCCTAACTGCCCATTCCACTTCTGCCATAGTAATTTCTGGTTCTTCTTCTATTTCTTCCTCCATCGTTTTGGCTGTTTGCGTAACTTCTCTGCATGCCTGGCGTCTCACCTTCAACAGCTCTCTAAAATTTTATTTCCATCTGTCCGTCATCTCTTCTGGTTTTGTCAATATTTCACCTTCTTTGTTTTTCACGAACCCAGTGTTCACCTTTTCATTCCTTCTGCTTTATATAATTCCAAACAGCAATTTCTTTCCACAATGTAAATCCTCCCTTATTTTCTGAGTGAATTCTACCCAGCTTTCTTCTTTTCCTCTGCAATTACTTTCTTGCAATCTCTGTTTGCTTCTATATATTTTGCTCTACTTTTTTCAGTCTTTTTTGTTTTCCATTCCTTCCAAGCTTTCTTCTCTTTTTCTGAATTCAAGTGGGTTCTTTGACATGCCAACATCGTATGACATAGTGTCGTCATTTTTGCCGCCTTTCAAAAGTCACTTACCACGGCCAGGAGCGAACCTGCAAGCTTGGGGGTAGGTAGTCCGACAGGTTGACCACTCACCCACCGTGCCAAGCTATGACCACTGATGAATAATATATATTATGCACTGCCTGACAAGTGAGTGACTGCCAATTTCGTTACTTTTCCTACAAATTAGTCATGGCCATCAACATTTTCCATATCTCATCCACAAAAAAAAAAAAAAAAAAACATTGGAGCAGAGGATAATTACAATAAACATTCCAACCTTTGCTCCCCTCAGCAAAGAGTTCTTTCATATCAAAGAAAGACCATATCTAGATATATTTAAAGAACAAATTTTAGTCTATTTAATGGAATACGGACAAGCTGACGCAAGTGTTGCGTAAATCAACCGAGATAAAGCAGCCAAACCAGGACGCAGGAGTTTACAAAGTGCCTTGCTCCTGTGGACAGGTTTGGTTGGTTGGTTGGTTCTTAAGTATAGGGGCTGCGACAACGCGGTCATGTAGCCCCGTGTACTTTGGGTGTGTGTAGAATCTGTCTGATAACCGGTGTTAATTGTGATGACTGTATTAGTGTGTGTATCTGTATTATAATTTAAGTACTGCAACTTAGAATTTTTCAAATAGTTCCTACTTTTGCCGCCAAGAGCCACCGTCAACGACTACTAGGCCAAGATCAGTACTTAGCTACCAGATACCAGCGCAGTCGGCTCTTGGCAACGAACTTAGAAACCTAAGAGCGTTGTTTACTTTCTTAACCTATCAAATTTAGCTTCACACAGGTGCAAGTAGTGGAAGGTTCTTTAACATGCCATAAATCTATGACATGGGACCGCCGGCATTACTTCCCCTCCGAAGGAAGGCATACTGAGGGATTTTTAACGCTCTTAAAAATTCCGACGGCTTCGGCCGGGTTTGAACCCGCTATCTTGGGCATAGAAGCTCAGCATGCTACCGACTACGCCACAGGTTTACATAGGGCAAACAGAAAAACGCGTTTCCATTAGGATTTCAGAGCACATTCGAGACACGAAACAGATAAACTAGATATCTGCAATAGTTAACATGCTGATGTCACGAGACACGCCATCGAATATTATAAGGCCGAAACTGTTTCTGAAATTCCCGGATATCAACCCGGTTAATTAGAGAGGCAATGGAGGTCGTGAAGCATCCCAATAATTTCAATCGCGAAGATGGTTTCAAACTTAGCAACATCTGGAAAATTCTCCTAGCGTTCGAATGCCAGGGGCGGGGACCAATCAGGGAGCAGCGTGACGAAAATGCAGGGCAAGCAAGAACATCTGACTGGCAATAACCGTTAGTTTGAGTACGGACACCAACTCTTACCGACCCATGATCAAGGCTGCTGCAACGTCAGCCGAAACGTCGGGAAATAATAACCGATATACGACGTGGCTCAATCCTGTAAGCCAAGATGATAAACTAGACACCGGCCGCCAAAGTCTATGATCTAAACAATGTGTGGTCTATTTATGGGAATACACACACGGTGTTTGGTCTATTTATGGGAATACACACACGGTGTTTAGTCTATTTATGGGAATATACACACAGTGTTTAGACTATTTATGGGAATACACACACAGTGTTTAGTCTATTTATGGGAATATACACACAATGTTTAGTCTATTTATGGGAATACACACACGGTGTTTGGTCTATTTATGGGAATACACACACAGTGATTAGACTATTTATGGGAATACACACAAAATGTTTAGTCTATTTATTGGAATACACACACAGTGTTTAGTCTATTTATGGGAATACCCACACAATGTTTAGTCTATTTATGGGAATATACACACAGTGTTTAGACTATTTATGGGAATACACACACAATGTTTAGTCTATATATGGGAATACACACACAGTGTTTAGTCTATCTATGGGAATACACACACAATGTTTAGATTATTTATGGGAATACACACACAAAGTTTAGTCTATTTATGGGAATACACCCACAATGTTTAGACTATTTATGGGAATACACACACAGTGTTTAGACTATTTATGGGAATACACACAATGTTTAGATTATTTATGGGAATGCACACACAATGTTTAGACTATTTATGGGAATACACACACAGTGTTTAGAATATTTATGGGAATACACACAATGTTTAGACTATTTATGGGAATACACACACAATGTTTAGACTATTTATGGGAATACACACACAGTGTTTAGACTATTTATGGGAATACACACAATGTTTAGATTATTTATGGGAATGCACACACAATGTTTAGACTATTTATGGGAATACACACACAATGTTTAGACTATTTATGAGAATAAAGACACACGCAATGTTTAGTGCATTTATTGGATTACACACACAGTGTTTAGACTATTTATGGGAATACAAACACAATGTTTAGACTATTTATGGGAATACAAACAGTGTTTAGACTATTTATGGGAATACACACACAATGTTTAGTCTATTTATGGGGATACACACACAATGTATAGTGTATTTATTGGAATACACACACAGTGTTTAGTCTATTTATGGGAATACACACTCAATGATTAGACTATTTATCGGAATACACACGCAGTGTTTAGACTATTTAGGCTATGGGAATACACACAGTGTTTAGACTATTTATGGGCATACACACACAATGCTTAGTCTATTTATGAGAATACACACACAATGTATAGTGTATTTATTGGAATACACACACAGTGTTTAGAATATTTATGGGAATACACACACAAGGTTTAGACTATTTATCGGAATACACATAGTGTTTAGACTATTTATGGGAATACACACACAATGTTTAGTCTATTTATGGGAATGCACACAGTGTTTAGACTATGTATGGGAATACACACACACTGTATAGTCTATTTATGGGAATACACACAGTGTTTAGTCTATTTATGGGAATACACACACAGTGTTTAGACTAGTTATGGGAAAACGCACAAGGTTTAGTCTATTTATGGGAATACACACAGAGTGTTTAGACTCTTTATGGGAATACACACACAATGTTTAGTCTATTTCTGGGAATACAGACAATGTTTAGACTATTTATGGGAATACAAACCCAATGTTTAGTCAATTTATGGGAATACACACAATGTTTAGACTATTTATGGGAATACACACAATTTTTAGACTATTTATGGGAATACACACACAATGTTTAGTCAATTTATGGGAATACACACAATGTTTAGACTATTTATGGGAATACACACTTAGTGTTTAGCCTATTTATGGGAATACACACAATGTTTAGTCTATTTAGGGGAATACACACAATGTTTAGTCTATTTATGGGAATACACACACAATGTTTAGTCTATTTATGGGAATACACAACAATGTTTCGACTATTTATGGGAATACACACACAAAGTTTAGAATATTTATGGGAATACACACACAATGTTTAGTCTACTTATGGGAATACACGCAATGTTTAGGCTATTTATGGGAATACACACAAAAATTTTTAGTCAATTTATGGGAATACACGCAATGTTTACACTATTAATGGGAATACACACAATGTTTAGACTATTTATGGGAATACACACACAATATTTAGTCTATTTATGGGAATACACACAGTGTTTAGACTATTTATGGGAATACACACAAAATGTATAGTCTATTTATGGGAATACACACAGTGTTTAGTCTATTTATGGGAATACACACACAGTGTTTAGACTATTTATGGGAATACAGACACAATGTTTAGTCTATTGATTGGAATACGCACAGTGTTTAAGTCTATTTATGGGAATACACACACTATGCTTATTCTATTTATTGGAATACACAATGTTTAGACTATTTATGGGAGTACACACACAATGTTTAGTCTATTTATGGGAATACACACACAATGCTTAGTCTATTTATGGGAATACACAAACAGTGTTTAGCCTATTTATAGGAAAACACACACAATGTTTAGTCTATTTACGGGAATACACATACATTGTTTAGTCTATTTATGGGAATACACACACATGTTTAGCCTATTTATGGGAATACAAAAACAATGGTTAGTCTATTTATGGGAATACACACAGAGGGTTTAGTCTATTTATTGGAATACACACACAATGTTCAGTCTATTTATGGGAATACACATACAAAGTTTAGTCGATTTATGGGAATACACAAACAATGTTTAGTCTATTTATGGGAATAGACGCAGTGTTTATTCTAATTATGGGAATACACTCACAGTGTTTAGACTATTTATGGGAATACACACCCAATGTTTAGACTAATTATGGGAATACACACACAATGTTTAGTCTAATTATTTGGAATACACACAGTGTTTAGACTATTTATGGGAATACACACACAATGCTTAGTCTATTTATGGGAATACAAACACAATGTTAAGTCCATTTATGGGAATACACACACAGTGTTTAGACTATTTATGGGAATACACACACAATACTTCGTCTATTTATGGGAATACACACTCAGTGTTTAGATTATTTTTGGGAAGACACACACAGTGTTTAGACTATTTATGGGAATACACAAACAATGATCATTCTATTTATGGGAATACACACACAAGTTTAGTCTATTTATGAGAATACACACACAATGTGTAGTGTATTTATTTGATAAACACACTATGTTTAGACTATTTATGGGAATACACACTCAGTGTTTAGATTATTTATGGGAATAGACACACAATGTTTAGTCTATTTATGGGAATACACACAATAATTAGTCTATTTATGGGAATAAACACACAGTGTTTAGACTATTTTTGGGAAGACACACACAGTGTTTAGACTATTTATGGGAATACACAAACAATGATCATTCTATTTATGGGAATACACACACAAGTTTAGTCTATTTATGAGAATACACACACAATGTGTAGTGTATTTATTTGAATACACACACAGTGTTTAGTCTATTTATGGGAATACACATAATGTTAAGTCTATTTATGGGAATACAAACAATAATTAGTCTATTTATGGGAATACACACAGTGTTTCGACTATTTATGGGAATACACACACAATGTTTAGTCTATTTATGGGAATACACACACAATGTATAGTGTATTTATGGGAATACACACACAGTGTTTAGACTATTTATGGGAATACACACACAATGTTTAGTCTATTTATAGGAATACACACACAATGTTTAGTCTATTTATGGGAATACACACACAGTGTTTAGACTATTTATGGGAAGACACACACAGTGCTTAGACTATTTATGGGAATACACACACAATGCTTAATCTATTTAGGGCAATAAACACACAATGTATAGTCTATTTCTGGGAATACACACACAATGTATAGTGTATTTATTGGAATACACACACAGTGTTTAGTCTATTTATGGGAATTCACACACAATGTTTAGTCTATTTATGGGAATACACACACAATGTTTAGTCAATTTATGGGAATACACACAATGTTTAGACTATTTATGGGAATACACACTAAATGTTTAGACTATTTATGGGAATACACACACAGTGTTTAGACTATTTATGGGAATACACACAATGTTTAGATTATTTATTGGAATGCACACACAGTGTTTAGACTTTTTATGGCAGTACACACACAATGCTCATTCTATTTATGGGAATACACACACAAGGTTTAGTCTATTTATGAGAATACACACACAATGTATAGTGTATTTATGGGAATACACACACAGTGTTTAGACTATTTATGGGAATACACACACAATGTTTAGTCTATTTATAGGAATACACACAGTGTTTAGACTATTTATGGGAAGACACACACAGTGCTTAGACTATTTATGGGAATACACACACAATGCTTAATCTATTTAGGGCAATAAACACACAATGTATAGTCTATTTCTGGGAATACACACACAATGTATAGTGTATTTATTGGAATACACACACAGTGTTTAGTCTATTTATGGGAATTCACACACAATGTTTAGTCTATTTATGGGAATACACACACAATGTTTAGTCAATTTATGGGAATACACACAATGTTTAGACTATTTATGGGAATACACACACAATGTTTAGACTATTTATGGGAATACACACACAGTGTTTAGACTATTTATGGGAATACACACAATGTTTAGATTATTTATTGGAATGCACACACAATGTTTAGACTATTTATGGGAATACCCACACAATGTTTAGACTATTTATGAGAATAAAGACACACGCAATGTTTAATGCATTTATTGGATTACACACACAGTGTTTAGACTATTTATCGGAATACACACGCAGTGATTAGACTATTTAGGCTATGGTAATACAAACAGTGTTTAGACTATTTATGGGCATACACACACAATGCTTAGTCTATTTATGAGATTACACACACAATGTATAGTGTATTTATTGGAATACACACACAGTGTTTAGAATATTTATGGGAATACACACACAAGGTTTAGACTATTTATCGGAATACACATAGTGTTTAGACTATTTATGGGAATACACACACAATGTTTAGTCTATTTATGGGAATGCACACAGTGTTTAGACTATTTATGGGAATACACACACAGTGTTTAGACTAGTTATGGGAAAACGCACAAGGTTTAGTCTATTTATGGGAATACACACAGAGTGTTTAGACTATTTATGGGAATACACACACAATGTTTAGTCTATTTCTGGGAATACACACAATGTTTAGACTATTTATGGGAATACACACAATGTTTAGACTATTTATGGGAATACACACACAATGTTTAGTCAATTTATGGGAATACACACAATGTTTAGACTATTTATGGGAATACACACAATGTTTAGTCTATTTATGGGAATACACAACAATGTTTCGACTATTTATGGGAATACACACACAAAGTTTAGAATATTTATGGGAATACACACACAATGTTTAGTCTACTTATGGGAATACACGCAATGTTTAGGCTATTTATGGGAATACACACACAATGTTTAGTCAATTTATGGGAATACACGCAATGTTTACACTATTAATGGGAATACACACAATGTTTAGACTATTTATGGGAATACACACACAATATTTAGTCTCTTTATGGGAATACAAACAGTGTTTAGACTATTTATGGGAATACACACAAAATGTATAGTCTATTTATGGGAATACACACAGTGTTTAGTCTATTTATGGGAATACACACACAGTGTTTAGACTATTTATGGGAATACAGACACAATGTTTAGTCTATTGATTGGAATACGCACAGTGTTTAAGTCTATTTATGGGAATACACACACTATGCTTATTCTATTTATTGGAATACACAATGTTTAGACTATTTATGGGAGTACACACACAATGTTTAGTCTATTTATGGGAATACACACACAATGCTTAGTCTATTTATGGGAATACACAAACAGTGTTTAGCCTATTTATAGGAATACACACACAATGTTTAGTCTATTTACGGGAATACACACACATTGTTTAGTCTATTTATGGGAATACACACACATGTTTAGTCTATTTATGGGAATACAAAAACAATGGTTAGCCTATTTATGGGAATACACACAGAGGGTTTAGTCTAGTTATTGGAATACACACACAATGTTCAGTCTATTTATGGGAATACACACAAAGTTTAGTCGATTTATGGGAATACACAAACAATGTTTAGTCTATTTATGGGAATAGACGCAGTGTTTATTCTAATTATGGGAATACACTCACAGTGTTAGGCTATTTATGGGAATACGCACGCAATGTTTAGACTAATTATGAGAATACACACACAATGTTTAGTCTAATTATTTGGAATACACACAGTGTTTAGACTATTTATGGGAATACACACACAATGCTTAGTCTATTTATGGGAATACAAACACAATGTTAAGTCCATTTATGGGAATACACACACAGTGTTTAGACTATTTATGGGAATACACACACAATACTTCGTCTATTTATGGGAATACACACACTATGTTTAGACTATTTATGGGAATACACACTCAGTGTTTAGATTATTTATGGGAATAGACACACAATGTTTAGTCTATTTATGGGAATACACACAATAATTAGTCTATTTATGGGAATAAACACACAGTGTTTAGACTATTTTTTTTAAAAAGTCACACACAGTGTTTAGACTATTTATGGGAATACACAAACAATGATCATTCTATTTATGGGAATACACACACAAGTTTAGTCTATTTATGAGAATACACACACAATGTGTAGTGTATTTATTTGAATACACACACAGTGTTTAGTCTATTTATGGGAATACACACACAGTGTTTAGACTATTTATGGGAATACACACACAATGTTTAGACTATTTATGGGAGTACACACACAATGCTCATTCTATTTATGGGAATACACACACAAGGTTTAGTCTATTTATGAGAATACACACACAATGTATAGTGTATTTATGGGAATACACACACAGTGTTTAGACTATTTATGGGAATACACACACAATGTTTAGTCTATTTATAGGAATATACACAGTGTTTAGACTATTTATGGGAAGACACACACAGTGCTTAGACTATTTATGGGAATACACACACAATGCTTAATCTATTTAGGGCAATAAACACACAATGTATAGTCTATTTCTGGGAATACACACACAATGTATAGTGTATTTATTGGAATACACACACAGTGTTTAGTCTATTTATGGGAATTCACACACAATGTTTAGTCTATTTATGGGAATACACACACAAGGTTTAGTCAATTTATGGGAATACACACAATGTTTAGACTATTTATGGGAATACACACACAATGTTTAGACTATTTATGGGAATACACACACAGTGTTTAGACTATTTATGGGAATACACACAATGTTTAGATTATTTATTGGAATGCACACACAATGTTTAGACTATTTATGGGAATACCCACACAATGTTTAGACTATTTATGAGAATAAAGACACACGCAATGTTTAGTGCATTTATTGGATTACACACACAGTGTTTAGACTATTTATCGGAATACACACGCAGTGATTAGACTATTTAGGCTATGGGAATACAAACAGTGTTTAGACTATTTATGGGCATACACACACAATGCTTAGTCTATTTATGAGAATACACACACAATGTATAGTGTATTTATTGGAATACACACACAGTGTTTAGAATGTTTATGGGAATACACACACAAGGTTTAGACTATTTATCGGAATACACATAGTGTTTAGACTATTTATGGGAATACACACACAATGTTTAGTCTATTTATGGGAATGCACACAGTGTTTAGACTATTTATGGGAATACACACACACTGTATAGTCTATTTATGGGAATACACACACAGTGTTTAGACTATTTATGGGAATACACACACAATGTATAGTCTATTTCTGGGAATACACACAATGTTTAGACTATTTATGGGAATACACACCCAATGTTTAGTCAATTTATGGGAATACACAAAATGTTTAGACTATTTATGGGAATACACACAATGTTTAGTCTATTTATGGGAATACACACACAATGTTTAGTCAATTTATGGGAATACACACAATGTTTAGACTATTTATGGGAATACACACAATGTTTAGTCTATTTATGGGAATACACAACAATGTTTCGACTATTTATGGGAATACACACACAAAGTTTAGAATATTTATGGGAATACACACACAATGTTTAGTCTACTTATGGGAATACACGCAATGTTTAGGCTATTTATGGGAATACACACACAATGTTTAGTCAATTTATGGGAATACACGCAATGTTTACACTATTAATGGGAATACACACAATGTTTAGACTATTTATGGGAATACACACACAATATTTAGTCTCTTTATGGGAATACAAACAGTGTTTAGACTATTTATGGGAATACACACAAAATGTATAGTCTATTTATGGGAATACACACAGTGTTTAGTCTATTTATGGGAATACACACACAGTGTTTAGACTATTTATGGGAATACAGACACAATGTTTAGTCTATTGATTGGAATACGCACAGTGTTTAAGTCTATTTATGGGAATACACACACTATGCTTATTCTATTTATTGGAATACACAATGTTTAGACTATTTATGGGAGTACACACACAATGTTTAGTCTATTTATGGGAATACACACACAATGCTTAGTCTATTTATGGGAATACACAAACAGTGTTTAGCCTATTTATAGGAATACACACACAATGTTTAGTCTATTTACGGGAATACACACACATTGTTTAGTCTATTTATGGGAATACACACACATGTTTAGTCTATTTATGGGAATACAAAAACAATGGTTAGCCTATTTATGGGAATACACACAGAGGGTTTAGTCTAGTTATTGGAATACACACACAATGTTCAGTCTATTTATGGGAATACACACAAAGTTTAGTCGATTTATGGGAATACACAAACAATGTTTAGTCTATTTATGGGAATAGACGCAGTGTTTATTCTAATTATGGGAATACACTCACAGTGTTAGGCTATTTATGGGAATACGCACGCAATGTTTAGACTAATTATGAGAATACACACACAATGTTTAGTCTAATTATTTGGAATACACACAGTGTTTAGACTATTTATGGGAATACACACACAATGCTTAGTCTATTTATGGGAATACAAACACAATGTTAAGTCCATTTATGGGAATACACACACAGTGTTTAGACTATTTATGGGAATACACACACAATACTTCGTCTATTTATGGGAATACACACACTATGTTTAGACTATTTATGGGAATACACACTCAGTGTTTAGATTATTTATGGGAATAGACACACAATGTTTAGTCTATTTATGGGAATACACACAATAATTAGTCTATTTATGGGAATAAACACACAGTGTTTAGACTATTTTTTTTAAAAAGTCACACACAGTGTTTAGACTATTTATGGGAATACACAAACAATGATCATTCTATTTATGGGAATACACACACAAGTTTAGTCTATTTATGAGAATACACACACAATGTGTAGTGTATTTATTTGAATACACACACAGTGTTTAGTCTATTTATGGGAATACACACACAGTGTTTAGACTATTTATGGGAATACACACACAATGTTTAGACTATTTATGGGAGTACACACACAATGCTCATTCTATTTATGGGAATACACACACAAGGTTTAGTCTATTTATGAGAATACACACACAATGTATAGTGTATTTATGGGAATACACACACAGTGTTTAGACTATTTATGGGAATACACACACAATGTTTAGTCTATTTATAGGAATACACACAGTGTTTAGACTATTTATGGGAAGACACACACAGTGCTTAGACTATTTATGGGAATACACACACAATGCTTAATCTATTTAGGGCAATAAACACACAATGTATAGTCTATTTCTGGGAATACACACACAATGTATAGTGTATTTATTGGAATACACACACAGTGTTTAGTCTATTTATGGGAATTCACACACAATGTTTAGTCTATTTATGGGAATACACACACAAGGTTTAGTCAATTTATGGGAATACACACAATGTTTAGACTATTTATGGGAATACACACACAATGTTTAGACTATTTATGGGAATACACACACAGTGTTTAGACTATTTATGGGAATACACACAATGTTTAGATTATTTATTGGAATGCACACACAATGTTTAGACTATTTATGGGAATACCCACACAATGTTTAGACTATTTATGAGAATAAAGACACACGCAATGTTTAGTGCATTTATTGGATTACACACACAGTGTTTAGACTATTTATCGGAATACACACGCAGTGATTAGACTATTTAGGCTATGGGAATACAAACAGTGTTTAGACTATTTATGGGCATACACACACAATGCTTAGTCTATTTATGAGAATACACACACAATGTATAGTGTATTTATTGGAATACACACACAGTGTTTAGAATGTTTATGGGAATACACACACAAGGTTTAGACTATTTATCGGAATACACATAGTGTTTAGACTATTTATGGGAATACACACACAATGTTTAGTCTATTTATGGGAATGCACACAGTGTTTAGACTATTTATGGGAATACACACACACTGTATAGTCTATTTATGGGAATACACACACAGTGTTTAGACTATTTATGGGAATACACACACAATGTATAGTCTATTTCTGGGAATACACACAATGTTTAGACTATTTATGGGAATACACACCCAATGTTTAGTCAATTTATGGGAATACACAAAATGTTTAGACTATTTATGGGAATACACACAATGTTTAGTCTATTTATGGGAATACACACACAATGTTTAGTCAATTTATGGGAATACACACAATGTTTAGACTATTTATGGGAATACACACAATGTTTAGTCTATTTATGGGAATACACAACAATGTTTCGACTATTTATGGGAATACACACACAAAGTTTAGAATATTTATGGGAATACACACACAATGTTTAGTCTACTTATGGGAATACACGCAATGTTTAGGCTATTTATGGGAATACACACACAATGTTTAGTCAATTTATGGGAATACACGCAATGTTTACACTATTAATGGGAATACACACAATGTTTAGACTATTTATGGGAATACACACACAATATTTAGTCTATTTATGGGAATACACACAGTGTTTAGACTATTTATGGGAATACACACAAAATGTATAGTCTATTTATGGGAATACACACAGTGTTTAGTCTATTTATGGGAATACACACACAGTGTTTAGACTATTTATGGGAATACAGACACAATGTTTAGTCTATTGATTGGAATACGCACAGTGTTTAAGTCTATTTATGGGAATACACACACTATGCTTATTCTATTTATTGGAATACACAATGTTTAAACTATTTATGGGAGTACACACACAATGTTTAGTCTATTTATGGGAATACACACACAATGCTTAGTCTATTTATGGGAATACACAAACAGTGTTTAGCCTATTTATAGGAATACACACACAATGTTTAGTCTATTTACGGGAATACACACACATTGTTTAGTCTATTTATGGGAATACACACACATGTTTAGTCTATTTATGGGAATACAAAAACAATGGTTAGCCTATTTATGGGAATACACACAGAGGGTTTAGTCTATTTATTGGAATACACACACAATGTTCAGTCTATTTATGGGAATACACACAAAGTTTAGTCGATTTATGGGAATACACAAACAATGTTTAGTCTATTTATGGGAATAGACGCAGTGTTTATTCTAATTATGGGAATACACTCACAGTGTTTAGACTATTTATGGGAATACGCACGCAATGTTTAGACTAATTATGGGAATACACACACAATGTTTAGTCTAATTATTTGGAATACACACAGTGTTTAGACTATTTATGGGAATACACACACAATGCTTAGTCTATTTATGGGAATACAAACACAATGTTAAGTCCATTTATGGGAATACACACACAGTGTTTAGACTATTTATGGGAATACACACACAATACTTCGTCTATTTATGGGAATACACACACTATGTTTAGACTATTTATGGGAATACACACTCAGTGTTTAGATTATTTATGGGAATAGACACACAATGTTTAGTCTATTTATGGGAATACACACAATAATTAGTCTATTTATGGGAATAAACACACAGTGTTTAGACTATTTTTGGGAAGACACACACAGTGTTTAGACTATTTATGGGAATACACAAACAATGATCATTCTATTTATGGGAATACACACACAAGTTTAGTCTATTTATGAGAATACACACACAATGTGTAGTGTATTTATTTGAATACACACACAGTGTTTAGTCTATTTATGGGAATACACACACAGTGTTTAGACTATTTATGGGAATACACACACAATGTTTAGACTATTTATGGGAGTACACACACAATGCTCATTCTATTTATGGGAATACACACACAAGGTTTAGTCTATTTATGAGAATACACACACAATGTATAGTGTATTTATGGGAATACACACACAGTGTTTAGACTATTTATGGGAATACACACACAATGTTTAGTCTATTTATAGGAATACACACAGTGTTTAGACTATTTATGGGAAGACACACACAGTGCTTAGACTATTTATGGGAATACACACACAATGCTTAATCTATTTAGGGCAATAAACACACAATGTATAGTCTATTTCTGGGAATACACACACAATGTATAGTGTATTTATTGGAATACACACACAGTGTTTAGTCTATTTATGGGAATTCACACACAATGTTTAGTCTATTTATGGGAATACACACACAATGTTTAGTCAATTTATGGGAATACACACAATGTTTAGACTATTTATGGGAATACACACACAATGTTTAGTCTATTTATGGGAATACACACACAGTGTTTAGACTATTTATGGGAATACACACAATGTTTAGATTATTTATTGGAATGCACACACAATGTTTAGACTATTTATGGGAATACCCACACAATGTTTAGACTATTTATGAGAATAAAGACACACGCAATGTTTAGTGCATTTATTGGATTACACACACAGTGTTTAGACTATTTATCGGAATACACACGCAGTGATTAGACTATTTAGGCTATGGGAATACAAACAGTGTTTAGACTATTTATGGGCATACACACACAATGCTTAGTCTATTTATGAGAATACACACACAATGTATAGTGTATTTATTGGAATACACACACAGTGTTTAGAATGTTTATGGGAATACACACACAAGGTTTAGACTATTTATCGGAATACACATAGTGTTTAGACTATTTATGGGAATACACACACAATGTTTAGTCTATTTATGGGAATGCACACAGTGTTTAGACTATTTATGGGAATACACACACACTGTATAGTCTATTTATGGGAATACACACACAGTGTTTAGACTATTTATGGGAATACACACACAATGTATAGTCTATTTCTGGGAATACACACAATGTTTAGACTATTTATGGGAATACACACCCAATGTTTAGTCAATTTATGGGAATACACAAAATGTTTAGACTATTTATGGGAATACACACAATGTTTAGACTATTTATGGGAATACACACACAATGTTTAGTCAATTTATGGGAAAACACACAATGTTTAGACTATTTATGGGTATACACACTTAGTGTTTAGCCTATTTATGGGAATACACACAATGTTTAGTCTATTTATGGGAATACACAACAATGTTTAGACTATTTATGGGAATACACACACAATATTTAGTCTATTTATGGGAATACACACAGTGTTTAGACTATTTATGGGAATACACACAAAATGTATAGTCTACTTAAGGGAATACACACAGTGTTTAGTCTATTTATGGGAATACACACACAGTGTTTAGACTATTTATGGGAATACAGACACAATGTTTAGTCTATTTATTGGAATACACACAGTGTTTAAGTCTATTTATGGGAATACACACACTATGTTTATTCTATTTATTGGAGTACACAATGGTTAGACTATTTATGGGAGAACACACACAATGTTTTGTCTATTTATGGGAATACACACAGTGTTTAGTCTATTTATGGGAATACACAAACAGTGTTTAGCCTATTTATAGGAATACACACACAATGTTTAGTCTATTTACGGGAATACACACACATTGTTTAGTCTATTTATGGGAATACAAACACAATGGTTAGTCTATTTATGGGAATACACACACAGGGTTTAGTCTATTTATGGGAATACACACAATGTTTAGACTATTTATGGGAATACACACTCAGTTTTTAGACTATTTAACGAATAAACACACAATGTTTAGTCTATTTATGGGATAACACACACAATGTATAGTGTATTTATTGGAATACACACACGGTGTTTAGTCTATTTATGGGAATACATTCACAATGTTTAGACTATTCATGGGAATGCACACACAATGCTTAGTCTATTTATGGGAATACACACACAATGTTTAGACTATTTATGGCAATAAACACACAATGTTTAGACTATTTATGGGAATACACATACAATGTTTAGACTATTTATGGGAATACACACACAGTGTTTAGTCTATTTATGGGAATACACACACAATGTTTACTCTATTTATGGGAATACACACACAATGTTTAGACTATTTATGGGAATACACACACAATGTTTAGTCTATTTATGGGAATACGCACACAATGTTTAGTCGATTTATGGGAATACACCCACAATGTTTATTCTATTTATGGGAATACACACACAATGTTTAGTCTATTTATGGGAATACACACACAATGTTTAGACTATTTATGGGAATACACACACAATGTTTAGTCTATTTATGGGAATACACACAAAATGTTTAGTCCATTTATGGGAATACACACACTATGTTTAGACTATTTATGGGAATACACACACAATGTTTAGTCTATTTATGGGAATACACACAAAATATTTAGTCTATTTATGGGAATACACACACAATGTTTAGACTATTTATGGGAATACACACACAATGTTTAGTCTATTTATGGGAATACACACAAAATGTTTAGTCCATTTATGGGAATACACACACTATGTTTAGACTATTTATTGGAATACACACACAATGTTTAGACTATTTATAGGAATACACACACAATGTTTAGACGATTTATGGGAATACACACACAATGTTTAGTCTATTTATGGGAATACACACACAATGTTTAGACTATTTATGGGAATACACACACAATGTTTAGTCTATTTATGGGAATACACACAAAATGTTTAGTCCATTTATGGGAATACACACACTATGTTTAGACTATTTATTGGAATACACACACAATGTTTAGACTATTTATAGGAATACACACACAATGTTTAGACGATTTATGGGAATACACACACAATGTTTAGTCTATTTATGGGAATACACACACAATGTTTAGACTATTTATGGGAATACACACACAATGTTTAGACTATTTATGGGAATACACACACAATGTTTAGACTATTTATGGGAATACCCACACAATGTTTAGTCTATTTATGGGAATACACACACAATGTTTAGTCTATTTATGGGAATACACACACAATGTTTAGTCTATTTATGGGAATACACACACAATGTTTAGTCTATTTATGGGAATACACACACAGTGTTGAGTCTATTTATGGGCAAGAATTTAGTGCTTTTCAGTCGGTCAACACGAATGTACCCAACAGAGATGGGTTATGCCCTAATCCTGAAATAAATTACATGAGATTAATTTATTTCAGGATTAGGGCATAACCCATCTCTGTTGGGTACATTCGTTTTGACCGACTGAAAAGCACTAAACTCTTGTTTACTAAGGCAGCACTGAAAATATGGCTTCAAACACCACAATCTATTTATGGGAATACACACACAATGTTTAGTCTATTTATGGGAATACACACACAAAGTTTAGTCTATTTGTGGGAATACAAACACAGTGTTTAGACTATTTATGGGAATACACACACAATGTTTAGTCTATTTATGGGAATACACACACAATGTTTAGACTATTTATGGGAATACACACACAATGTTTAGTCTATTTATGTGAATACTCACAATGTTTAGACTATTTATGGGAATACACACACAATGTTTAGTCAATTTATGGGAATACACACAATGTTTAGACTATTTATGGGAAGATACACACAGTGCTTAGGATATTTATGGGAATACACACACAATGCTTAATCTATTTAGGGCAATAAACACACAATGTATAGTCTATTTCTGGGAATACACACACAATGTATAGTGTATTTATTGGAATACACACACAGTGTTTAGTCTATTTATGGGAATTCACACAAAATGTTTAGTCTATTTATGGGAATACACACACAATGTTTAGACTATTTATGGGAATACACACTCAGTTTTTAGACTATTTATGGGAATAGACACACAATGTTTAGTCTATTTATGGGATTACACACACAATGTATAGTGTATTTGTTGGAATACACACACGGTGTTTAGTCTATTTATGGGAATACATTCACAATGTTTAGACTATTCATGGGAATACACACACAATGCTTAGTCTATTTATGGGAATACACACACAATGTTTAGACTATTTATGGCAATACACACACAATGTTTAGACTATTTTTGGGAATACACACGCAATGTTTAGACTATTTATGGGAATACACACACAATGTTTAGACTATTTATGGGAATACACACACAATGTTTAGACTATTTATGGGAATACACACACAATGTTTAGTCTATTTATGGGAATACACACACAAAGTTTACTCTATTTATGGGAATACACACACAATGTTTAGTCTATTTATGGGAATACACACACAATGTTTAGACTATTTATGGGAATACACACACAATGTTTAGTCTATTTATGGGAATACACACACAAGGTTTAGTCTATTTATGGGAATACACACAAAATGTTTAGTCCATTTATGGGAATACACACACTATGTTTAGACTATTTATGGGAATACACACACAATGTTTAGTCTATTTATGGGAATACACACAAAATGTTTAGTATATTTATTGGAATACACCCACAGTGTTTAGACTATTTATGGGAATACACACACAATGTTTAGACTATTTATGGGAATACACACACAATGTTTAGTCTATTTATGGGAATACACACACAATGTTTAGTCTATTTATGGGAATACACACACAATGTATAGACTATTTATGGGAATACACACACAATGTTTAGTCTATTTATGGCAATACACACAAAATGTTTAGTCTATTTATGGGTATACACAAACATTGTTTAGTCTATTTATGGGAATACACACACAGTGTTGAGTCTATTTATGGGCAAGAGTTTAGTGCTTTTCAGTCGGTCAACACGAATGTACCCAGCAGAGATGGCTTATGCCCTAATCCTGAAATAAATTACATGAGATTAATTTATTTCAGGATTAGGGCATAACCCATCTCTGTTGGGTACATTCGTGTTGACCGAATGAAAAGCACTAAACTCTTGTCTACTAAGGCAGCACTGAAAATATGGCTTCAAACACCACAATCTATTTATGGGAATACACACACAATGTTTAGTCTATTTATGGGAATACACACACAAGGTTTAGTCTATTTGTGGGAATACAAACACAGTGTTTAGACTATTTATGGGAATACACACACAATGTTTAGTCTATTTATGGGTATACACACACAATATTTAGTCTATTTATGGGAATACACACACAATGTTTAGACTATTTATGGGAATACACACACAATGTTTAGTCTATTTATGGGAATACACACAATGTTTAGACTATGTATGGGAATACACACACAATATTTGGTCAATTTATGGGAATACACACAATGTTTAGACTATTTATGGGAATACATACAATGTTTAGAATATTTACAGGAATACACACACAATGTTTAGTCAATTTATGTGAATACACACAATGTTTAGACTATTTATGGGAATACACACTTAGTGTTTAGTCTATTTATGGGAATACACACAATGTTTAGTCTATTTATGGGAATACACAACAATGTTTCGACTATTTATGGGAATACCCACACAATGTTTAGACTATTTATGGGAATACACACACAATGTTTAGTCTATTTATGGGAATACACGCAATGTTTAGGCTATTTATGGGAATACACACACAATGTTTAGTCAATTTATGGGAATACACACAATGTTTAGACTATTTATGGGAATACACATAATGTTATACTATTTATGGGAATACACACACAATATTTAGTCTATTTATGGGAAAACACAAAGTGTTTAGACTATTTATGGAAATACACTCAAAATGTATAGTCTATTTATGGGAATACACACAGTGTTTAGTCTATTTATTGGAATACACACACAGTGTTTAGACTATTTATGGGAATACACACACAATGCTTAGACTATTTATTGGAATACACAATGTTTAGACTATTTATGGGAATACAAACACAACGTTTAGTCAATTTATGGGAATACACACACAGTGTTTAGTCTATTTATGGGAATACACACACAATGTTTAGTCTATTTATGGGAATACACTCACCATGTTTAGTCTATTTATGGGAATACACAAACAATGTTTAGTCTATTTATGGGGATAGACGCAGATTTTAGTCTATTTATGGGAATACACTTACAGTGTTTAGACTATTTATGGGAATACACACACAATGTTTAGAATATTTATGGGAATACACACACAAAGTTTAGTCTAATTATTTGGAATACACACAGTGCTTAGACTATTTATGGGAATACACACACAATGCTTAGTCTATTTATGGGACTACAAACACAACGTTAAGTCCATTTATGGGAATACACACAGTGTTTAGACTATTTATGTGAATACACACACAATGTTTAGTCTATTTATGGGAATACACCCACAATGCTTCGTCTATTTATGGGAATACACACACAATGTTTAGACTATTTATTGGAATACACACTCAGAGTTTAGACTATTTATGGGAATACTGAAACAATGCTCATTCTATTTATGGGAATACACACACCAGGTTTAGTCTATTTATGGAATACACACACAATGTTTAGACTATTTATGAGAATACACACACAATGTATAGTGTATTTATTTGAATACACACACAGTGTTTAGTCTATTTATGGGAATACACACCATGTTTAGTCTATTTATGGGAATAAAAACACAATGTATAATTTATTTATTGGAGTACACACACAGTGTATAGACTATTTTTGGGAATACACACACAATGATTAGTTTATTTATGGGAATACACACACAAGGTTTAGACTATTTATGGGAATACACACACAAGGTTTAGACTATTTATCGGAACACACCCGCAGTGTTTAGACTATTTAGGGTATGGGAATACACACACAATGTTTAGACTATTTATGGGAATACACACACAAGGTTTAGTCTATTTATGAGAATATACACACAATGTATAGTGTATTTATGGGAATACACACACAGTGTTTAGACTATTTATGGGAATACACACACAATGCTCATTCTATTTATGGGAATACACACACAAGGTTTAGTCTATTTATGGGAATACACACAGTGTTTAGACTATTTATGGGAAGACACACACAGTGTTTAGACTATTTATGGGAATACACACACAATGCTTAGTCTATTTAGAGCAATAAATACACAATGTATAGTCTATTTATGGGAATTCACACACAATGTTTAGTCTATTTATGGGAATACACACACAATGTTTAGACTATTTATGGGAATACACACTCAGTTTTTAGACTATTTATGGGAATTGACACACAATGTTTAGTCTATTTATGGGATTACACACACAATGTCTAGTGTATTTTTTGGAATACACACACGGTGTTTATTCTAATTATGGGAATTCATACACAATGTTTAGACTATTCATGGGAATACACACACAATGTTTAGTCTATTTATGGTAATACACACACAATGTTTAGTCTATTTATGGGAATACACACACAATGTTAAGTCTATTTATGGGAATACACACAAAATGTTTAGACTATTTATGGGAATACACACACAATGTTTAGACTATTTATGGGAATGAACACACAACGTTTAGACTATTTATGGGAATACACACACAATGTTTAGACTATTTATGGGAATACACACGCAATGTTTAGACTATTTATGGGAATGCACACAATATGTTTAGACTATTTATGGGAATAAACACACAATGTATAGACTATTTATGGGAATAGACAACGTTTAGACTATTTAAGGGAATACACACGCAATGCTTAGACTATTTATGGGAATTCAAACACAATGTTTAGACTTATTATTGGAATACGCACACAACGTATAGACTATTTATCGAATACACACACAATGTTTAGACTATTTATGGGAATACACACACAGTCTTTAGACTATTTATGCGAAGTACACACACAATGTTTAGACTATTTATGGGAATACACACACAATGTTTAGTCTATTTATGGGAATACACACGCAAATATAGACTATTTATGGGTATACACACACAATGTGTAGACTATTTATGGGAATACACACACAATGTTTAAACTAGTTATGGGAATAAACACAGTGTTTAGACAATTTAACGGAATACACACACAATGCTTTGTCTATTTATGGGAATACACAAACATTGTTTAGTCTATTTATTGGAATACACACACAATGTTTAGTCTATTTATGAGAATACACACAGTGTTTATTCTATTTATGGGAATACACACACAATGTTTAGAATATTTATGGGAATACACACACAATGTCTCAGACTACTTATAGGAATAGACAACGTTTTAACTATCTATGGGATACACACCCAATGTTTAGACTATTTATGGGAATACACACAGTATTTGGACTATTTATGGGAATACACACACAATGTTTAGACTATTTATGGGAATACACTCACAATGTTTAGACTTCTTATGGGAATAGACAACGTTTAGACCATTTATGGGAACACACACCCAATGTTTAGACTATTTATGGGAATTCAAACACAATGTTTAGACTATTTATGAGAATTCACACACAATGTTTAGTCTATTTATGGGAATACAAACACAGTGTTTAGACTATTTATGGGAAATACACACAATGTTTAGACTATTTATGGGAATAAAAACTCAATGTTTAGACTATTTATGGGAATACACACGCAATGTTTAGACTATTTATGGGAATGCACACACAATGTTTAGACTATTTATGGGAATACACACGCAATGTTTAGACTATTTATGGGAATGCACACACATTTTTAGACTATTTATGAGCATTGTGGTGTTTGAAGCCATATTTTCAGTGTTGCCTTAGTAAACAAGAGTTTAGTGCTTTTCAGTCGGTCAACACGAATGTACCCAAAAGAGATGGGTTATGCCCTAATCCTGAAATAAATTACATGAGATTAATAAAACACTAGGATGACCAGTTTCGATCGTCAAGCGATCATCATCAGATCCAATACACTTAGGCTATAAAATCTATGTTTGAAATACAGGTGAAATTATTTACAATATGTACAATTATTTAGTTGCAGTATTGGTACTGCAACTGTCAGTGTATGCTAAATGCAGTATATATGTTAGGTGAAATGCTAAATGGTGATGGCTATCCGGAGATTGTACTTTAGAGAGATTATATGGTTGTAAACTATTGTTAAACTATAAAATTTTAGGCTAACTACTTATCTGATTGTCTTCCGTACTACAGCTATTCGCAGTTTCCGTGCTCACTTGAACTCGCTGTGCGGTCGACTGCGGTGGTTATCTTAACGACTGGTTTTTCCCTGCCTTCCCCCCCTGTCCCTACGTGCTGTGGGGAGTGATCGCGATGTGTTTATGTGAGGTGTTGCCAACCTAGACAGATGTATGTTATTGAATGAGGTGGATCTACAACTATTAAAGACCGTGGATTAGTCCTCGCCACGCGTGGAGCATAACCCATTCGAACTAAGCGTTGACGGTCTTATGAGGACGTCCCGGCACCTTTAATACTGCCTCTAATATGGGCCTTGGTTTATTGCAGAAGAAAAGTACATCGTACACCTGGTCCAGATAACATTTACCTATTAAAAAACCCCTAATTTCCCCCCTTTTTTTATCTAGCTTGGCTGTGTCGCTAAATTGTGTTTTGTTTCCGACAGGGTGTGTTTTTTAGTAGCGTGAAGAGGGGTGAGCTCTCCATGAACGTGTGTTCATTTAGATTGTTGGGATTGTTTCGTTTGGCTAGGTGTATCTCGATTTATGAGATTGCACACACAATGTGTAGACTATTAATGGAAATACACACGCAATGTTTAGACTATTTATGGGAATGCACACACAATGTTTAGACTATTTATGGGAATACTCACAAAATGTTTAGACTATGTATGGGAATACATACACAATGTTTAGACTTTTTACGGGAATTCACACACAATATTTAGACTATTTATGGGAATGCACACACAATGTTTAGACTATTATGGGAATACACACACAATGTTGAGATTATTTATGGGAATACACACACAATATTTAGACTATTTTTGGGAATAGAAACGCAATGTTTTTGTGACGTGCAAGAGCCCGTCCCAAAGTTTTCAAACATGTATTTACCCATGGATGCAATTCTTGACATTTTTGAAACGACCGCTTCGTCGCTTGGTTCCTTCTGTGAACACGAGATGGTAGCTGCTGTCGGACCTTGGAAGTCTGCACGTGGTTCCTACTTCTCCAATAGAATGCGTTTGTTGTACCTTATTAAAACTCATCCTATGCCTGTCGTGTGTGAAGGCAATTATAATTCTACGTCGTAAACAAAAGACTATGTATATTTCATGATACCGCCAAAATGGTTACTTAATTATGACATTGTTGATTGAGGTGTCAAGCCTTGATTGGACGTTGAACATTTACATGAATGCAGTTCGGTTCTTGACGCGCTTTTTTCTCCGCCATCATGTGGAGTTCATGGTCTGCTGGTTTGTAAACAAGAAGGCAGCTGGTTGGAACAATTTCTTTCAGTTGTGCTAGGGGAGCCTTGGCCCCTAGCTTTTACCAAAAATGAATACCATTCAAGAAAAGGAAACTAAGAAGATGCATGTGCTCCTAGGCATTTATGTCTTAATTTGCCGTGAAGATGACGTGTGGTCTGTTCATTTACTGGCTACAAGAAGGAAAGCCTCGTGCATGATCTAAGCAGCTTGGGTGTACTTCGCTGCAATGCTCTGGCAGTTCATTTTTTTTTAATGTGTTAAATATTTTATTTTTAATGTGTCTCCACTGAAAAATTTAAGGTACGTTACATTATTAAATCTTAATTATACTGTTATGTAGCTCCTATATTGGCCTTGCATGTACGACGAGATGCCTGTTTGTTTTGCATGATAGGCCTAAAATTTCTTTTATGTTTTAATAATGTTTACATATATATATTAATTTTGTTATTATTTTCTTGTACCTTCTGTAGACACATGTATAAGTTTATTTTACGTTTAAATTATTATTTATTTTCCTTTGGCAATCTTGGGATTGACAAAGTATTTAATTTATTCATGATCCGTTGCCTTTCACTGTTGTAATAGTATTTAGATATAATTGTTTTCCGCCGTTCATTTCCTTTTGCTGATGTTTAAATTTAATTTTATTAATTGTTTGCCGTAGTTTCGATCAGGCATGCGGTCTCCTGTTGTTTTTAGTGGCCATAATTGTTTGTTTTTTTTGCCGTGATGCGTTACGGTCTCGAGTGAGTCTCTTGGCGTCGACCGTGAAACTCAAACGTGTTGTGTTAACATAAGATGTTTTTTTATTTAACCTTGTCGGTTTAACATTGTGTTTTAGTAATTGTTCCTGTGTTTTTCTCCATCATGCAAATTAATGAATTGTTTTCTGATACAATTTAATTTGGTTAATTTAATTTTTATTTCTCGTTTCTTCGTGGCCGGGATCTCCGCCTGTCGGATCGCTATTGCATTCCCTTGTAAATTATCAAGCCCTTTCTCATTTAATTATGCCTGTATATGTAATTTTATTTTAATCTTTGGGCTTTAACATTTTAATTTTAATTTAAGTCTTTTCTTTACTTGGCTTTGCAAGCAAGCATGTTGCCTTCCTTGTAAATTGTGCTGGTTGATGCATGTTCTGTTTCTGGTGGAGGTGTTCGCTAATTTTAACAATTTTTTTTTTTATCAACTGTTGTGGCATTATTTCGTCGACGACAATTCCGTTAGTTATTGGGGGGTGTCTGTAGGATAGCCTGTGCGTTGTCCCCTTCTCCATCTTCCTTCCACTCCTTTGGAGCTCTTCTGTTGGGTCATGTCATCTGGAGGTGATTTGGCTGCGGAAGCGACCCGGACCTCTGAATACAGGTAAGTAGGCCCATCCACGCTGGCCATTGGGCGGTGTCATTCTGGTGAAGCAGAGCGTTGGTCATCGAGTTACCGACGAGCTGCTGGCCCAAGGCCGCCGCCGGGTTGCAGTTTTCACATTTATGGGAATGCACACACAATGTTTAGACTATTTATGGGAATACACACACTATGTTTAGACTATTTATGGGAATTCAAACACAGTGTTTAGACTATTTATGGGAATTCAAACACAATGTTTAGACAATTTATGGGAATAAACACACAATGTATAGACTCTTTATGGGAATAGACAACGTTTAGACTATTTATGGGAATACGCACACAATGGTTAGACTATTTATGGGAATTCAAACACAATGTTTAGACTTATTATTGGAATACGCACACAATGTATAGACTATTTATGGGAATACACACACAATGTTTAGACTATTTATGGGGAATACACACACAATGTTTAGACTATTTATGGGAATACACACACAATGTTTAGACTATTTATGGGAATACACACACAAACTTTAGTCTATTTACGGGAATACACACACAAACTTTAGACTATTTATGGGAATACACACACAATGGTTAGACTATTTATGGGAATACACACACTATGTTCAGACTATTTATGGGAATTCAAACACAGTGTTTAGACTATTTATGGGAATACACACACTATGTTTAGACTATTTATGGGAATTCAAACACAGTGTTTAGACTATTTATGGGAATACACACACTATGTTTAGACTATTTATGGGAATTCAAACACAGTGTTTAGACTATTTATGGGAATACACACACTATGTTTAGACTATTTATGGGAATTCAAACACAGTGTTTAGACTATTTATGGGAATACACACACTATGTTTAGACTATTTATGGGAATTCAAACACAGTGTTTAGACTATTTATGGGAATTCAAACACAGTGTTTAGACTATTTATGGGAATTCAAACACAGTGTTTAGACTATTTATGGGAATTCAAACACAGTGTTTAGACTATTTATGGGAATTCAAACACAGTGTTAGACTATTTATGGGAATTCAAACACAGTGTTTAGACTATTTATGGGAATTCAAACACAGTGTTTAGACTATTTATGGGAATTCAAACACAGTGTTTAGACTATTTATGGGAATTCAAACACAGTGTTTAGACTATTTATGGGAATTCAAACACAGTGTTTAGACTATTTATGGGAATTCAAACACAGTGTTTAAACTATTTATGGGAATTCAAACACAGTGTTTAGACTATTTATGGGAATCCAAATACAGTGTTTAGACTATTTATGGGAATTCAAACACAGTGTTTAGACTATTTATGGGAATTCAAACACAGTGTTTAGACTATTTATGGGAATTCAAACACAGTGTTTAGACTATTTATGGGAATGCAAACACAGTGTTTAGACTATTTATGGGAATTCAAACACAGTGTTTAGACTATTTATGGGAATCCACACACAGTGTTTTGTTTAGTTAATGTCATTTTTCACAATTTATTTTATTTTATCAAGTTAAAGCCCACATTTGACAGATGTGTTTCTTAAATATTTATATATATATTTTAAAATAATAAGAGGAAAGACCCAGTTGTATTGAAAGCTTTGCTCGTTGTTTAGTATTAACTTAGTTTTTATCTTTTCTTCTTTGCAAAACTGAACAAGGCCATAATGTGACAGAAATTGTTTTATACTTAAGAAATATTAATTAATAAATAATGTTATTCACTAAGATGTATTAGATTTATGAAATACCTGAGGCTATTTCTGTTTATATTGGCCTGCTCTGCCCAAGGTTGTAGGATCGAATCATGGCGCAGTTAATTTGCACTTCAGCGTGCGTAAATGCGAGGGTGCCGTGTCAGTAGATTTACCAACACATTTAAAATCCCCTTCGGGGTGACATTCCGGCCCCCTGGCGTCTCTAAAAAGCCGCAGTTGTTAAAATGGAAGTAAATCAAATAACATTATTATTATTATTATTATTATTATAAAGAAATTAAGGAAAAGATTAAGTTCATATCATTACGTAAAATTAGTATTGTTGTGGTTGTTTCATTTGGGGGCTTCGAAATCTTACTCTTTTATCCCCGTGCATTGCTTGTGTGTCAGAATCATATTGACAACCTATGTTATTGTGTTGTCTCTAATACCATATGTAATTGTAATTAAGGCGAGGATTGGGATAGAAGCGACCGTAGCCTTAAGTTAGGAATCTTCCCTGTATTTGCCTGAGGTACAAGTGGGGAAACCACGGAAAACTACTTCTAGAATAGCAGAGGTAGGAATCTAACTCTCCTCTTCTCAGTTTTGACTCTCGAGGCTGAGTGTACCCCGTTCCAGCCCTCAGACCACAATTAACTTTCTTGGCAGATCCGGGAATCGAACACGGACCTCCGCTGTCAATGTCAAGAATTCTGGCCACTACGCAACGAGGCGGACTTATAATATAATTAAATAGGATGTGATGAAACATAAAGCTTAACAAGATGTTCAGTAAAGAACATATAGCCTACTTTCTCCTAAATGTATGAGTATAGTTATAACTCGTTGTTATTATCAAAGAGTATAATAGAATAATTTCTTGGTTGAAGACCTTAGAAATTATTTACCTCTACCAAACGCCACAACCTAGAAAAAAAACTGCTACCATCATTCAAGAAAGAAAGATAAGAAGTACCTCAAGAATGTCATGGATCTGGAGACATAATCGACCGGACTGGCTGCGTGGCTCAGCGGTATCGTTCTCGCTTGCTGGGCCCTAGGTTGCAGGTTCGTATCCTGGCGCAGTCAGCTGGCATTTGAGGGTGCACAAATGCAAGGGAGCCGTGTCAGTAGATTTACTGGCACGTTAAAGATCCCCTTCGGGCCATAATTCCGGCACCCCGGCGTCTCTAAAAGCAGCAGTGGTTGAAAGGGACGTAAAACCAATAACATTATTATTATTATTACATAATCGACCTGCCATGGGCAACATCCAACTTTGAGTTGAGGCATGTCTTTACACGTCTGGTTGTGCATGGCTTTCACAACCCTAATTGAATTAACAAATCTTTCCATGACCCTACAGAGACGTGTGTATACAAACTATGTGGATATTTTCGATTGCTATTTGCCTGAAATAAAAGTATTAATAACCTGAACTAGCACCAACGGCTAGAATTCAGTTACTATGTGAAATCGTTTTGTACTTTACTTCAAATAACAATTTCAAATAACGCACAATAGGCTGTTACAAACCCTTTAAAATAAAAAGTAAAAATGTATCATAGTATCATCTTGTCATTCTTCAAATTCGATGCGCATAGAATGCCAATGGTATACTATCAATGGAGTCCCATGTAGACCAGTCGTGAAATCTAGTGGAGAAGTATCGAACAATATAATCCTAACAGGGCGAGTGCATTCTAGCGGCCATAAGAAGAAACTTTTCAATCAAATCTGAAAGTTAATAAGTAGGCCAGCGTGCAGTTACCTTTTTGGCTGCTAGATGTCTCGAGCAAATCTGCTGGTGAATTATGTTTTAATTAAATATATATTTTCCACCGCAATATGCACAATATAACGCTTAATTTTAAAACGTCTAAGTCATTACAAAGCAATAAATATGTAAAATTTCAAGCAAAAAAGGTAACACTGATGGGGTTTGAACCATAGGCATATGAATGATAGACGAACGCTTTACCACGGAGCCATTTGTGCCAACGAACATTGATCTATATAAAATGACTTACATAGAACTTGTTAGCAAGTAATGATTTAGACCTAACGATTTCATCAGTGGAGTATATTATTTATATATAAAGCATTTCATACAAAGTTTATTTATTTTGTATCAGTACGCTATACTCAAATTAGTGAAATATAAGTCAGGCACAAGATATCCGCTGCCATCTTGTCTTTTTACTGAGACGGCTCAGCTTTTTAAAATCACTTCTGCACTATAGTATTACAAAATAAACTTTTAATTTCGAACGTGCCTCTTCATTTAGCACAGTCAAAACGATTCTCGGCTCGGGAATCGGAACTGGTGGGTCCCATGATATTTATTATAAGGTTTGCATAAATCGCACGGCCGCCATCCTGAAATGGTACGGCGGATGACCTTGTAGTTTGGTCACAAGACGCGTCCTATATGAAGGTATGTTGTTACCAAATTTGGTAGAGATCGGATAATTTGGTTAGTCGTTATTTGATTTTACGTTTTGAACGTTTGAGTGGCCGCCATTCAGTTCTGGTAAAGATGGCGGCGATATAAAACATGACACTGAGGTGCAATTTGCTTGTTCTACCTCTGTACCAAATTTCGTTCAATTCGGTTTCACCGTGTTCGAATTGATAGGGGGGGACAGACATTCAGAGTACACACACTCACACACACACACACACACACACACACACACACACAGACAGACAGACAATTTTTGGCCCTGTGTAGATCTCATAAGTCTACTTTCATTTTTTGCAAAAAATCGAAAGTAGGCTAAAAATTAAACAAAACTAAATTAGCACGCAAAAATATCTGCTGACGTGGAATTGAAACCTCCTAAAATTGATGAACTTTACCGAATGTTTAACATGCTGTGGCCTAGGCCAGGGGTCACCAAAATACCACCTGCGGGCGCCACCAATCCGGCCCGCCATTACTTATTTTGGATGTAAGTAAACCATGACAAATATTAGTATGTAGAATAAGGGGACCGGGGTGAAAACTGAGCTTCCGATGTTTAGTTACATATCTCAGAACCTACATCAGTTATTTCCTTGAATGTTATTTTGGTGTATTCAGAGTACATGTATCATTATTTGGATAGAATTTCAAGCTTCTGTGTTGAATATTTTGTGTCAGAGAGAGCATTACAAAAACAATATTAAAAGAAAAAGTCTTGTTGAAAATTCCCTTTACTCATGTCCCTTTTTCTGAGCAAATACTCAAACCAGACCCAACAAACGCTGCATGCATAATTTTTAAATCATTGTTGAGCTACTCAAGTAAATGTATTGTCCTATTGTTTACATGAGTAGAGTTTTTGATCTGTTTTACAGTCTAGTCGAAAACTGAAATTATCTGGAAAATTGTCAGTGCTTTTCGAGCTGAGCTCCATGAACTAATCAAGATACCTGAATAAATTTACTTCCACTAGTAGATCTATATAGTATCATAGAGACTACCAAGTTTCAAATACTCTGATCCGATAGTTTCCGAGAAAATGGTACATGAAGTTTCAAAAAATATGACTTATTGAAGACACAAAAAGAATGGTTGGCTAGTAGCTACAGTATGGCCTGAAAACATTATGTTTAAACCTAATTTTAATGTATCAAATATCACTTAAGCACAATAATTGACACTCCAAATTCTTCAGGAAAGATGGGAGATGTTTTTAAGCTAAAACAAAATTGGCATTTATGATTCTATCACCCGTCTCGGTTCCCCTAAGGCCCAGAATACTGTTAACATTACTCATGCTTTTGGGATGTAGCCTTCTTTTTCAATAGGCAAGGTTCCTTTCGAAACGTTTAGAATTTTTAATTTAATGTTCACACGGTAATATTCAAAACTGTAATAACTAGGGCTCGGATTTTTAGGTAAATAAATATTTTATCATTTTAAATGACTATGTCGACTTCGCTGGGGTCTGGCGTTACGTTACGGTGACGGGACGAAATGTACCCGCGCGCTCTTGTGAGCGTGACGTCATCCAGCCTTGGTTTGCACTTTTTTTTGTGTTTTTTTGTTTTTTGTTTTTTTGTTTTTTTGCTAACGGACTTTGAGTTCACGCAGCATTTGTAGCATTTAAAATGATATAAAGTCTAGTCTTTCAGACTGACTATCAGTGTTTTTTATGTAAATACTTATTTTAAGCATTTTTCTATAAATACATAAATTCCTGCTTTTCACTTATTAGCACATAAAAAACATCATATTTACATTTTTAAATCAGTATGCTGGATCTCTCAGTTTATTGCATTTTTGTTCTGTGTTACTTCAACGGGAAAGAACCTGTGAGCTATCTAATCTTCATGGAGAGTGTGTCAGCTTGCAACTATGTTATTCTTAACTTGTCGCCCCATGCGACTGTGGAAGCCGAGGGTTTCCTTGTCCATAGCCATATTGCACCACGTGCTAGACCCCCCCCCCCCCCAAGCTACCTAGAACCTGTGTCACTCACATGCTGTTCATTTCTGGCATTGTGAAGTGTAAGGCAGTTCTACGATGCCTAAAGTATAAACAACTACAAGTTATAGTCTGCAGCAGTATGTTGCGAAATTTAAAGATAATTTTACTTCTGATAGGGGCGTTCTGTTCTGCCAATCATGAGGGAAAGCAATCAAGGCTGAACAGCGATCTCAAGTTACACAACGCCTCGAGGAGAAGAAACATACTGCCAGAGTTTCGCGCCTTCAGGAGAACTGTTTCGCGATAATCGTCGGTCATTTGTGATGGACAACCTGAAGATGTATCTCGTTGTGTGTTGTAATTCTTCACCAGTTAGTGAGGCATAGCATATTGCACTCGTGAGTACTGCATATTGTTTATATTCACATTAATTAACTAAATTATAATTAAATATTTTTACTTTCTTGTCACATATTTCATGTATTTTAATACATAAAAAATAAATATTTTCCTGATTTTTAGCACCTAAAAATCCGAACCCTAGTAATAAAATAATAATAATTAGATGTTATTTCCGAATAAAATCAACACGGCTATCCAACCGAATTTTTGCTTTTCTCCATGAGAAAAAGTGAAGTAGAGAAAGATCTGTTGGAGATTTGGATAACATGTGAAGATATCCAGGAGCGTGGTCCACTTAGGGAAACATGTAATAACATCGGAGTTTTCAACCTAAGCCGAAACTAAAAACCGGGAAGGCGTCGACGACTTTGAATCAGTATAAAATGATTAGTTTTGAACATAGAGACAAGTTTAAGGGCTTCAATTTTAGAAGAGAAATGTAATTAAAGACTCATCTTCGCAATGTCCAAATTGATGACCGTCAGTGTCCAGACAAAGCTGATAACGCGAACCGATGGATTCGCAAACGTTACGACAAAGTTCATTTGGAATTTCGTGTCATTTTCTTTCAATTTCCAATTTCAATGCATCAATTGTTTTTGGTTTGCTGCGATAAACTCTGTCCTTGAGGTATCCCCATAAAAAGAAGTCCATTCATGTGAGATCTGGGGAACGTGCAGGGTATTGAATGGGACCCCTTCGTCCAATCCATGTGTCTGGATGAGCTTCATCGAGATGAGCTCTAACATTGTGATGGTAGTGGGGAGGCGCTCCATCTTGCTGAAAGAAAACCTCGTCAACACCAAACATCTCTTCAATTTGTGGACCAACGGAATCCTCCAGCAAGGTTAGGTTCCTGCCACAATAGACAGTTCCATTAAAACAAATGGTCCTATGATGCCCAATGCTGATATCCCACACCATACTGTACAAATGGTGCTCAACTGTAACATGAGGATTTACAGGACTCCAGTAGGTACAATTATGGCGAATAATAAATAGTGCCATTTAATTTAAGCGTGACCTCATCGCTCCAGACAATTTTGTGTGGAAACCCTGCACCTTCTGCACATTTTTTCCAGGTTCCATTCACAGAATTGAACTCTCCGGTCCGAATCGTCGTCATTGAGAGCATGGGTTCGTGTTGGAATGTAGGATTTCCAGCGCAGACGCTTCATGATGCGATGGACGCTATCTTTTGAGATGTGTGTCTCTCGAGCCGTTTGTTGTAGTGATATCGGTGGGGATCGAGTGAGGGCTTCCTGCACCTGTTCTTCTTTTCTAGGACTGGTGAATGTCCGTAGTTGTCCTGAACGTTTCTTGTTGACGTCGTGAACGGTTCCATCTGCTTCAAATTTATCTCTGATTCGAGCAATGGTCCGGTGCGTTGGTGGCAGTTTGTCGAGCTCCTGGGCACTGACGGTGATCAATTTGAACATTTGAGAACATGAGTTTTTAATTACATGTCTCCTTTATAATTGAAGCCCTTAAACTTGTCTCTATGATCATAAATAATCATTTTATAGTAATTCAAAGTGTTAGCACATTTTTGAGACACCCTGTACGTTATACTGCGTCTAACCATACCTGTGTAAATGGAACCAAGCTTCGTTCGAGAAAAATATTAACTTATCCGGAGATAAATAGCTTATTTTAATAATTCTTATCTTATTAATTTTAATTGTTATCTCATGTCATGCACGGATCAAGTGAGCGAAGTGCTATGCTATGCTGAGCGGTCAGTGATCTGTCAACGGGAGGCAGATAAGCTGGGCGCGCCGGTCGGCCAACTCGCGAGAGAGAACATTATATAGAACATTTTAACTGCAATTAATCATATCAGATTTATCCTAAAATCTTATAGTAAATGATAATTGGTAATTCACATAGTGACATTAAGCATTATAATTATGATGCATGACATGTATGTGGCTGTAACTTTCCAATGACAATTGTCAGTAGTTTTTTGTTGTTTGGGTCTTCAGTCTTTTGACTGATTTGATGCAGCCCTCCATGTCTCCCTGTCCTGAGCTAATCGTTTCAACTCTACATAGCTACCACACCCTACATCCGAGGCAATCTGTTTAACATATGCTAGCCATGGTGTACCCCTACAGTTCTTGACCTCGACCCTTCCTTCCATAACTAAGCTTGCTATTCCTGGGTGTATTAGTATTTGTCCTACCAACCTATCTCTTCTCTTCATTAACAGTCACCAGAAACACTTCCCCTCTCCCATTAGTCTTAATACCTCTTCGTTTGTAACCCTATCTACCCATCTAATCTTCATCATTCTCCTGTAACACCACATTTCAAACGCTTCAATTCTCCTCTTTTCTGCTGCACCTATAGCGCAAGTTTCACTTCCATAGAGCGTCACGCTCCAGACAAAGTCCTTCAAAAATGAATTCCTAATACCTAAATCTATATTCGATATCAACAGATTCCTTTTCGGTAGATATGCTTTCCTTGTCTGAGCTAACCTACTTTTTATGTCATCTTTGCTTCGTCCATCACTCGTTATTTTGCTTCCTAAGTAACAGAAGTCTCCTACTTCCTTTAGTTTTTCATCCGCCAATTTGATGTCCATAGAGGTTTCTGATTTATTTCGGTTGCATTCCAATATTTTTGTTTTACAATTATTAATTTTCATCATGAGTTATTTCCTCAAATACTCACAAGTTAATTTGGCCCTTGGGACTTGGTGGAGGAGTCAGAGTGGCCCTTATTAGGCTGAACTGTAGAAAGACCCCTGCCCAAGGTCATCCATCATTACACGGAATAATAACTCGACTCCGTAGCGTGTATATAAGTTTGCACTGGGTACCACCTGGCGGATAAAAGTGAAACTTCGCTCACAATGATTACTTTCATTACTTAGGGTTGCAGACTGTTTGGAACACACATAACAGAATGAGCATTCATTAGAAGCTTCAAGACAAAGGGCATTCCACAAAACTATTAATTCAAAATTTCATGACTCCAAGTAAAACATGCCCGTTGCTCACGGTCAAATTTAAGTTTTATAAAACCTTTGATAAAGCTTTCCATAAAATAGAACATGTTATATTCCGTAAAATTAATTTTGCGAAACGAACCAATCAGGGAAGCTGACATGACGATGATGCTGGTGCCACGTGGTGAGAAGATTGTGAAGCTCGCTTGTAAACAATCACTTGCAGTCTCATCTCAGGAGAAATGGCTTGCCTCATGTTAGTGTCCTGTCGAATAATTTTGGCACCAACAAGATCTAGGAGTTTTTTAAAACTGCTTTCCTCCATTCTTAGAAAATTCTTATATGAATTCTGATCTAACCTCAACTCATTTTCGACCAAGGACAGCATTCCTCTACTCTTCTCTTCTTTTTATCCATTACCGAGTCCAGGACTTCCTAGCATTTCTTTTCTTCCTTTTCACAACACTGTACGACATATGATTGTAGCCCAAGCAGCAATTTTTGCAATTTTTGCTTTGTTTGTTGGAGCCATACTCTCAAACCAATGTGTGTTGAACAGCGGATTCTTGGTTCAGAAGTTTATCGGTAGATGGCGATCCTGATACATCCACGGATTTTATAAAATAATTTTACCGTGAACAACACAGCTTGCTTTCGTCAAATTTTAAAAAAATTAGTTGTACAATACATTTTAAGGAACATTTTACCGTGAGCAATGGGCATTAGTAAGACAATCCCTCTCAGCACGCTGTAAGGTGGAGGTAGATTTCCCCGCCAAAGAAAAGTATTTCAAATTCAACCAAGTGTTGTGCACCTACAAAAGTACCACATGTTTAGCATACAAAAAATATCTCATCATTACAACCTATTTGTTGACCTGAAGCACAGAAGGTTTGACTCCACAACAACGTTATCAACATCTGGCACGCTAATTACAGTCTCAAGTATACAATCAGCACATGTTATGCCACCAACTTGCTGCACGAGAACATTCATTTCTCCATTCCACCTACAACTGTATACAATAGTTACTGACGGGCAACCAGTTGCACGCAGACTACCCCCTGACAAATTCCGAACAGCCAAAGCACAATTTCAGCAAATGGTTGATAAGGGCATCTGCCAGCCCTCTTCATTTAGTTCCTTTTGGTGACTATCGTGCGCTCAGTAACATCGCCAAGCCCGATAGGTGTCCCATATCTTTCCCAAGAAGTACAGGGTCTTTCATATAAAGTAAGAACGGCGAGCGGCGGTTTTGTCATTCGCTGCTGCAGCCGGCTTTGCCGAGCTTGTGGCGCGCCACGGCCCCCTGCTGTAGTATTGAAAGCGCGCGTATAGTACAAACTTGACCTTGCCATAAGCGTGCAGGTGTTATCAGTCGCTAGTCTGAAACTCAACTGCTAACATGGTCAGACAGTTATCATTGCAACATCGAATTTTTGTACGTAACACTTTTTAAATTACGAGTTGGCCCGGCGGGTACGTGATGCATTTATTCAGCAATTTCCTGATGAAGTGCCACCTTCACTAGCACAGATTCACGTAATTGTAAATAACTTTGACACTACTGGCTCAGTGCTCATTAAAAATACAAAATAAACAATCAGAAACATTACAGAGACAGAACTCACTCGCGTCAGCCAGAATATGCTTACCAAATACAATGGCTGTATAACCCAGGAAGGAAGTCACTTCCAGCAACTTTTATAAGGTAATATTTCATAGAGGATTGCACACACGGTTAAAGCAGGGGGCCATGGCGCACCACAAGCTCGGTCAAGGCCACCGTAGCAGCGGATAACAAAACCGCCGCTTGCCGTTCTTACTTTATATGAAAGACCCTGTACACGAACTTTGTCACTGGGGAGGGAGTGTGTGGTGGCCATGATTGACATTTATATTCCATGAACATTGTTTGTAAGCATAATTCGCACTTCTCTTGTTATTAGTAATCGATGTAGTTTCAAGTATTCAAAAAAATCAAATTGGATGTCACGGGTAATCTCAAGAATCACTGGATGGATTTTGATGCGGTTTTCACAATTCTGTAAAGGATTTCTCGAGGAAGGTTTCCGTAGAAAATAATTTATTTATGATCAGAGGAAGCCAACCATTAAAGATTTCAGTGAATTGCGTCGAAAAAATGCTACCATCCTTGCGCCTTTTAAGCTTACGCTGGGTAAACCGTTAAAAATATCTATATGCTATGAGTGTAAGAATCGTTCAGCATTAAAGTTCTACAAAAAAGTCCGCGAGAGCATATCTCTATCTTCAATACATCGCCCACTATAAGTGTTTTACGTTTTAATTTCTTCCAACAATCTCCATTCAGTTACTGAGGTGACAATTTACGAGCTATGTAGGGGCGAGTCTATCACCCCTGTTACTGCTTAGCTAGCGGACGAGCTTATTGCCCCCAGATACAGCCAGCAACAAACTGTCGAGTTGTGTTGACTTAAAAACTTTAGAGAAGAGTGGTTGTGTTTGGAGTTTCCCTGGAAGTGCCACTCGGCTTTTCTTCATTTAGCCTGTGAACTTTTCCTTCCGAAAATTCACTGTCAAGTTAAGATTGGGCGGAAGGGGGATTTGTGTTTCATGCACCTCGGCATTAATAATTACGTCTGACAAGAATTTGTTGCACATGCATCTACATGATAATATAATTAATAGTCCAGCCGGTGATTTTAACCTATCATGCCGAGACGTAAAACGGATATTGGTCGTTGTTCATTGACATTGGAAAAAAAGTGCTTATCACGTAATGCCATCATAACTGTTCCCGGGCGAAGCCGGGTCGTGTTGCTAGTCTTTCTTTATATATATAATTCTTCGACACGTATGCATGTGACTGAACTCCTCCTAAAAGGCTGGACCGATTTTGATGAAACTTTTTATGTACATTAGAGTGGGTCCCTGTATGGTTTAGATTCACAATTTGACCCGGTAGATAGCGTAGTAGGATGAAAACACTTTTAGAACCACAAGATACAGTCAACAAAACGAAAACTGTCGTCATGGAAACAGTTAGTAGACTATAAACTGAAGGTGGTTGGGGGTCTGGGCGATGTGAAACGCGGAGATATGTCGAACATGACACCCATTGCAATAATTAGCTTTCTCATGAAATCTATAATAACACATAAATAACCCCTGGCACTACAGCCTTTGAAGGGCCTAGGCCGACCAAGCCACCGCTGCCCAGCTATTTGGCCTGCAGGTATTGGGGTGACGTGTGTTCAGCGCATCGGGTCCCCTCGGCCGTTAATTTGGTTTTCGTGACCGGGGCGTTGCCACACTGTCAGACTTAATTGTCCTCACGAGGCTGAGTGCACCCCGTTTCAGCCCTCACGTCAGTTTCTAAAATCTAAATAAATAAATAAATAAATAAATCCTTGAAGGAGCCTGTAATCGAACCCCGGGCCTCCAGGTGAGAGGCAGACGCGCTACCCCAACACCACGGGGCCGGCTTTCATGAAATCTACGTAATGATATTATATTTGAATCACAGCCAATGGCCATAGCTGGGTACTTTAATTGAACGCCCATTAGCTCCCAGCAAGTTCACTTTCAAGTAGTTCTAACATTGGCTACCAGAGATGTCACTGTCCCGACACCTAGAGGCGAACGTTGGAACTTGATAGAGCTTGATTTAGCTACACACTACCAATTGTAGTGGTATGTTCTTTTACATGCCATACATCTGTGACATGGGCCCGCCGGCTTTACTTCCCCTCCGAAGGAAGGCATACTGAGGGTATTAACACTCCTACCTAATGATATGTATAGGAGATCAACAGCGGCGCTCTCTCACAAAACCCTTCTCTTGTTGGAAATACTTTAGAAAGGGCATCCGGCTGTGAAGACCACGTCGTGGAGCAGTGGCTAGCATTTTTGGTTGTCACGCCCGAGGTACCGGGTTCAATCCCCGGCTCTGACAAGAATTTAAAAGTCTTGGTATGGTCTGGTACGGGGTCTCCCAGCCTCGTGATGCAAAATGGGAACCTGCCGGATGCTATTGCAGGAGCAGCAGTGGAAAGGAACACGCAAACTCCAGCCCGGGATGCCTGGTTCGTCAAGGGCTCTAATTCAGGTCGCCTACGTCCCTGGAGGGCATATGGCATTATCTTTTTTTATTCCGTCCGAGAAACTAATTCGCTACAAAGGAACTCATCCATCTGATGAGATCCCGTAGAAAGATTAGTAGTTAGTTATTGTTGTTTTAAATGGGGGGGGGGGGGGCGTGGTGGCTCAGCGGTCTAGCTGTATGCCTCTCACCAAGGCGATCCGGGTTCGATTTCCGGTCATTGCATGTGAGATTTTCGAAGTGAAATGCCATGTCCTGTGGTTCGGATTCCACGTAAAAAGGAGGTCCCGTGGCTCATGATCTCGAGATTAAAGGTACCATTTGGCTGCACACGACAGAGACAAGCGACCGAGACAGACGACAGAGTTGCGAGACCGAGGCAGGTCGCTTTCGATCTGCTCCCCATTAAAGCATATGAAGTACATTTGAGAGCGCGAGACGGAGACAGGCGACCGAGATGAACCGTAGGAGACCGCTCTCAGAGCAGTAGTGTCTCGTGACAAGCGGACCCAGCACGTTTTTTTATGAAGTGATAAAATGTCCGAAATAAAATGTACGTAATCAAACTGCTTACGATTTAATCTTCTTCTTCTAAAGATAAATGATTCTTTATTAAAAAATCAGAAAGATCCTTCTTCCCGTTCAACTCATAGGTTTTCTTGGTTTCTGTCGAAACAAATAACACAGCAACACATCATCGTCTTCTTCCTCTTCGAGAAACCTTATCATTAGAATATTTTTCGTAACCATTTTTCAAAGAATATATGCACGCACATCCCAATAAACACCTACTGTACGGTATGTCTAGGCGTGTCGTCAGTCTCGGTCGCCGTCAAATTACGTGAGCGGCGACACGATGACTTGTCTCCGTCTCTCGTCGCTGTCGTCTGTCTAGGTCGCTTGTCTCTGTCGTGTGCAGCCAAATGGTGCCTTAACGGTCACGTTAAACTACAAGCTTCCTTTTTGTTTTAAGGGGTGGAACTACGAGGTCATCTGCCCCTAGAAAGATTAGTAAATCACACTCAATGCTAGTAATGTGTCACAGCATAATGGACCATTTTGTCAGTTGTGTCGAATTAGTTCCGTTCTTCCACACAGAACACAAATGTTTGGAGGTTACAACAGGTTTGTGTGTGTGTGTGTGTGTGTGTGTGTGTGTGTGCAGTTGCCTTTCCTGCATTCTCTGTGTCTCAAAACAAACCAGATCTACTGTGTGCGATTTTCCTCAGGCAGAGGAAGTTCATAAAAACAGGGATGCACGAGTCATGGAATGAATCTCTATAGAAATAAGGTAGGATGTCCTGTTTTGCTAACGCACAAACGAGTTTGTTTAGTGAATATATAATGGGGTAGGGTATGATACCTTGTCCAGTCTCACTTCAACATCGCCATGAAGACATCCTCTGCTCTTCTGCTTCTCGCTTTCGTTGCCGGCAGTCTGGCCAAGGTGAGAATAACACGGGGGTCTTCAGGCGGTATCTACCAGGGTCGTAACACACGTTCAGGGCAGGGGGACATTTCCCCCTCAAGTTTTTAGGTGCAAGACAACATTTTTAAGTACACTTAAAACATTTTAAAAATACTTTAAGATAACCCGAAACTATTGTATGATCTATAAATGATTTAATACTGCTTTAGGCGGAAAATCGGAAAAGCCACCTTGCTTTGCTCACCCGTAATTTCTTTATTCTACCGAACAAACAATCAATTTCTCCCCCGTCCCCCCTTTACCCTCCGAGACGCTTTGAGCGTTGTCCCTTTACCACGACAATTCCAAACGGTGCATTTTCAAAGTATAATTTCTGAGTGCGCATTTAAAACTGAGGTAGGTCAGTGTTCGGGTCTTTGGCTAGACGTTGACAAAAGATGTCTAATGTTTAGTATTCATATTCCGATTGTATTTTGTATTTTTGTTGGAAATTATGAAGAAAAAGAACTTTGTATTTTTGTAATATTGTGTTAGGCCTAACTACAGTCTTATTTCGGGTTTTATAACCTTAAACTAAAAATAAAATATTCCCCGGTAGGCAGGTATCCACAGTTTCTACATTTGCCCCTCCCCCTGTAGAAAATGACTTGCATTTCAGTCAGTGAACACATTAATGTGTCCAATTACATCGGGTAAGCAATAACAATTATTTATCACACTTCCAGTACTGACCTGGAAACACTTCGGTTGGTTGGTTCCTTAGTTTAGGGGCTGCGACACGCGGTCTTGTAGCCCCGTGTACTTTGGGTGTGTGTACAATTTGTCTGATAACCGGTGTTAATTGTGATGGCTGTATTAGTGTGTGTATCTGTGATTCAGGTAGAAGATCTGTAGACGATTAATTTTTTCAAGTAGTTCCCACTTTTGCTATCAAATGCTACCCTCCACGACACCTAACTGCGGACGTGGCTACTAAATGCCATCGCAGTCAGCACCTGGTGGCGAAGGTTGAAACTAATATAGCGTTATCAAACTAAGCTACAAATTTTAGCTTCCACACGTGTAGTTAGTGGAAGGTTCTTTTACATGTCATAAATCTCAGACATGGAACCACCAGCTTTACTTACCCTCCGAAGGAAGGCATACCGAGCGATTTTAACGCTCTTAAAAAACAGACGATTTCGGCCGGGTTTGAACCCGCGACCTTGGGCATAGAAGCTCAGCATGCTACCCACTACGCCACCGAAGCCGCTTCGAAACACTTTAACACACTTCTCAAGTAAGGAATAACATTAATAAAACTCAGTAGGCCTAGTCTTTCTTGGGTCATGCCGTGTCTTGTGTGGAGTTTCGCCTAGGAACACCAAGCTGACTCATCAGCAGGCTATTGGTGTCAATGCCCAGACCCCTACAGGAGTAACGAACTGTCCACTACCTCCCTTCTTATGAAGCGCACTTGCGCTTCTTTACTGCGAGAGCTGAATGCTCAAGCAATCTTTCCTCTCCCTGTAAAGGCTTCCTAAAAGATGGTAGGCTATATTGGTTTTCACTCAGCAATTTTTCTAGGTTTGTGCTGAGCATGGACACCAAAAGCCCGCTGATGAGCGAGGTTGGTGTTCCCACACAAGACACGGCAGAAACCTAGAAAAATTGCTCACATTTAATTCACTGGCGTAAAATCCAATATACCAACATTTTAAGGAATACCGTAACATGTTTTGTTCGTGAGGCGAACATCATCAGGCCCTGTTTGCTTATCGATGTAAAAACCATTTCCTAGCAGACAAAGTAGGCTACTGGTCCCCATGTTAGCGATACACTTAATTGTACCAAACGTTGAAGGGCTAAAGGGCCCGGAAAGGTTTCACATTGTGAGTCTTGGAGAGCTCTAGCAAACTTTATGAAAAAAAAAGCAAACATAATTTCGAAAATCTCTTCCGGCCTAAATTCAGTTCCGGAAAAAAAAACTGTAATCGCCTGTTCAGCCCATTTCCTTTTGGATTCTAATCCAAGCCAAATTAACTTACTAATTCTTTAATTTGTTCCCGTGTATAAGTTAGATAGCGCTCTGCGCGAATAAACAAAACGTTGCCCACATCCACCTCGCATCCACACAACTGTTATCCTCATGCACCTCGCATCCACACAACTGTTATCCGCATGCACCTCGCATCCACACAACTGTTATCCTCATGCACCTCGCATCCACACAACTGTTATCCTCATGCACCTCGCATCCACACGACTGTTATCCTCATGCACCTCGCATCCACACAACTGTTATCCTCATGCACCTCGCATCCACACAACTGTTATCCGCATGCACCTCGCATCCACACAACTGTTATCCTCATGCACCTCGCATCCACACAACTGTTATCCTCATGCACCTCGCATCCACACGACTGTTATCCTCATGCACCTCGCATCCACACAACTGTTATCCTCATGCACCTCGCATCCGCACGACTGTTATCCTCATCCACCTCGCATCCGCACGACTGTTATCCGCATGCACCTCGCATCCGCACGACTGTTATCCTCATGCACCTCGCATCCGCACGACTGTTATCCTCATGCACTTCGCATCCACACAACTGTTATCCTCATGCACCTCGCATCCGCACGACTGTTATCCTCATGCACCTCGCATCCACACAACTGTTATCCTCATGCACCTCGCATCCGCACGACTGTTATCCTCATCCACCTCGCATCCGCACGACTGTTATCCTCATCCACCTCGCATCCGCACGACTGTTATCCGCATGCACCTCGCATCCGCACGACTGTTATCCTCATGCACCTCGCATCCGCACGACTGTTATCCTCATCCACCTCGCATCCACACGACTGTTATCCTCATCCAACTCGCATCCGCACGACTGTTATCCGCATGCACCTCGCATCCGCACGACTGTTATCCTCATGCACCTCGCATCCGCACGACTGTTATCCTCATCCACCTCGCATCCGCACGACTGTTATCCGCATGCACCTCGCATCCGCACGACTGTTATCCTCATCCACCTCGCATCCGCACGACTGTTATCCGCATGCACCTCGCATCCGCACGACTGTTATCCGCATCCACCTCGCATCCGCACGACTGTTATCCTCATCCACCTCGCATCCGCACGACTGTTATCCGCATGCACCTCGCATCCGCACGACTGTTATCCTCATGCACCTCGCATCCGCACGACTGTTATCCTCATCCCCCTCGCATCCACACGACTGTTATCCTCATCCACCTCGCATCCGCACGACTGTTATCCGCATGCACCTCGCATCCGCACGACTGTTATCCTCATGCACCTCGCATCCGCACGACTGTTATCCTCATCCACCTCGCATCCGCATGACTGTTATCCTCATCCACCTCGCATCCGCACGACTGTTATCCGCATGCACCTCGCATCCGCACGACTGTTATCCTCATCCACCTCGCATCCGCACGACTGTTACCCACATCCACCACGCACGTTTCTTATCTGAATCTACTGGCATTACAATACTATTTTAATTATATAAAGTGTTTTTTTTTTTTTTTTTTTTTTTTTTTTTAGCGTATGGCTTTTAGTGCCGGGAGTGTCCGAGGACATGTTCGGCTCGCCAATTTTGTAGCTGCTTCGAGACGGACACCCAATGGGTGAGCTACAAGTACCGTTGGGGAGGGAAGGAGGGAAGTTGGAATGTAAGGACGAGGAGTTGGAAGGTAGCGGCTGTGGCCTATAGTTAGGGACCAACCCCGGCATTTGCCTGGAAGGAAGATGGGAAACCACAGAAGACCATCTTCAAGGTTGCCGGCGGGGGGATTCGAACCTCCTCGCCTCCCGGATGTGAGCGACTGCCATCAGTCATGCCGTAACCACCACGGCTAACTCACCCGGTATATAAAGTGTTAATTATGCTTAATGACATGCTGTAGTTTGAATGAGATTAGCGTAAAACGTCATCTTACATGTCAAGAAAAAAAGAACATAACGGAAAAAAATATATGTGATAAACATTTGGGTCCTAGTAATGATATTCAACAAGTTCGGATTGTATTCTAAAACTATCCGTAAACTTGCTGCAAACATTATCCGCAGATATCCAGATCCGCGCAGGGCTTTATCTCTAGACGATGAATACTCCCAATTTGCTTTCGAGTGCCGTGTCAATCTCTGGCACGTTCTGCCATCTGTTGGGCAATAATAGTACTAGTTCAGTTTGCATGTTTACTTCTGGAAGTAAATATAATAACAGATCATTTTGTAGACTCTGTTCTCTACAGTTGCAGTTCATCTGTGTTGTACACAAGCATATTGTTCACACCGCCTTGTGATTTCGAATCAAAGAATATCAATTCTTACACCAGTGAGGAGCAACAAGAATTACTGGCCTACCGATTTTAGGAAATAATATTATCTAGGGCCCCTCACAAAGTATGCAAATGATGAAGGCTTGGGAACAGCCATTTTAATTTCCATTCAAATCAAAATGAAATTAATATAAATTTTGAATTAACAACAAGTTTAATTAAGACACAAACGTCATAGATAAGTAAAAACTACAACTTCCGTAATGTTATTTTAAATGACGATGAAACAACTCAGCACTTAAAAGGTAAATATGTGATATTTTCCATTCCAGCCGAAAGTAGACAACTGGGAGGAGGCGACTAACAAATGCATGGGTGAAGTCGGATTAGCAACTGAAGGTAAGTTCTCCTCCTTATACTAAGAGAGCAAATAATGAGGATAATGATAAATGTTGTTTTAAGGGGCCTAACATCTAGGTTATCACCCCCAATGGCTTGGCTGATCGGGAAGACATGGAACCTAGAACTAACTTATGAACTAGAAGAAGGAGAAGAAGAAAAGCACAAAGAAAAAAGGAATAAGAGAAAAGAATGAAAAAAATGCTCTCAACCCTCGAAGAACGAGGACTAAGGGACTTGGAATAAAAGAGAGCCATAAAAGGCAGATAGAAAAGGGAACGAGGAGAGAGTCCGAACCAAGGCAACGGAAAAAGGTGAACAATCGGGCCCAGCTCAGGAATCCCTCGGGTTCGCCAACTCCCGAGCTCACCAGCCGTGAGCCCTTGAGGATGTAGCACTATCCAGGGTGGGGCTACACACACCCAGCCTTCTTTAGGGCCTTGTGCAGGAGGCAAGAGATACTGTGAGCCCTTGAGGGTGTAGCACTATCGTGGGTGGGGCTACACACACCCTGCCTCCTTTAGGCCCTTCAGCAGAAGGCAAGAGATACTGTGAGCCCTTGAGGGTGTAGCACTATCCAGGGTGGAGCATCACACACCCTGCCTCCTTTAGGACCTTGTGCAGAAGGCAAGAGATACTGTGACCCCTTGAGGATGTAGCACTATCCAGGGTGGGGCTACACACACCCTGCCTTCTTTAGGGCCTTGTGCAGGAGGCAAGAGATACCGTGAGCCCTTGAGGGTGTAGCACTATCGTGGGTGGGGCTACACACACCCTGCCTCCTTTAGGCCCTTCAGCAGAAGGCAAGAGATACTGTGAGCCCTTGAGGGTGTAGCACTATCCAGGGTGGAGCATCACACACCCTGCCTCCTTTAGGACCTTGTGCAGAAGGCAAGAGATACTGTGACCCCTTGAGGATGTAACACTATCCAGGGTGGGGCTACACACACCCTGCCTCCTTTAGGACCTTGTGCAGAAGGCAAGAGATACAATGAGCCCTTGAGGGTGTAGCACTGTCCAAGGTGAGGCTACACACACCCTGGTTCCTTTAGGGCCATGTGCAGAAGACAGGAGATACTGTGAGCCCTTGAAAGTGTAGCACTATCCAGGGTGGGGCTACACACACCCTGCCTCCTTTAGGGCCATGTGCAGAATACAAGAGATACTGAGAGCCCTTGAGGGTGTAGCACTATCCAGGGTGGGGCTACACACACCCTGCCTCCTTTAGGACATTGTGCAGAAGGCAAGAGATACTATGAGCCCTTGAGGGAGTAGCATTATCCAGGGTGGAGCATCACACACCCTGCCTCCTTTAGGACCTTGTGCAGAAGGCAAGAGATACTGTGAGCCCTTGAGGATGTAGTACTATCCAGGGTGGGGCTACACACAACCTGCCTCCTTTAGGGCCTTGAGCAGAAGGAAAGAGATACTGTGAGCCCTTGAGGGTGTAGCACTATCCATGATGGAGCATCACACACCATGCCTCCTTTAGGGCCTTGTGCAGAATGCAAGAGATACTGTGAGCTCTCGAGGGTGTAGCACTATCGTGGGTGGGGCTACATACACCCTGCCTCATTTAGGGCCTTGTGCAGAAGGTAGGAGATACTGAGAGCCCTTGAGGGTGTAACACTATCCACATCCAGGGTGGGGCTACACACACCCTGGCTCATTTAGGGGCTTGAGCCGAAGACAGGAGATACTGTGAGCCCTCGAGGGTGTAGCACTATCGTGGGTGGGGCTACACACACCCTGCCTCCTTCAGGACCTTGAGCAGAAGGAAGGAGATACTGTGAGCCCTTGTGGATATAGCACTATCCACGGTGGGGATAAACACTCCCAGCCTCCTTTAGGGCCTTGAGCAGAAGGCAGGAGATACTGTGAGCCCTTGAGGGTGTAGCACCATCCTGGGTGGGGCTACACACACCCTACCTCATTTAGGGACTTGAGCAGAAGACAAGAGATACTGTGAGACCTTTAGGGTGTAGCACTATCCAGGGTGGGGCTAGACTCACCCTACCTCATTTAGGAACTTGAGCAGAAGACAGGAGATACTGTGAGCCCTTGAGGGTGTAGCACTATCCAGGGTGGGGCTAGACACACCTCACCTCATTTAGGGACTTGATCAGTAGGCAGGAGATACTGTGAGCCCTTGAGGGTGTAGCACTATCCTGGGTGGGGCAACACACACCCTGCCTCATTTGGGGACTTGAGCATAAGACAGGAGATACAGTGAGCCCTTGAGTTTGTAGCGCTATCCTGGGTGGGGCTAGACACACCCTACCTCATTTAGGGACTTGAGCAGAAGACAGGAGATACTGTGAGCCCTTGAGGGTGTAGCACTATCTAGGGTGGGGCTACAACACCCTGCCTCCTTTAGGGACTTGAGCAGTAGGCAGGAGATACTGTGAGCCCTTGAGGGTGTAGCACTATCCTGGGTGGGGCAACACACACCCTGCCTCATTTAGGGACTTGAGCAGAAGACAGGAGATACTGTGATCCCTTGATGGTGTAGCACTATCCAGAGTGGGGCTACACACACCCTACCTCATTTAGGGACTTGAGCAGAAGACAGGTGATACTGTGAGCCATTGAGGGTGTAGCACTATCCAGGGTGGGGCTACACACACCCTGCCTCCTTTAGGGCCTTGAGCAGAAGACAGGAGATACTGTGAGCCCTTGAGGGTGTAGTACTATCCAGGGTGGGACTACACACACCCTGCCTCATTTAGGGACTTGAGCAGTAGACAGGAGATACTGTGAGCCCTTGAGGGTGTAGCATTATCCAGGGTGGTGCTACACACACCCTGCCTCATTTAGGGACTTGAGCAGTAGGCAGGAGATACTGTGAGCCCTTGAGGGTGTAGCACTATCCTGGGTGGGACTATACACACCGTACCTCATTTAGGGACTTGAGCAGAAGACAGGAGATACTGTGAACACTTGGGGGTGTAGCACTGTCCTGGGTGTGGCTACACACACCCTGCCTCATTTAGGGCCTTGTGCAGTAGGCAAGGGATACTGTGAGCCCTCGAGGGTGTAGCCCTATCCTGGGTGGGGCTATACACACCCTGCCTCATTTAGGGACTTGAGCAGAAGACGGGAGCCAGTGAAAGTCTGTGGCGGCTTATTATGCGTGTGTGTGAAAGGAGTAGATTGGGCCGGTCATCCCTTGTTGCGCAATCGTACACAGGACAGTCGGTTAGTCTCAGGAATGTGCAATTGATACGTGAGTTGTTAGTAAGTCAGTTATTATTCTTTTAAAGGGCGGAACTACGAGGTTATCTGCCCCTCTTAACACAGATTAAGACATACATATTTGGAATGGGATTTAAAATTTAGAGGTGGACACCTAAATTTGAAACAACCGAAAATTAATGAAACAAAACAAAAAACAAAAAAAGGTGTTGAAAAGGTACTGGAAGCCTGTAGGACAGGGGGAGATGCATTAGGCGATGAGAGAGAGGGCCGAAAACATAGGTCACCGCGAAGGACGGGCTCCCTACGGCGCCTGCAGGGACGTGTAAGAGCCGAGACTGGTGGATTGGGGGGAGGATTAGAAGGTGACTGGGTATGACAGGTCGAAGTAGGAGGCTGAGGGGAGGAAGTGAGTGTTACATTAGGGAAGACTGTGATAGGAGGTGAGCCTTCGAAGGAGGGCAAAGGCATAGAGACAAGGCCATGAGAGGCGGAAAAATGAGTACATGGGACAAGCTGAAATGAAGAGGGCGGAACAATTAGTAATGGAAGTGGATAATGAGAAGGTTGTGGAGATAAAGAAACAACAGGGGCCAAACAAAAAACTGGAGAAGCGACACCAGCCAAAACAAGAGGAGGGGAAATAGAGTGCGGCGGAGAACGGGGCAAGGGAGGTGAACTCATAAACAAATGTATAGGGGGAGGAGCAGGATTGGATAAGGACTGTGGGAAGGAAAGTTATTTCGGGGAAAAGATAGTAGGTTACTAGGTGGAAGCCGAGATGGCTGAGGAGAAGGAATAGGGGTAGAGGTTGTAACGTGTTTTTTTTTTCTCGAGGATATGAAGCCATTCAATGTTTGTTTACGTGGCAACTTATTCAGCCAAGATAATTTTCATTCAACTTATTATTACCTGTATTATTAATGTGTTTTTGGAGCTTTTTCTTTAAAGGTTATAACTATACAGATAGGTTTTCGATTTTATAGAAAACACTATCAAGCGGATTATTCCGTTCGACATTATCACAGTAAATTATATGATTGCGGAGATTTTCGAATTTTATTCAGTTAAGGACTTATGGAGAGAGAGATGAGTCATCGGGAATTCGGCTACAGGAATAATCTTGTCGTGAAGCGATGTTGCAACCGAGGAACATTTACAACTGGCTGTTTCAAGAAAAGGCGAATTGGAGTGGAACGGAAAATTTACAGACTGCAAAGAACTTAATGACGGGCGACTTGCGTGGGGTCACAGCCAATCAGAGGAGACCGGACCACAGGGAGGTGATAGACTCAAGGGGAACGGCCGGCGACTGCATATAGTGAGCGCGAGCAGTGAAGAGGGGACCATTAACATTGAAAAACTTGTCCGAGGTGGACGCTCGTTTCGCACGTTCCGTTGTGTTCGGACCGTAACCTGAACATTGTATTTTTGCATAGTCTACTGACTTCGTACTCGTGTTCGATGGTGAACATTTCAGTACTGCTATTCTCAACTGACAAATTAGTCATGAGAATTACACGAGCTCTTGTGAACAGGGAGTCAGCGAAGGTGGCTAACGGATTTTGGATCCACCACTATCAAGCATTTCACTTCATCATTTTAACACCGATCTCCGCAAGAAACGAAGAAGATGGCGACGTCCAAGAGGCTGATGGAAGCTCTCTTGATTCATCACTAGGGCCCGGATTTTAAAAAATGCATATGCGCATATGCATATGCATATTTTGACATATTTGGAGGTTTAGTGCATATTCTAGACGTAACAGCACATTCCGGTATATATGTCTGAATTTGAGGACAATTACAAGAACTACTAAAATAAATCTATATTATGTGCATCCCTAGCTAGTTGCCTATATTATGTGCATCCCTCACTAATTGGTGTTTTCGACTCTCTGTGTAATGGCACTTGACTTTCACAACTGACAATGGCAACAGATAGCTTAGGTATGGGTAGGCAGGCTGACTGGACTTCCCAGAATTCCTTTCTCTACCACAGTAGATAATAATCTCAGGGGGTTGGGCAATTGGTCAGGACAGAAGTTAAGTTCCAGTTTAATGCCCTGCATCTCAAGTGTTAGTTTCTAAAAATGCCTAAGGAAAAGAGCAGGAGAAGAGATTTATTAAATCAGTGGGTGTCGGGTAATAGGGACTATTCAACAGATGGTGTCATCGTGTTCTGTCAAGTTTGCTCAAAGGAAGTAAAATGTGAAAAGAAATTTCAGCTTGAACAGCATTCAAAAACAACTGCACATGTTAAAGCAAAGGAGGAGAAGAACAGCACACCACAACAACTACTTCTTACGCAGGTAAAGTTTAAGTCCGGTATTCTTAATACATTTTCAAATGATCTTTTTAGGGCCTTCGTATGCAGCAACATTCCATGGAATAAATTAAACAATCCAGTTCTGCGATCATTTCTTGAGAAATATTGTGTAAATCAAAAAATACCAGATGAATCAACTCTTAGGAAAAATTACCTACCTCCGCTATATGAATCTACCCTGGAATTGATCCGTTCTGATATCGGAAGGAACTATGTCTGGATATCGGTGGATGAGACAACGGATTCATGTGGCCGTTACATAGCAAATTTCGTGGTTGGTAAATTACATCCAGACGAACCCGGTAAACCGCACCTTCTTGCTTGTAAAGTACTAGAGAAAACCAACCATAGCACAATAGCAAGATTTTTAAATGATTCTCTGCGACTATTGTGGCCATCTGAAATTGAGGATAACTGTTTTAAAGTGCTTGTACTGCTCACAGATGCAGCTTCGTATATTTTGAAAGCTGCAAAGGCCCTCCAAGTATTTTATCCGAAACTCATACATGTAACCTGTTTAGTGCACGGATTACACCGCATTGCAGAAGAAATACACACACAGTTTCCAGCTGTTAACAATTTAATTGGATGTGGGAATAAGCTGTTTCTGGAAGCACCAGCTCGTGTCCAGTTCTACAAAGATTGTCTACCTGAAGTTCCTTTGCCACCTGAACCTGTCCTGACTAGGTGGGGGACATGGTTATCTGCAGTATCATTTTATCAGGAGAATTTTAATGAAGTGAAAGAAGTGGTTACAAAACTTGAAGATGAGCATATTGCGTGTGTCCATGATGCAAAAGTTGTGTTTGAAACCGCTACTGTTTATCAAGATGTGAATTTCATTCATGCACATTTTTCTAAACTTCCAAAAACCATTGAGAGCTTAGAATCTTCTGGTACTCCCCTCCATGAATCACTTGAATCGTTGAGAAAGCTGCATCTTCATTGAATTCCGCTCCAGGCGAAATTGGAGAGAAGATTAAATGCAAGTTAGAAAAGGTGTTGAATTTGAACCCAGGACTGAAGAAGATTAAGTTAATTAGTCAATACTTGAGTGGAACTAGGGTATCCTTGCCAGATGTATGCTCCGAAACTTTGGTGCCTCTGTATAAGTACTGTCCAATCACGTCAGTTGATGTAGAACGATCATTCTCAGCCTATAAACTCATTTTGACGGACAATAGACATAGTTTGTCTCCAGAAAACATTGAAAGACTACTAGTAACCTATTGTGATGCTTCTTTTTGCAACAAATTATACCTGTAAATAGGTAAATGAATAAAATTGCATGTTTTAAGTGCATATTTCATTATTTTCCGTGCATATATGCTAACTTTTTAGTGCATATTTGCGTGCATATTTTCAGGTTTTATAATGCATATAAATCCGGGCCCTATTCATCACGTACGAGGGAAATGCTAATGCTATTTTAAATGGTAAGCGCGACTGATGCAGAACTACGTAATCTCTCTTTTCATTGTCTCAGAATCAGAATTTCAGTAACTTCTTTGGTTGGAAATAATAGTAAATTCAATAATTCATCCGTCTCCAACGTCACGTATCACCATGAATCACTTGATCTCGTTGAGAAAGCTGCATCTTTATTGAATTCCGCTCCAGTCGAAATTGGAGAGAAGATTAAATGCAAGTTAGAAAAGGTGTTGAATTTGAACCCAGGACTGAAGAAGATTAAGTTAATTAGTCAATACTTGAGTGGAACTAGGGTATCTTTGCCAGATGTATGCTCCGAAACTTTGGTGCCTCTGTATAAGTACTGTCCAATCACGTCAGTTGATGTAGAACGATCATTTTGAACTCATTTTGACGGACAATAGACATAGTTTGTCTCCAGAAAACATTGAAAGACTACTAGTTACCTATTGTGATGCTTCTTCTTGCAACAAATGATACCTGTAAATAGGTAAGTGAATAAAATTGCATGTTTTAAGTGCATATTTCATTATTTTCCGTGCATATATTCTAACTTTTTAGTGCATATTTGCATGCATATTTTCAGGTTTTATAGTGCATATAAATCCGGGCCCTATTCATCACGTACGAGGGAAATGCTAATGCTATTTTAAATGGTAAGCGCGACTGACGCAGAACTACGTAATCTCTCTTTTCATTGTCTCAGAATCAGAATTTCAGTAACTTCTTTGGTTGGAAATAATAGTAAATTCAATAATTCATCCGTCTCCAACGTCACGTAATTTTCCAGTGGTAAAATTAAAATCGTTATGCTCCATTTTAAATTATTATTATCATTATTAAAATTTGCCACTACTTGTTTTTTTAATATAATAAATTCATTTCTTATACTAAGAGTAGGGGAGTGATGACAGTTCTATTACCCCCACCACCTCTCCCTCTGACGTCACATACTAACCCGCAATACATTCAGGGGCAAAGTCGATATCTCGCAAACCCATGGTCCGATTTTGACAAATGAGGTGTCGTTGGACTCGGGTTGACGCCCTCTTTCCAATGGACCACTTATGTCAACCCCTAAATAAAACCTACTCCTACTAGGGGGTGAAATTGTATTTTTTTAGTGAAAGTCTCTTTTCAAATGCGACATGTATAAGGTGCGCTGCTAAAATGAACTTAAACGTTGTTGCTCATATAGCGCATGCGTTTTGCTGGATGCCGCTATGGATTAACATTTTTGTTTTTGTTTTGTACGCATGCGCACTTGGGATTTTTGTAAGAGGGCGAGCTCTTTGAAAAACATGATTGATAAGAAGGGGTTTTGGTGGTGAGGAGAGAACCAGATAGTCGCCTACTTTCCTACGAAGTTTGCAGATATTTCTCAAACGCAAGGTCGGATTTGAACGTGTGACGTGTCAAATCGCTTGCCTCGAAGCCCTATATATGTTATTACTGTAATAGGTTAAAGTTTTGAGAATGAGGGAAACAGGCTATTTGGGGGTAAAACCATCATTTTAGACTTTTTCCGATAATTCACGAATGCATGGTCGGATTTGGTCCTATGACGTGTCAAATGGCTTGTCTCGAAACCCTCTCTATTTTGGTAATAGGTTAAAGGTTTTGAGAATGAGAGAAACAGAATTTTTTGGTGTAAAACTGTGATTTTAGACTTTCTGTTATATATCACAAACCAATAACGCCAGAGACGTATACGAGGGGTCGTAGGACTCGGGGTGACGCCCCTTCCCTCCCCCTTTCGAATATAGTATTTATGTTTAAAAGAATGCGAAAGGGTCTAACGACACTTTTGTTGAAAACATTTTAGTTTTTAAAACTTTTGTTTAATCTGTCTAAAATGTTCATGAAGGGTGGTTGTGGATAGAAAGAGACGATACCACTGGGCACGTGTTTCAATGAGGCTATTACTGGCCACGGTGGTGATATACCAATACAGTATTCGCTATTTCGATGAGATCAAACCCTAGTCTACCTTAGTGAAAGGCTAACAGTTTAACCACTGCGTCACCATACCCTTCTTTCTTAGTTTGATTCGTTCTAGGCCTTAGAGCTAGAAATCGAGTTACGATCTCCAGCGCAAGAGGCACATGTGCTCACCACTATAGCACGTAATGGCTAGCTGGTAACATTAGACAACCGAAAATGATTGTATTTCTGTTAGCCAAGCATTTCAGTCATTTGCCTACTGTGTGAGCTCTGCCAGCAAGTCAGTTTAGTTTAGAACAAGTGTGTGTGAGTGTGTGTATAGATTATTAGCTTCAGGTATTTAAAGCTTGTTGTGTGAAGCGACCATCTTGCTCAGTAACCACTGAGTAAGTTTTAACAGTCAACTCATGAAAACAGCACAGGATAGTTGTGTGTGTGTGTGTGGTTCATGTACTTGGGAATATGCATTAGCACCATGCGCTAGCTTTACCTTACCCTCTAAAGGTAGAGCGTTATCCCTTTCTTTGGACATTGCCAATGACTGTATTCCCCCACAAGTTTTACACTTAAGCCCTCAGCTTGTTCTTGATTAGGTTTGGTTTGCTTTAGGCTTTTCTTGGTTCAGTTGGGTTTGATTCGACTTCGTTCAGTTTAGTTTAATGTAGTCACCATTTTTTTTATTTTTAGCTACACTCTTTAACCAATTAATTAATGATAGTCTACTCTTAATTCTTGAATCGATAAATAGAATTTTGTGTACACCGTTTGTCAAGCCATGCCTACAACCTATACTCCCTATGTACTACAGTCAGATCTGAAAACAAGTTCCAATGGTCAAAGACGTGTCAGTCACCATATATGTAGCCCACAATAATTCTTTCTTTACCTAGCTAGGTTTCGTCACTCACAGTAAACATCTTACATTATGGGTTTGCAATATATTAAGAAAAGCAAAAGTCTATGATCTTGTTGTTTTGGGTCTTTTTTGGGGAAATTCATAAGCCATAAAAAGAATGACATCATGTCAAGTTCTTGGGACCTTGTATGTCAAAATCCCATTATCGGTTTATAAAATCTCAAGGCCATGCCCTAGCAGTTTTGGATTATTTCAATCAATGAGTCCACCATAGGAAAGATCGGAAAAATAAATACCCTTAAAACAAGTCGTCACATGACCCTCTCCGAACAATGCTTCGCAAAATATAAATTCATCTATTGAACATTGAACATGATCGGCGACATCATCCTCGCTTCCCCCTCCCACCATGGTTGCCATATCGTTTGACCTTCAAGTGTCCTCAGCATCTCTGTGCTTTTTTCATTGCCCTGTTGTCAAGTTAGGTCAATGCATTCCAATAAGCTCAAATAACATCCACATCCTGTCAGTCTGCCCCAGCAAGTTTGTTTTCTATACTCACTTCAACCAACATATAACCAAGTTCTGTTTGTTCTATCTAAAGCCAGCTTCATCTGATCAAGGAATTATCATTTGTCATGTCATTCATAATCGTTTACACGTTAAAGACCCCCTTCAGGGGGTTTAGGAATTAGGAATTCCATCATAGGAAAAATCGGAAAACGAACTCTCTACCCGCCGTCTCATCGAAATAGCGAATACTGTATTGGTATATCACCACCGTGGCCAGTAATAGCCTCGTTGAAACACGTGCCCAGTCGTATCGTCTCTTTTTATCTACAACCACTCTTCATAAACATTTTAGACAGATAAAAAAAGTTTTAAAAACTAAAATGTTTTCAACAAAAGTGTCGTTAGACCCTTTCGCATTTTTTTAAACATAAATACTATATTCGAAAGGGGGGGGAGGGGCGTCACCCCGAGTCCTACGACCCCTCGTATACGTCTCTGGCGTTATTGGTTTGTGATATATAACAGAAAGTCTAAAATCACAGTTTTACACCAAAAAATTCTGTTTCCCACATTCTCAAAAACTTTAACCTATTACCAAAATAGAGAGGGTTTCGAGACAAGTCATTTGACACGTCATAGGACCAAATCCGACCATGCATTCGTGAAATATCGAAAAAAGTCTAAAATGATGGTTTTACCCCAAAAAGCCTGTTTCTCTCATTCTCAAAACTTTAACCTATTAATAACATATATAGGGCTTCGAGGCAAGCGATTTGACACGTCACACGTTCAAATCCGAACTTGCGTTTGAGAAATATCTGCAAACTTCTTAGGAAAGTAGGCGACTATCTGGTTCCCTCCTCACCACCAAAACTCCTTCTTATCAATCTTTTTTTCAAAGAGCTCGCCCTATTACAAAAATCCCAAGTGCGCATGCGTACAGAACAAAAACAAAAATGTTAATCCATAGCGGCATCCAGCAAAACGCATGCGCTATATGAGCAACAACGTTTAAGTTCATTTTAGCAGCGCACCTTATACATGTCGCATTTGAAAAGAGACTTTCACTAAAAAATTACAATTTCACACCCTAGTAGGAGTAGGTTTTATTTAGGGGTTGAAATAAGTGGTCCATTGGAAAGAGGGCGTCAACCCGAGTCCAACGACCCCTCATTTGTCAAAATCGGACCATGGGTGTGCGAGATATCGACTTTGACCCTGAATGTATTGCGGGTTAGTATGTGACGTCAGAGAGAGAGGTGGTGGGGGGTAATAAAACTGTCATCACTCCCCTACTACTAAGCAATCTTTGCTTTCAGTAGGTAGCATTAGATATAGACCTAATTCCTTCTCCGGATACAATTGTTAGTTGGGTTAATGATCCAATCATACCACGGTCTGAGTGTCAAGATTCTTAAATGTGTTCTGCCCGAGCTAGGTGTTTATAAATATAAATTTACATTTCAACGTAGTGTTGAGGTCTTGGCGCCCATTAATACAACTTATCTTAGTCACAATAAACGTTAATTTCTCACCCAAAAGTGGGAACACTAGTAAAACAGTTACACGTGCCCGCAAAACGTGGGGCTTGTTGTGGTTTAGCATCATTCACCCCAGTAAAAGCGTTACATTTGTGCGCTCAACGTGAAGCAAAAGCGTTACATTTGTCGCCGGCAACGTGGGACCGAAAACCTAGTAATATTTGTGGAAGGAGAAGGTTATATAGTTCTGTGCCTGTATTTTGTGGGTCTTTTATTTATCAGTGTGTATCAGCTTGGGTGATTTTGAGAAAGACATGAAGTTGCGTAGTGGTCACCAGTTGGATAGTGAAGAAGCGAGTAGTATGTCTAGTGGAGAGAATTAAAGCAGTACAGGGATGTCGGAGGTTAATCCCGTTACTGAAGGGGGGAATGAAAACAGTCAGGCAGGGTTGGAGAGTTTGCTTCTTCAGTTTATGGAACAGAATAAAATAAGTACAGATGCTTTAAATGCTAAACTTGAACAAAATAATGCTAAATTGGATCAGAACAGTAAAGAAATGAGCAATAAAATAAATGAGAAATTTGAGGAGAACAATCTAAAATTAGATAAGAAATTTGAGCAGATTAAAGGAGAAATCAGAGGGGTGATGGAAGAAAAAGCTAAAGAGATTATTGCAGATGTAGACAGAAAATTAGGAAAAGTACGGGAGGAGTTGGAAATTAGAATCCGTACACAGGCTGAAAATTTAAAAGAACTAGTGCAACTTGAAACACAGCAGGTCAAAAAGCAATTGGGGGGGGGGGGGGGGTGGAGAAATTGATAAAATTCAGGTAGCAACTAAGGAGGTTAAAGAACAGCTGGAGGGTAGAATTTATAAAGTACATGCAGAAATAATTACTGAAGTGAATGATTTAAAGCAGAAGAATAATCGAAGTATTAGAAAGATTTTGGAGAAACAGGCTAAATTAAGTGATAAAGTGGAAGCATCGGAAGGAAGCATTAGGTTAACTGTAACTAACTTTGAGAGAAAAGCTGAGGAGAAAATAGCTGAATTAGAACAAAAACTGAAAGCTAGAATCAGGCAAGAAAATAATCAGAGTAGGCCAGTGTATATGAATAGCACATGCAAGGAGATGGAGTTAGGGAAATTCAGCAATCGACAGGGGTGTCCCATGGAATTTATGATCGCTATAGAAAACAAATTCAAGGAGAGTTTGGAAGATGGTAGTATTGAGTGGTGTCAGGTAGTTGAGATTTTAGAGCAGGCGTTTGTAGGGGAGACGAGGAACTGGTTTGCTGTCTATAGAGACAATTTTGTGGATATTTCGGATTTCAAAGTCAAGTTTTGTGAATAGTTTTGGAGTGAGGTAATTCAGTCTCAGCATCATGAGGGATTTGTGTGTGGGAAATATAACCCGAAAGGAAGTTACACTATGACAGAATACTTTTAGGACAGGTATTGACGTGTAAATATCTGGATGGTTTGAGGGTGGAGAGTGATGTAGTCAGGCTATTATTAAGACATTTTCCATATAGAATCAAAGAAGCTGCCTGTATCCAAAATGTTAAATCTATTTCGCAAGTGGAAAATCTATTAAGTACATTCGATGCTCTGGGAAGAGGTGGTTACGAGGAGAATTTCAGTAGGAACCAGGGGAACCATAATAATAGGCCTAATGAGAATAATAACAACCAGCAAAATCAGAACAGAGGAAATGGATATGGTACGCAGTACCAAGGTAGAAATAATGATTTCAGGTGAAATCAAGGCCGAAATAATGATTTCATGGGTAACCAAGGGAGGAATTATAATAATAATAATTATAACCAGAACAGGGGTCAAGGAAGGGATCAGCCCAATGGTAATAACGAACAGAGAAATACCGTTAACACCGCCCAGAAAAACCAGACCAGTGCAGTAGTGATTAGTACTACGCCAAGCGGTAGCAGTACTTTAAATACGAACCAGGCTGCGATGTAAGGTCAGAATCTCAGTCTGTAACGTGCCCGGTCCATACACTTATACAGGAACCCTATGACCTAAATGTAAGAAGTGAATTATTACGTGAACTAAATGATGAAGGTATTATTCAGGAGATGGCTAGTAAGAGCCCCATAGTTAAATTTAACGTGTCCGAGGCGTACACGGATGTTTTAATTGATAGTGGTTGTATGAAGAGTTGCATAAGTAGTTCATTTTATGATAAAATGAAAGGAACTGGAATACATTTTGAGGAAATGCCAATTAAAAGCACTTTTGTTATTACAGCTGTTGGGAAGAGGTCTAAAGTAATTTCTAAGCAAGTTTTAGTGGACATTAAAATTAATAATCATGTAGAAAAGCAGATTTGTCTTGTAATTCCAAATTTAGTATTCAGTGTTATTTTGGGTTCAGATTGGCTAAGTAGAGTGTCTTATGTTATATGAGGTAGGAAGTTTGAAATTTAAATGGGATGATTCTGAAGTAGAAGTAGCGTTCAACGACAATGTTCAGAGAAGTAGTGTTGTAGGTGTGATTTGTACTTTGAATGAGATATCGCCAGCCGTAGGGCGGGATTCTCCAAGTTTTGTGGGCAGTGTGCTTACGAACGGTAGTCTAGAGGAATCGTTACGTGAAGCTGCATTTCAGGGAAATATAGAGGAAAAACAGTGTGTTCTGCTCTATGATGTGTTATTGTGTAATAGGAGAGTTTTTGAGGATCGCATTGGTAAGGCCAATTGCTATACGCATTCGTTGAGCGTTATTGATAGATCAGTATTCACAGGACATAGATATCCAGTACCTGTTGCTTATCAGAGTGCAGTTGAGGCACAAATTAACCAGATGCTTGAAGATGGCATTATAGAGCACTCCAACAGTCCATATGTTAATTCTTTGATCACCGTGCCGAAGGGAGATGGCACAGTCCGTATTTGTTTAGACGCTCGTTTAGTCAACAGTAGAATCAGTTCAGACCAGCTGAAGTCCATGTCTATAGAGGAGTTGATGCAGACATTTGAGGGTAAGAAGTATTTCACTTGTGTAGATTTGAGTTCCAGTTTCTGGCAAGTGCCACTTATGTATGAAGATAGACCATTTACAGCTTTTAGTCATAAATATAACTTTTATCAATTTTGTAGAACACCTTATGGTTTAAATAGTAGTTCAGCTGCTTTAATCAGAGCATTAAACATCGCATTAGGTGATGACACAGGAGAGTTTGTAACCATTTACATTGATGATATGGTAATTAGTTCACGCAGTTTTGAGGAGCATCTACGTCATTCAGATATTGTTTTTCAGAAATTAGATCAGGCAGGGTTCACTTTGAAACTGTCTAAGTCGTCATTCTGTCAGTCAGAAGTGACACTTTTAGGTCATAGAGTGTAGAGTAGAGGTGTAACACCAGAGGAAAGTAGGGTTAGTAAAATACTTAATGCAGAGGTGCCACAGAATGTTAAACAGTTGAAAACATACCTGGGAATTTACAACTTTTTCAGAAGGTTCGTTCTTAAATACTCAGGGTTAGTAGAACCATTCAGGGAATTACTTAAAAGTGGTAATCGGTGGAGATGGGAGCCCAAGCATGATCAGGCTATTAGAGCGCTGAAGAAAGGTTTCGAGAAGGCTGTAGTGCTGAAATATCCTTTGAAAGATAAGGAATATGTAGTTATGACGGATGCTTCGCATATAGGTTTTGCTGGAGTATTGTGTCAGAGAGATGAAGAGGGTAATCTGTGCATTGTATCTTTAGCCTCGCGAGGACTTACTGCAGGAGAGAAAAGATACACTATTACTGAGTTAGAGCTTTTAGGTATTGTTTTCAGTTTAGGGAAATTTAGAATGTATTTAGTAGGGGGGAAATTTGAGATCCATACAGATCACCATGCATTACTGTATATGAGGACTTGTAAACTCAGTTCTAACAGAGTTAGTAGATGGATTCTTGCACTGCAGGAATACGAATTCACAGTTAAATATATTAAAGGTAAAGATAACATTCTTGCAGATATGCTATCAAGGGACACTAATTTATGTAGGGATTATCCTGTTGTCAAAGCAGAGGACGGTATTTTATTTTGTGCTTGTGTGGACAGTAGCAACAGGTCATCGTTACAGAAACTGAGAAATAGGTAAGTAGAGCAACTTGATGACGTTCATTTAAGGGAGCCACTTGCAAGGTTGGAAGCGGGTGACACAGAAACATTTATAGTTTCCAAACGTATTGGCAAAACAGCATATGTGCTGGAGGATGGTAAGGAAAACAGATTATACGGGACGTATAATATACATAGTCTACGAAAATATGTGTCTTAAACTGGTTGTGTTTAGCTGGCGAGCCAGCCTATCAACTGAGTAAGGTGCGTGGGAGATCTGGTCTTCCAGGCAGGCGTATCAGAGGTCACAAAGGGGGTAGAATATAAGTAATTGAGAGTTTTAAGGTACAGGGAAATATGACGAGATTGTCGGATGCTGTTGAGCACTAAAATGTCTCGATACACCAAGGCCAGAATTTGGTAGCACTGGTGAATTCCCATTTGTCTCCAAGAGATGGGTGAGCGTTTGTACAGGGCATGTTTGCTTAAGCTGTCCACGAGACAAAAGATGGACCACCAGAATGCGAGACAGTCCTTCATGGAACTCATACATAACAGCACACGTGATTTCTGTTTACAGCCTCGCCATGTAAGATCTGTATGTGTGAATTTAAGGTAAATAGTACATAGGTATTATTTGAGGGTGGTGGCAACTAGGTCAGGATCGTGGAGAACTGGTCTGGGGTGTGCGCTGATGAAGGTGTGAGGCATGGTGGGTGATGAACTAGTATTAAGTAGAATATGGTCGACGGGAACTCAGTAAGACAGGGCAATTACGGCAGAGAAATATTTGGTGTTATATGTAATGCGCACGTACTGTTTTTAGGTAGATTTCTTTAGAAAGCTAACTATTGCAATGGGTCCCATGTTTCGACTTCCGGAAAATTTCGACATATCTTCGCGTTTCACATCCCCCAGACCCCAAAACCACCGTCAGTTCAAAAGTTTATATATAATTTATGTATATATGTATCTATCTATCTATCTATATATATATATATATATATATATATATATATATATATATATATATCAGTTTCTTGTGGACACGATAACTGCCGTAAATTTGCACCAATCACTTTGAATATTTTACATAATATGTATCCCTATAAAATCTCGGTCGAGTTCGTTAATGGGCAAAATCGGTCAAAGGGGGTAAAAATGGGGGGCTTTTTTCGAAAAAGTGAAATATCGCTATAACTCTCTTAATACATGAAATATCGAATCCCTTCAAAGTTCATAATATGTGTCGGATAAGTGCCAAAAATTTATGTCAAATAAGTTTTTTGATAGCACCAACCATTGACCAAAGGGGTGGGAAAAAGTGGGTTTTTCGGGAAACATTAATCATATCTCTGTTAATAGGCACAATATCAAAACCGCACAAAATGGACAATATTCCTCCAATAATTACCTAAAACTTTTGTCTGAAAGAATTTTTGATATGACCCACCATTACGCCACGGGGTGAACAAAATGATTTAAATTATAAGAAAATGCCAAGTGCCAAGAGAGGTTGCCATGACAACTTTACTTTTAATTGATAAGGGATGACCATCAGCAGTTGCTATGACAACGCCACTGCACGAGATCACATTCAGTTTTCATATGTCAGTGGGAAGCGACTTCGGTATCGGAACTGGTAGCATGCTGAACTTCTATGCCCAAGGTCGCGGGTTCAAACCCGGCTGAAGTCGTCGGATTTACTAAGAGCGCTAAAAAACCTGAGTTTGCTTTCCTTCGGAGGGGAAGTTCCAACGTTCGTTGCGAGTTGCTGATTGAGGTGGCATCTAGTAGCCAAGTTCACAGCTAGGTGTCGTTGACGGCAGTATTTTAGGTAGATTTCATTAGAAAGCTAACTATTGCAATGGGTACCATGTTTCGATTTCCGGAAAATTTCGACATATCTTCGCGTTTCACATCCCCCAGACCCCAAAACCACCGTCAGTTCAAACGTTTATATATAATTTATGTAATATATGTATATATATGTATATCAGTTTCTTGTGGACACGATAACTGCCGTAATTTTGCACCAATCACTTTGAATTTTTCACCGAATATGTATACCCATAAAATCTCGGACGAGTTCGTTACTGGGCTAAATCGGTCGAAGGGGATGAAAATGGGGGACATTTTTTTTCGAAAAAATGAAATATTGCTATAACTCTCTTAATATGTGAAATATCGAATCCGTTCAAAGTTCATACTGTCGGATAAAGCTCAGAAATTTATGTTTGAAACGTATTTTTGATAGCACCAACCATTGACCAAAGGGGTGGGAGGAAGTGTTTTTTTCGGGAAACATTAATCATATCTCTGTTAATAGGCACAATATCAAAACCGTACAAAATGGACAATATTCCCCTAATAATTACCTAAAACTTTTGTCTGAAAGAATTTTTGATATGAGCCACCATTTCGCCAAGGGATGAGAAAAATGATTTCGGAATTGTAAGAAAATGCCAAGAGCTATCAGTGGTTGACATGGCAACACTACTAAATTGATGAGGGATGAGCCATCAGACGTTGCCATGACAACGCACTTGCGCGAGATCAGATTCAGATTTCCATCTGACTAAGTGTGATGCGGCTTCGGTGACTTAACTGGTAGCATGCTGAACTCCTATGCCCAAGGTCGCGGGTTCAAAGCCGGCCAAAGTCGTCAGATTTTCTAAGAACGCTAAAAATCCCTCAGTATGCTTTCCTTTGGAGGGGAAGTTCCAACGCTCGTTGCGAGTTGCTGATTGCGGTGGTATCTAGTAGCCAAGTTCACAGCTAGGTGTCGTTGACGGTAGTATCTGGTAGCAACACTAGGAACTACTGCTTGAAATTGAGCGTCTGCATTCCTTACCTGAATTACAGACTAATACAGCGATCACAATTCACACCGTTTATCAGACAGATTCTACACTCACCCAAAGTACACGGGGTTACATGACCACGTTGTCGCAGCCCCTAAACTGAGGAACCAACCAACATCTCTGCGGGAGATATAATTTTGCGTGAAGAAGTAACAGACCGTTACATAGTTACACATTAGTGTCGAAACTTTGCATAAGGACAGTGTGACCACAAGTATAAAAATGGTCTCCAAATGACAAGAAGGTTACCGTCATCATAAGACAATAGAATGTTTAAAATATGCATAAAATGACGAAAAACAAAGTTAATTAATCTCCAATTATAAAATACTTTCACGCAATAAATGTGGTCTGATCCTTCTACGAAAACCTGCATATTCTGCCTATTTTCGACTATCCCCAAGTTTGTCCGGTGAAATCTACCTCCGCCTTCCGGCGTGCCGAGAGGACTTTTTTTTTTTCAGAAGTCAATAGTAATTGTATCTAATTCATAGAGAGATTAAGTATTATGGTCACGATGCGCAGCCACAATAGTGTGATCGTGCGCTCGTGTGATCAGTGAAATTATGTTACACCAGAAGAAAGCGACAACCATTGATCAGGAAGTTCTGTGGTGGTATATGTATCAGAACACCTTTGTTGCGTGTGAAGTGACATCATGTATACACAGTGCTCACACATTATTTATGTATATCTTCCCTAACATAGAGATATTTGAGAGGCGGAAATATCCGTGGAACATTTATTGGAATGGAAAAACATTGGACTGATTGCCTAGGGCAATCCAGTATTACAACAGACTTTGACGCAAAGTGCGTAAAGAAAATTATGAGGAAATATACTGTATATGTAACTTAGGGCGATTTAATTTGTGTAATATGTATTTTGGATGGGGATTTTTATGAACGTGTCTGAGATAATCACATGATATACCGTGGTCACGGTAAATCATTTGAAGATCTGAGGCGAATATGTAACGTGTTTTTCGAAGGTATGAAGCCATTCAATGTTTGTTTACGTGGCAACTTGTTTAGCCAAGATAATTTTCATTCAACTTATTAAAATTATTAATGGTTTTTGGAGCTTTTTCTTTAAAGGTTATAACTATACAGATAGGTTTTCGATTTTATAGAAAACACTATCAAGCGGATTATTCCGATCGACATTATCACAGTAAATTATATGATTGCGGAGATTTTCGAATTTTATTCAGTTAAGGGCTTATGGAGAGAGATATGAGTCATCGGGAATTCGGCTACAGGAATAATCTTGTCGTGAAGAGATGATGCAACCGAGGAACATTTACAACTGGCTGTTTCAAGAAAAGGCGAATTGGAGTGGAACGGAAAATTTACAGACTGCAAAGAACTTAATGACGGGAGTCTCGCGTGGGGTCACAGCCAATCAGAGGAGACCAGACCACAGGGAGGTGGAAGACTCGAGGGGAATGGCCGGCGAGTGCATATAGTGAGCACGCGCAGTGAAGAGGGGACCATTAACATTGTAAAACTTGTCCGAGGTGGACGCTCGTTTCGCACGTTCCGTTGTGTTCGGACCGTAACCTGAACATTGTATTTTTGCATCGTCTACGGACTTCGTACTCGTGTTCGATGGTGAACATTTCAGTACTGCTACTCTCAACTGACAAATTAATCATGAGAAATACGCGAGCTCTTGTGAACAGGGAGTCAGCGTAGGTGGCTAACGGATTTTGGATCCACCACTATCAAGCATTTAACTTCATCATTTTAACACGATCTCCGCAAGAAACGAAGAAGATGGCGACGTCCAACAGGCTGATGGAAGCTCTCTTGATTCATCACGTACGAGGGAAATGCTACTGCTATTTCCAATGGTAAGCGCGACTGAAACAGAACTACCTAATCTCTCTTTTCATGGTCTCAGAATCAGAATTTCAGTAACTTCTTAGGTTGGAAATAATAGTAAAATCAATAATTCATCCGTCTCCAACGTCACGTAATTTTCCAGTGGTAAAATTAAAATCGTTATGCTCCATTTTAAATTATTATTATCATTATTAAAATTTGCCACTACTTTTTTTTTATATAATGTGCCCATTTCAACAATGAAATATGGAAATCACAATTCGCCAGCAAGGCTCAATCGGGAGTATCGGGGTTCATGGTATGTTCTCCCACTCTGTGACTTACACACTTTGGATTACGCATAGGATACACTTCCAAAAACAAAATCAAAATCCTACTATCAAAACATTTAATTATTCAAAATATGGCGCTACAAAAATAAACATAAAAATACTGACACTACACTTCATACTTGTCCAAAGATGAACAAGGAATTCAAATTAAATATTCACAAAGTAATAATTACTGGTTATCCAAAAACCAAACAAAAACTTCAACTGAGTTTCACTCCCATATAGCATCAATCCTAATTCTTTAAAAACGAGCTCCAAATGGTTCGGTAAAGTTTGCATGCATTGTGTTATCAATTAAACACACACCATTTAATTTTTACATGAGTATATCTGGCTTTAATCACAATATCATAGTACGGTTACTCATTAATTAATTTTGGGCTCCCACAATGCTCATCTGTTACCATCTCTCTTCTCAAGCTACCAACTCACTACCGTGATTGGAAAAATTTGCGTATCCCCGAGTTATAGAAAACTACTGACCAAGTCAACTTAAGATTACTCCAAAAATCTTAACATCTATATAATAACTCGTGAATCAACTGAATCATTTAATAATAACGTTAGGGATTTTATTATATTGTCTTCAAAGACAATTATATCTTAAGGAAGCAACGATCTGAACTCTGCAAGCGATAATAATGAACGTAAAAGGACCTCAGTTCAAATACTGGGTCGTTAAAACAATCTTAAACACTTCCGTGTACCGTCAATCAGACAGCTCGTTCTTGACAGTTCTCTATAAGAGAGTGTGTAAGGGTCTGTCTCAAATACTTGGCTGATTTATTACTATGGAGGGAGGGGGACCCACAGTCTCGCTTCCTCAAGAGATGGCTATACAGCGCTACTGCCAGCTGCTTCAAATGCGTTTCTTTAAAAGACAAGGCTCATAATACAAATTAACAACAAGACATATTAGGTTCTACAGACCTATTCTTTTAGCTTCGGTAAAGTATAATTATGAAGTGTCCTCATTAGCGGGTAAGAAAATCCATAAAACAACAAATATATAAGGGGCTTCGACACGGACGACTCTGAGTTCAATCCTTTAAAATGCCTCGGGAGCAGTATCCCAACTTTGAGGACTTACAACATTAGCGACATAAGGAAGGCATAGCACGCAACCAGCGCTCATAATACAACATAAATTGCACCCTTTTCAGTATTGCAATACCACAATTCAACATAACTTATTACCGCTACTAACTGACCCTCACAATTATTATTACCGAGCATTTCAACGCGTTCCTAGCGTGACAAATTATTTCAATTGCGCGACATGGCGCTCATACATAAAATAGCCAAGTTGCCTTTCAAAGAAAGAAATAAATGAATTCAAATCAAAATTTGATCTTCGTCTCAAAAATAATATATTCAGCCTTAGCCTCCATTAACAATAATCATTTATAACATTAAGAACATATTGATTCACAACATATTAACAATTCATCTAAGGGGCTCTCGCAGCTACCACTTATTCAATATAAAATTCTTCACATAATTAATTAATTTAATTATTATTATTATTATTATTATCGCGCTTGCTTTACCATAGTTATATTATTTACCATTATACTGATATTCCACTGAATATTTCAATCAAATTAATCGTTCAGATCGCGCAACCTATATTTCACATGTTTTCAAACATCCCTACTTCCACTCCTGAGGATTATACGCAAATCTTCCCAAAAACACATAATAATGAAATTAGTACTCACACAATTTCACGGTCAGCGACCGAGTTCTCCATCGATGGAACATTTCACCCACTAATTGCTTTTTAAGCCATATTCATGATCATATCTACACTTGATAACACTTTTTCAACATCACATAAAACATATACACTGATCACTTATAATCTAAAGAATACCATTTTTGGATTAATTTTCACTTAAACACAAATACAATTTCACTAAAAATATATTACACTCAAAATTTTCACTAAACTTGAATTACATAAAATTGTATCACTCTGGCAGTAATTATTTGCCTTAACACACGTAATTTCCTTATTCTTTCCCGTTTCCAAGGGTTGCACTTTATGTACGTCGGCTTCCTAATCTGATGAGATGATTGAAAGTCTCGATCGAACTACCCTCACTGGAACGGTTGATCCTCTTATTCTGGATTTGACTATCGGCTTAATAATTTTACTGCACGATATCGTATCTTGCTAGACGCTAACTTGTTCGTCTAATAAAAGTCTGTCACTGACGTTTTACTTCTATGATCGCTCGAACTTGTATAACGGCGACCTAGTAATTTCCTTGTCCAATAATCCGCACGTGGATTTTACTTTCTGTTACTGCAATTCTTGACTTATTGGAGTAATCCCAATGTCTGACTGTTCTTTTGTCTACACCTAGACAAAGCCTGGAACCTCGATTCCTAAATTCTATCGTACCCCGCTCTAGTCCCCTCAGTTCAGGAACACTAGGTGTTATTATCCCGTTCTACCCTGATCTGGTTATTTAACGTAGATAGAATTGTATAGTTCACTGATCTTGGGTACTTCGAAATCCTAAGATGCGTCGGTTCTTTAACTGAAACTAATTAGATTCGAGTACCTATCGCCGGTATTTTCTTAAGTCCGCAGTCTAAAACTTTGACTGTACTGGTGAAATTTATAAAGTCCGAAGCTTGATGATATATTTCCTATAACAAGGATTTTGATGTGTCTTCGCACGGCGATACTATTGACGATACTAGACGGCGACTCCCATACGGGGTGCTCATCTGCGATACAGAGTAACACGACCTAGCACGGTCAAGTGAGTACTGAATATTGCATACTCTTCCTGTCACGTCCAGGGTTTATATTCAAATCTGCCACAAAAAGATCAGATCTGCTTCTTCTCCAACACTAACTTCTAAAATAATTGTCGTATAAGTTTGAAAAAATATGTCTCCTGAAAGCTCTCTTTTTAAACGTAAAAGGGTTCCTTTGATCACGAAAATCGATCACATAATTCCAAGATATTAAATAATTGGGCTCCTCAGATGCGAGGGTAGTGTGGTTTTATTTTCCCTCTCTCCTAGCTTTGGGCTGGGGGAATAACTATCGAAGTAATGCCGCGTATGCACTTCTTTCCTGTGCAATTATTATAAACTTTTTCCACACTCAAAAATCTCTTTTCCAGAATGATCAACAGTGACGGGTTCATTTCATTAATTAAATGCTTGCAAATGGCTTAATTTTAATTATTTCTCTTCTTGCGTCATTTCGATGTTGCCATTTTATCGCTGAGTAAGACCTATTTCCCAAACTCCTTCTTCGTCACTCGCAGTGGAAAACTACCAGCTCTATTAATAATCATGCGCTAGCCTCTTATCGCCGAGTCAGCCGTGATCTCATGCCCGCGTGACTAGTGGTCACCCGCGCTTGCATCATCTTGTAACAGCCCGACTTCTTATTAACCCTTAAAATTCTTACAAATTCATTCTAAAGACTGCATTATTTCCTCTCTTTTTTACATATAAAATATGGATTCGATGCTTGAACCAATCCACATGGGTTCAATAATAAATTCATTTCTTATACTATGCAATCTTTGCTTTCAGTAGGTAGCATATGATATAGACCTAATTCCTTCTCCGGATACAATTGTTAGTTAGGTTAATGATCCAATCATACCACGGTCTGAGTGTCAAGATTCTTAAATGTGTTCTGCCCGAGCTAGGTGTTTATAAATATAAATTTACATTTCAACGTAGTGTTGAGGTCTTGGCGCCCATTAATACAACTTATCTTAGTCAGAATAAACGTTAATTTGTCACCCAACAGTGGGGACACCAGTAAAACAGTTACACGTGCCCGCAAAACGTGGGACTTGTTGTGGTTTAGCATTATTCACCCCAGTAAAAGCGTTACATTTGTGCGCTCAACGTGGAGCAAAAGCGTTACAAGGTTAGAACAGGGACGGGAGGAACATTAACACTAACAGAAGAAGAACCAAACGATACAGGGGATTGAGGAATAGGGGGGAAATTAATTGGCAAGGGGGACGGACGTTAGTGTCGAGGGGTTGGCCGCGGTGCTGCTTAAGCCAGTGCATTTCTTGGCGTAGCGGTTCTCCTTCGTACAAAATCGTTCTGCACAGCAGACAAAGATTACTTCCAATGCAGTCCCAACAGCGGCTTAATGAAGTCCTGCCGCTGGTAGGACTTCTGGGGGGGGGGGGGGCTGTACACGAAGGGCACCGCCAGCCAGCAGAAGAAAAGGGCAGGGGAATGACAAGCTGGACCCCAATCGGTAGTGAGGCACAGGGCAGGGATCCAATTGTTAACCCACTAATCTCCTGGCCTCCCTCAGAAATTGAGGAGAGGTCAGGTAGTCGCCTGGTAGAAGTTATAAACGTTATGCCACGAACCAAGTGTGGAAAAAAGAAGAAGAAAGAAAGAAACACGCGTACACAACACACAAACAGATACACAGATTACTAGAAACAACAGCTAAAGGTTTAAATACTCCCCAGAAGCTTCTAGCGGTCGACCCCCTTAAGAGTCACAAACACACAAAGCAGGCACACACACACACTCAAAGCAGCTAGCCCAGGCGCCAAGAATGAACTCGGGCCTAATCTATTGCAGGCCTGGAACAGTGCTAAGAAAACGCACTCAGGCGTACAATTCTATCAGCACACCGGCCTACAGGTCTCTATAGCATAAGCACCTACTAACTAAGTAGACCACCAGAGGCCAGACAAAGAGCAGGCCGGCGCAAACTGGCGCGGCGGTTCGAAGTCACACACGTCACACCCACTCACACAAGTGAGCACACCGGCCAGAACAACGAAAATGGTCACTGACCAGTAAATTGAAGGCCTGCGTCAAGCACACCGGCCTACAATCTACCTTGTGAACTCACTCACATTCACAATTCAGCTACAACTCCAAAACCGTCCACCAGAGGGCGAACCAGCACACACAGACACACCAGCCAAGCAAGCACCAACTGTGCGCACGTGATCCACCCTAGGGTGAAACCCTACACTGATGGAGGCTTTGGCCGAATAGCCGGGCAAGGTAAACGTAGTGTTTGCCAAAACAAACCTACTGTGGCCCGGTTATGTCTCGCTAACCAATGGCGGGTGGATACCTAGAGGCACCAACTGGCCTCCCTGGCTGTGTTGGATCTGTATCTGCTCTAAATCAAGGCCATAAATTAAGCTGATAAGAACAGATTTTTCTTTTATCATGAATACTTTAATGTTATTTTTTTAATCAGCTAATTAATACCTTAGGTATCCCGGTACTCGGATACTTTTAAATTGTATTGGCAATCAAACTAGATTAATATATTTTGTCGCCTTCCCCTGGGTGTGGGGCATCCATATGGTATAAAAATTAGGATGCCCTACCTGTCTAGAATTAAAAAGGGGGCTAAGGGGCGGGGCTTACTATATATTTAAAATTTGGCTGACCACAGACAATAAAACGAAGCGTGAGGCACCCATTTGGCATAAAAAATTAGGGTGCCCCCCCCCCCCTCCCTACCTAGTGTGCATAAGTGGCATCTAAAATCATGTTAAGAATTGTTACAATCTTTAAAAAAATCGTAGGGTACTCTAGCCAGGCAACCTGTTGTTGTTTTAGTCTTCAGTCTTTTGACTGGTTTGATGCAGCTCTCCATGCCTCCCTGTCCTGAGCTAATCGTTTCATCTCTACATAGCTACCACACCCTACATCTGAGGCAATCTATTTAACATATTCTAACCTTGTCCTACCTCTCCAGTTCTTGCCCTCGACTCTTCCTTCCATAACTAAGCCTGCTATTCCTGGATGTCTTAGTATGTGTCCTACCAACCTATATCTTCTCTTCATTAGCAGTCGCCAGAAACATCTCTTCTCTCCCACTCGTCTTAATACCTCTTCGTTTGTAACCCTATCTACCCATCTGATCTTCATTAGTCTCCTGTAACACCACATTTCAAATGCTTCAATTCTCCTCTTTTCTGGTGCACCAATAGTCCATGTTTCACTTCCATAGAGCGCCACGCTCCAGACAAAGGCTTTCAAAAATGACTTCCTAATACCTAAATCTATATTCGATGTCCACAGATTCCTTTTCTGTAGAAATGCTTTTCTTTCCTTTCCAGGCACTCTACATGTCTTAAAAGAGAGACAGAAGTAAAGAGATGAAAAGAGTGAGATGTTGTGAGAGAAGAGATGATGAGATGAATGATATGAATATAAATTATGATAATTAATAGGGAAAGAGAAACAGTAGACTAACAATTAAAATATGGGGACCATCCTTGTATTATAGAAAATTAAGGTGGCCCACATTTGTCCTAATTCTAAATTAAAAAGAGAGGGACAACACAAGCCAGTGGTCAGGCACGTCATTAAAACTTATAATAATTATAAAATAGTACGAGACAGCCATATGCAATAACAATTAGCCTGCCTCACAATGTAACTTAACTAACACATTAAAACAAGAAAAAAAGTGACAGTCAGTCTGAAAGACTAGACTTTGTATCATTTTAAATGCTACAAATGCTGAAAAATGCTAGAAAGGCTGGAGGCTTCTCGCTTCGCTCGAAGTCAAAGACTCTTGACATGTTAGAAAAGTATCTGCATAATACCTATCTTGCTTATCTGGTTTCAAATTACTCGCGAATGGCAAGTGCAAACCAAGGGCAAAGCAAGGTCAAAGCGCGGGATGCTGCACACTCACCAGAGCGCGCGGGGACGTGCCCCTTCCATCCAGTCTAAGAACACTAGTGGGGGATGTATTGAAGATAGAGATATGCTCTCGCGGACTTTTTTGTAGAACTTTTCATGCTGACCAATTCTTACGCTCATAGTATATTGATATTTTTAACGGTTTGCTCAGCGTAAACTTAAGAAGCGCACGGACGCCAAGTTTGTTTTCGACCTTTTCACTGAAATCGTTACTGCTTGGCTCCCTTTGATCATACATAAATTATTTTCTACAGAATCTTTCCTCGAGATATCCTTTACAAAATGGTGAAAACCGCATCAAAATCCATCCAGTGGTTCTCGAGATTACCCGTGACATCCAAGAATCGGGGATTTTTGTCTTACACTAACGAAGTAGAGATTGTCGGGGAACACATGCACCAAGCAGTACTATGACGTCACATACCTCAGTGCATCTGGGTACATTTCGTCCCGTCACCGTAACGTAACGCCAGACCCCAGCGTAACGACGAAGTCGACAAGATCATTTAAAATGATAAAAGATACGAGCCTTAAAGTAGTCGCATATGAAGTGCAACATCTGACATGTTATCCTACTCGTATACTACCCAGCTTGGACATTCCTAAAATGTTAATTTACGTTCCCTTTTCGTACTGGTAGGTTACTATGATGAATGTATACATTGAATTGGAGATATGCTACTGTCACACTTGTTGGAACAAACATCACATATTATACTGTAAATTAAGAGGAGGAATGAAACCATAATCTCTAGCCTATCTATAGACTACTAGAAATAATGTTCAACACAATCAAATTTCCCAACTCCTGCTTGGTGCAAACTATTGCAATTAAAATGAGATAAATCGTAATTTTATGTTGATTCTGTTAAAATGACGCATAATGTTATGATATATATTGTTTAAATCGATAATCCGGTAGCAAAAACTGGGGTTCCAACCTGAGACCTCATGATTCGCAGACCAAGATCTTATCCACGCAGCCATTACAACCACAGACATTTGGAGTTCAATAGCCCGATAAAATTAGACAAATCGAAGGGGAAAAATTCCGGAGTTTTGAAAATTTGTACAGGTGTATCCTTGGTATCAACATTTCAAGAAAATAAAAAGTACTTATGAGTGGAGGGGGTGAGCTCGTGGAAGGGGGCCCTTTATAGGGGCCCTCTTTTAGTTTTTCGCTTGTATCTCAGTAATTATCACTCGCAAGGAAAAGGTGTTTGAATACAACTTAAAGATATTAAAATTTACTACAAAATTGATTCTTTGCTCTTTTTACGTAGGACTAATACTTTCGGAGTTAAGGGGCCGAGAAAGTACCAACATTTCAAAAAATCGTGATTTATTTATTATAATGAAACAATAAAGTTTATCAATCAAGCAGTCATATTGTCATGGTCGTCAATCTCATCTTTTTCCATGCTTGCGTCATATACAACTGGAAGGCTATTGGTGCAGGCTCCCTCGCAGTTTCCACGCACAGTTGTGCAGTAGATTCCTGCCTTGCGACACCCACAACGCGTCCTACAACCTCTCGTGCATTTGCAGTAAATTGGATTGAGGACGGAGGCAGGGGCAGCAGCTACCATTGCCATAACAACTCGAAGATTTCCATCGACACCCCTCACCTCACTGTTTGTGGCAGCTGGTTGCCCAACCAGTTTTGAACCTGCAGATACACTCTATGAGAGTCTTGCTGGGCAGAGCCTCTTGTGGGTGGCAAGGACGACAGGTTTGGATTGACCTTTGTGGTTGATCTGAGGAAAGCATTGCGTCTGTGGGCATTGAGATCTTGTTCGCGGGCATTTTACAATGCGAAGAACATGCAGTGACGTCCTGTAGCGTTGAAGAGGACCTGTAAAACATGTGTAATATGGCTTTGACGCTGCTGACCTTATTGAACAATTGATGACCTGCCTTTCATGAAGATAGATGAGGTAGTGTCACACCCACTAAACCCTTGAACTCCAGGGAAGAATACGTTCTGCTTTCAACTTTTCCTCTTCCAGGTTTGACAAACAGAATGTTGCTTTCAGTTGGAGCTAATGGTAAGAACAATACCAGCAAATCTACGTCTTCACGCGGAAGCAGGACATGAAATAACTTCTAGAAGAAGAAGAATATCTTACACACTTCCGTCCGATCCACTTCCGTCCCATTTTTCAAAATCACTCCCACAGAAATATCCAGCAACCGAGTGGAAAGATGTTACACATGGTTTATTGGCTTTCATGGCTCGTGAATTAAAACTCAGCAATGTTTCTAGGTCTATGCCGTGTCTTGTGTGGGGTTTCACTTAGGACACCAAGAGCCCGCTGATGAGCCAGCTTGGTGTTCCTCGGCGAAACCCCACACAAGACATGGCATAAACCTAGAAACATTGCTGAGTAAAAGAAGATCCGATCCAGCTGGCAGTGGTACCATGTGGAATGTAAATAACATACGGATTACTTCAAGGTTTGGAGGCGCCATTACAATAGATCATCATTAAGTTTTATTATTCAATCCACACTGACGAGGGTATCATTGTATGCCGAGACATATAGCCCACGTATTAATGATTAAACTTTTTCTAGTGCTTGACAAGGCGGCAACATCAACAGTGTATGCCTAGAGATCTAGAAACCTTAATCTTGATGGGTGGGTAGACCCATCTGAAAGTCTTCCAGCAGGGCATGAAGAGGCATGGGACCACCTGCTGTGATTGTGGTGAAGAACAAACCTCCTCAACTGCAGCGCCTGCCCTATCCGGTGCTCCTTGGATGATCTACTGTAGTGAAGGCTACACCCAACGACCGGGACATTGCAAAATATTGGTCCAACGTTGTTTAGTGAAATGTTTGTCTTTCGATAGTACTTTTTTTTATTGATTTATGTATGTTTCCTGACACGAGTAAATAATAACCTTTCTCTCTCGGATTTCAGAGGAAATGGAGAACGATAAACCCAAACGTATGGTAAGTAACGCTTTTCTAAATGTTTTACTCATTACACTAAGTCCAAATTTCCCCCAGGCGCTCACAACTACGGTACCGACAGAATATTTTCAAATGTCGGACATTGCTGTGGAAAGAGACGAACTTCTTTCAAAAATCCCTAACAACTTCAATTGAAACTAAAATAGGATGCTATACTACACAGGATATTCAGTCCTTGCTGCAATTCATTTCTGAAGCTGTATTTGTCAGTATGAGCTATTTTAGAAAGAGGACAGCCAATGTATTTGTAAACATCTTCACGTAACATGTCCTCTCAATTGCAATCATTCCACTGACTCTACCAACGAACGCTTCCAGTGTTTCTACTAATGGAAATGCTTGGAATGACAAAGAAAACTAACAAATGATCAGAAGTTCTGAAAACGATTGTCAATATTATGGCATTAAGAAACAAGAAATTAATGATCTATTATTGTTTTCCTCATCCAGAGAGTAACTTCTAATATTATTTGTTTGACTATGCCGAATTATAAATATTATATGCCAGAAAACTGCATCTTAAAGAGGCTTATTATTGTTAAAGTTTCATTTTGATACAGGTTCTCCACCAATCAGAGCTCAAGATTTCCATTACGATACAGCTGTTTGACCAATTAGGTAAGGAAAGCACCGCACCTGCGCCGACTCCCACGGCCTCCTATTTTAAATGTCACTGCGTGGCTAGTGTTATAGTGGGGTATTCGAGGAGGCCATGGTCGAGTACAAGGTATTCTATGCGTCCCATGCGCTCTGTTCAGTAAAAAAAACTGGCGGAATCTCGACAGATATTTATGAATATTTATACTGGAACATTAAAAAGTTATAATTATCGTCGAACATAAACAGTCCGGCATTGTTTTCATTTACTTATGCCAGAGGCGGGGGAGGGGAGCCATGAAAATGGGAAAGAATAATGAGAAAGAGAAAGGTGAAGGAGAGAGTGGGAATAGTCCAAAGGATTGACTTGACAGTTCCAATTTTGACATTTTTCGATCAAACGCCAAACGCTTATAGTGTTTACTTGCGGGAGAGAAGCGCATCCATCCAGTCTAACGGAGCCCGGCCGGCCAGCCCTTATCAGCATTGCATTTCAGGCCTTATGATATTATGCGACATGCTACCCAAAAAAAAGTTCAGGCTGCGGCCGCCCCTGACGCAGTACCACTCTGAGATCAATTTCAACTTGTGTAATCCAGACTGTTTAGTTTTCTTAAGTACAGTATGTCAGAATTCTCTTCGTTAATCGGTCCTTATTCAGTATCATGATGTGGACGTAAAATCTCAGTCGTCTCGATGTTGGAGTATCTCTCTTTGATGGTGTGACATTGTAGACGATATTCTTCATCTATAAGTTTAAGACTCAAGATTTTCCGGATGATGTTTCTCTCCACCTTCTTGATGTTTTCGCGATCCCCTTTGTAGTTGAGGTTTAAGGTCTCCCTGGCGTAGAGTGTCCCGGGTTTAATGACAGTCGTGTAGCATCGAATTAGCCTACTTTCGATTTTTGCAAAAAATGAAAGTAGACTTATGAGTTCAATACAGTGCGAAAAATTGTGTGTGTGTGTGTATGTGAGTGTGTGTACTCTGAATGTCTGCCCCCCCCCCTATCAATTCGAACACGGTGAATCCGAATATAATTAAATTTGGAACAGAGATGGAACAAGCAAAGGGCACCTCAGTGACATGTTTTAAATCGCCACCATCTTGACGGAAACGTAATGGCGGCCACCCAAATGTTCAAAGCTTAAATCAAATTACGACTAACCTAATCATTCGATCTCTACCAAATTTTGCAAAATCATATACCTATATGACGAGCGTCTTTTAACTAAACGACAAGGTCATCAGCCAAATGGTTTGCAGATGGCGGCCATCTATGTGTGCAAATCGATTCCCCCTATCAATTCACACACGGTGGAACCTAATTGAACGAAATTTGGTACATAGGTAGCACTAGCAAATGCCACCTCAGTGTCATGTTTTATATCGCCGCCATCTTGACAAAAACGTAATGGCGGCCACCCAAATGTTAAAAGCTTAAATCAAATTACGACCAACCTAATCATCTGATCTGTACCAATTTTGCAACATTATACCTTTATGTACGAAAAAACTTTTGACCGAACTACAAGGTCATCAGTCCAATAATTTGTGGATGATGGCCGTGTATGTGTGTGCAAATCTATTCCTCCTATCTATTCAAACACGGTGAAACTGAATTGAACGAAATTTGATACAGAGCTAGCACTAGCAAAGGGCACCTCAGTGTCATGTTTTATATCGCCGGCATCTTGACGAAAACGGAATGGCGGCCACCCGAATGATAAAAGCTTAAACCAAATTACGACCAACCTAATTATTTGATCTATACCAAATTTTGCAACATCATACCATTTGTGGGAAGCATCTTTTGACTGAACTACAAGGTCATCAGCCCAATAGTTTGCAGATAGCGGCCATGTGTGTGTGTGCAAATCGATTCACCATATCAATTCAAACACGGTGAAATCGAATTGAATGAAATGTTGTACAGAGGTAGCACTAGCAAAGGGCACCTCATATGCATGTTTAATATCCCTATAGCACGTTGTATTTCAACAAGCTACTACAACCAACATTCAATTATACTCCTTGCAAAGGACAAAGAGTTATAACAATACCCATGCATGCAGGAGAAAGTAGGCTATATGTTCTTTACTGAACATCTTGTTTTTGTGTTGATGCTCGTACATGCCTTGTTGTAGGTGTTCGCGATTTTCCCGTGCACTTGTCGCATTTTGAGTTCACGAGTTGTTGTGCTACTCTTCCCATAGCTGTGGGTTCGATGCTTTCACACAACCTTGTTTATCGGGCCGTATTTCATGATTATTTAAAATTCTTCTTCTTCTTGCTTCGTTACAGCTAACTAAAGACCACGTCATGTCAACTGTTTCTTCTGCACTTTAATGTTGACACAGTACTCTTTCATTCGTAATCGATGTTGCACCTTTCTCTCCGTTGTCCACGCCTTCCGGGGTTTTAGTTTCGGCTTAGGTTGAAACCTCCGATGATCTTGAAGTTTTTCCGTATGGGAAATGTATTTTATTTATTTATTTACTTATGGCGTATTTTTCCAATATTGGAAAGCGTTAAGCACTTTGGCTCAATTATTGACCTTCTTATTATTTTGCCAGTATTGTTTCATTCTGTTGGAGAATGCCAATTTTCATTCGTCAGACCATTGAGGTCTGTAAGGTGTAGGTTTTGGTTGCTCTGGTTGGACGTCCCAGTTGTTCACTTTGTTACGAAAGGAGTCTCTGTCTGATGTTAGCGGTCTTTTTGTACTTCTTTCATCCATTGTGTTGTACTTTTGAGTGATGATATGTAATCTAGTATTCTTTTGGTTAGTCGGGTATTTGGCAGTCTACTTATGTGCCCGAAGAATTTCAACCGTCTTTTTCTGATGTCGACTTCGATGTTTGAGTATTTTTCAGTTATCTTGATTGACTGTAGTCGGTACCCGTCAGGAGTAAGTCTTGCTCCCAGTATTTTCCGAATTATTTTTCTTTCTTCTGTCTTGATGTCTTCAAGTTCATATTTCTTATTGAGTGTAAGTGTTTCGCTTGCGTAGAGACTTGCCGGTTTGATGGCAGTGTTGTAATGTCGAAGTTAGGTTTGTCTTGACATGCATTTTTGTTACAGAATTATTAATAGCTTCTACAGAAAATGTAAATGTCTCTCATGTTCTTTGCAAATAAAGCTATGTATTGTACCCATCTGATATTATATGAAGAACATGTGTTCGCATCCCGACAGCTCGCGGTCCATCGGGGTATGTTACGTCCCCCCACTGTACGAACACATATTCAGGATTTGATGTCTACCAGGTGACTACTCTACAGGAAAAACAAACATATTCCTAAAGTAACTGAATTTAATTTTAAATCATGGCAAAAACAACAACAAAACACAATTTCATTTACATTACCCAACAATGCAAATCAAAATTTGGAGCACACAGACGATGGTTCTAAAAAGGTCACGAATCCTAACATGAATCATCTGTGCTCCGCAGCTTAGATCAAACATGATCTCATCAGGCATGCTGCAACACTCTCTCTTCACTTGTGAGTCATTGAGTCTGTGTTGGTGTCTCAATACACCGAAATCTAAACTTCACTAATAGCATTCACTCATAAAATGCACTCATGACATTGACGAAATGTTCATAGTTCGTTGCACATTGATTATCAATAATAGCAATCAATAAAAATCAAATTAGAGTAAAACACTGCATAAGCATATACACTTATAGCACATACTATCTTTAATTACAACTGTACTTGAATCAATCTTACTGTCCGTTGTGCTTACGGTACATTTATCTTTACGTTATGATCCAACAATGCATTTATCATTACGTTTGGTTACTTGTTCATTACGTTTGTATATTTGTGTAACAATCATCTTCCTTCTCCTCTCTCCAAACGCGGATAATAGTAACTTCTCCACACTACAATACAATGTTTATTAGTTATGAGCATCACCATATGTCCTAATGTTGGTCGATAGCAAGTCGTTAATATTGTTAACATTGTGTCATTCCGTAATTTTTGGCTACCCGTCCGCATAAATTAGCATATAACTGGGTTTTCATGCCTCAAAGTGTGCCAGTTTAGCAAAGTTACGATGTTATAAAACACTAACTTGGCTAAATCTTATGCGATTTCTACGATTCAAAGAGGTATTCACATCCTCTAAATGCCTACAATTGATTTATGCAATAAAAACAATCAATTTCTCATTATATCAGAATACCAGTTTTTACATTGCAATTACCCACTACGGTCTTTCAAGGGTCGGTAGCTGCTAAGCCCACCCGTCGTGCGAACAAAAGGTTTGGCCTGCCCCGCCTCGAAAGAAGATGGCTGCCAGGGTTGGTCATTACCGTCCAGTCCCCTCTCTCTCTCCACTCCAGCTGTGGTACACATTTACTAGGTCTTACAATATAAACAAAGCCTTAACTGTTACACATACTCTCACTTTCACGGACAAGGTGTAGAATTGTGCCATCATTATGATCGGAATATCTAAACATTTACATCCTATTCTTATGGTAAGTTACTTGCCTCAATAAGGCTCTCAAAAGTATTCACAGCAAAGGAATGAATTTCTTATAGCTACGCCTCTTGGGGATCGAATGTGGCTCTAATTGCGTGCGAGAGTGGTGTCCCATGTTTTCCACCTCCACGATACGAAGAACTGGTAAGGGCATCGCAAGATCCCTCCTTAAATGATTTTGGAGCACCTCCACGGGTGGATCAATCCACACTTTAGCTGATTTAAGGTGACACTGTTAATCCTTAATCGCTATAATAACGCTGGTTAGGCAGTACAGATACCTACACCTGTCTCCAACCGCTGTCAACAATATACCTGTTCCGCTCTAAGGCTGTACAACATTACCTTCGAAGAAATGGCTCATATTGTCCTGACGTGCGTGTTACAGAATGTTCCTTGCATTTGTAAAAGTCTTGGCTCCTACGTTACATTACTAGCTCCTAGCGGCTCAACAATTATAAATGTTAGAAAATTCGGATCATATGACACTTCAGTTACCTTCAATTTCTGGCCTTTTCGTGACTTTATATCGTCTCTCATCATACTGGTATTAATTACTGGTATTAATTACTGGCTTTAATTACTTTCATTTCTTCACAACGCCTATTGCGTGACTTATGAAAATTATTACATTGAAACATTTACAAAATCTTCCCGACACATATATAATTCACACTTTCACTTATTTTACCTTACAATTTGCCCGGAAATGACACAATTTAACGTTCTATGACATAGGTATGCCGAATATTCATCCTTCTTTCGACTTCGACCTCTTTAATACGTTATTTATTAACGTTATTATTAAATTTAACATGATCGTACGCATATCCTGTCGTAAGTAAATCATTCTTAAGTTGCAAACGAATTACTGCAAATATGGGGAATGCAAACTCATATACATCTTTACTTCAAGTTCCCTATGGTACTTTTATAACATAACATGGACATATGGTGAGCTTTACCGTCAAATTATAACATTGAAGGGTACTTACATCTTTCTCGTGGTGGTCCCACCCAGAATTACAGCATTGCACCCACCATGTTGCATTTAACAAAGCATCATGGTGATCACAATAAATACTTCTTGTGGTTTGAATTCACTTGATTCCACTTTGATTTTACACATTTTAAATTTAACACTTTTACACATTTTTACAACAATTTTAACACACTTTATATTAAAAAACTTGAACACATTAATTATAATACACTGGCTTTATACACTTGTGCCTCCCTGGGCTTCGAATATGCACGATTTCAGAGTTGCAGGCGTCGCGTTTCCCTGACGTATCCTGATTTCCAGTAACAGTCTCTAATCTGCGCGTACATCTCCTGTCTCACTCCTCTTCTATCGGCTCCCAGTAGTAATCCTACCTCAACTAAGAGTGTATCCCTATTGTGTATAATACTTCTTTCTTCTTCAGATCGCCTAGCGTAACAATCTAGCGTCTGTTAAATTGGATCTTCATCACAATTTCCTCCATCCCATGACCTATCGTGTACTTTTCATACGGTACTATCACGATAATATCTAGATCATGACTTCGTTGATTGGATAAGTTCATTGTCTATCACGAGACTTCGCAACTTTCCTATTTGATTTACACGTTACACTTGTATAAATTAACTGTTCTCTAAACATGCGAGTCACTATTGTGCGGCTTTAAATTAATATAAGCTTTACTTAGCTTCACTTTGTCTTCCGTTGTCTTTAGCGTTACTTGATTTTATAAGACTTGCGTGCTCTATGGCACGAACGTGCTGTTGAGAGACTAGCATCCTCCCCTCCTAACGTTCTTTGTAAGAGTGACGCTCCTCAGCTTCCCTGCTCTCTTAAAGGATTTGGGCAAAAACATAGTTCCCTCGTTCGTGAGGAGCTGCCTTTTCTTTGCATTTGCACTTACCAGCATGGTAATGCATGTTTCTTGATCATCTTTTCATGGAGGTTCCGAATGTGGCATCGTGCAAGCAATCCACTCGTCCAATTAATCACAATTAATTGATTTCTCTGGTAGCGTCCCCACGCTTGGTTCCGGGGACTCCCCGTTCCACTTCCGCTAATGGCTTTTCAACCACTATGACTGTCTTCATACGACTCCAAATATTTCTAGATTTCAATTTACGTGTCTGATGTCTCCATAATTATTTCCTGGAGATTTCAAGCACATGCGTGTTACTCTCATGTCTCTCCATTGCATGGTTTTCGAATAATTAATTAATTTATCTCAGCTTCGTACCCCTTCCTCACTTTTCTCTTTGTTAGCCGGTGGTTCCATAAGTCCTCTCTGGAGCTCCCCATCCCACAGGATGCTTGAAAATAGTACGCTCTGATGGATCTGGCGTCTGTCTGCACCACCCATCCATTCGAATGCATTTGTCAGCTGTCAAACTGCCTCCAGATCTTGCTTCTTGGCTACGATTCTGTATGTTAGACAAATAACTATACAATCATTCTACATAAAATTGCTTATAATTCCTTTCAGAAACATGAAATTAAGCTATGATTACCTCAGTAATCATTATTTACATATGTATCGGGTTCCTTATGGTTATTCCCCCGCAGAGATCTCGGGTTCGGTCCTCTGTAAAATCATGAGTATGATTCCTCCTTCTTAGAGTACCAGGTTCAATGCCAGTCAGCATCCATACCCTCGGGTACAGTATATTCAAGTCAGAGTCTAGTAGAAAACTGGGATCCATGATAGTTGACTATCATCATCATCATCATAGAAGGTGTATATTTCACAAAATTCATGTTTATAAACCAGAGGGAGTTAGAACGTGCGGTTTGTACCAAAATCTTCCAAATAGTCTCAATAGAATAGGAAAAATCTTGTATTTCTTGAAAAGGCAACGTAAATATATTTATTGTTTAAACAAATAAACAAGACGATAGCTTCAGTCCCGCATGCTCATGAGTCGTGCAGTTGCAAACCTTGTGAAGAAGGATCATGTCGTAAAATTATTTATTTAATTAGTTTATTTTGTTTCATTTTACTTTATTTTATTTTATATTGTTTTCTTTTGTTTTGTTTAATTTAATTTTGTTTTGTTTTCCGTTGATTTTGTTTTATTTTATTTCGTTATATTTTGTTTTAAATTGCTTTGTTTAATTTTTGTTTTTTGTTTTGTTTTATTTTGTTTTTATCTTGTTTTATTTTGTTTTGTTTTATTTTGATTTTGTTCTGTTTATTTTGTTTTGCTTTATTTTGATTTTCCAGAAAACTGCCATAAAACCAAAAACCAAAAACACGAAGAAAAAAGTAAAATTCAAAAACGAAAGCAAAAGCAGAAAACAAAAAACAAGAAACACAAGGCAAAAAGCTAAAGCATAAAACAAACACAAAACCAAAACCAAGAAAGAAAAGCAATAAGTAAAATTCAAAAGCAAAAGCACAAATCAAACACAATACCAAAAACCAAAAACACAAAGCAAAAAGTAGAAAACAACAAACAAAAAAGATACGCGAGGCAAAGTCCAGAAAAACGTTTCTCACGAAAATGATTCTTATTGACAAGTGGATTAAACGAGCTTTGCGACTGGACGTCTCATGTAAGATTCCTCGCACAAAACCTCTAGTTTACCAGAAAAGATAAATGACACATTGGAACAGCTAATTTATGAATAGTTATTGTGAACCTAATTATGACTTCTCCTCTTGTTCACAGTGTTTCTACAATTGTCTGCTGGTGACCTATCAACTGGTGAGTCAACTATCACTTTCTATCATCAAACGTTCATTCAGTTTTATTCTATCGAATTGACCTGTGAAGTGGTTATGTATTTATGTATTGATTTATTTAGTACAGTGAGTCCGGGAATGTTCCCCGCAACGCCTACATGCGTCTGCAAGAGCTAGCTACAGCAGTTACGTAGGCAGCACGGCTGACGCCTGCATCATAACAAACAAACAGTAAATTTGTACTCACCACAGCCATTCATAACAGATTCTGGAATTGTTGTCCTTGTGATTGAAGACAGACATCAACACATCGACTTAGAGATTCCTGTTTGTTGAGCTAATTTTCGTGTTGATTTACTTGGACTACGCAGCATTATATCGGAGATTTCATCACGTTTTTCGTCTGTTAAAAGCGTAGGCCTGTCTGTTCCCGGTACATCGTGAACTGAGCCAGTTACACGAAATTTACTAACCAAATCTCGAACGGTATCACGGGTTGGACACTTTGAATTGGGAAACCGCGCCTGAAATCTTAATTTTACATTTTCTGTAAACCGATCGCCTTCGCGAAAAACTGATGATTCGACAGTCTACAGCACACTCGCGGGAGTCCCCCTCTCAAGGAGACAGTGCTGGTAATTAAACGTATGACGCAACCGCTCGCAGCTGCACCTAGCTACTGCGGAGAACATCCTCGGGCGCTCTGTATATTTATTCATTCATTATAATTTATGTTTTATATTTATGAATAATAATAATAATATCGTATGGCCTCGGGTGCCGGGTGCAAGCTTTGTTATTTGACACTGTCGAATTTCGTTGTTCCTTGAAGCACTATGAAAGTCAGGAGGTTAGATATCTAAGCTCCTTGACACTATAGCGCTTTCTAGTAGAGAAATGAGGAACTTTGTGTTGGCGGAAACTCCCAAGATTAATTTTGCCATTATGAACACGGCGTACTGAATTCAAATGGGTTCTTTGACATGCCAACATCGTATGACATGCGTGTCGTTTTTATGCCGCCTTTCAAAAATCACTTACCACGGCCAGGAGCGAACCTGCAATCTTGGGGTTGGTAGTCCGACACGATAACCACTCACCCACCTTCGCAAGCTTATTTATGAATGAAAGAATTTGATAAATATGTAGATAAACAATAATTAAATAAATGAATAAATTTAGAAGCCATTCTTGAGTTTTGTATTCCAGTAAAATAATTATTTAGACGGTCAACACGCTAATGAAGTTGGGCGGGGAATAAAACTCAGGCCTACCAACTCATCTCTACATAGCCCTAGTATATAACTAACTCCCCAATCCTTGAATGTCACGGGTAATCTCGAAAAGCACTGGATGGATTTTGATGCGGTTTTCACCATTCTGAAAAGGATTTCTCGGGGAAGGTTTCTTTAGAAAAATATTCATTTATGACTACAGGAAGCTGTGCCATAACGATTTCAGTGAATCAAGTTGAAAACAAGAAGCTCCATGACGAACTAAAGAGCCTACTTTTCTTAAAATTAAGATTCATGCCAATGATTAATCTATATGGATCTATCTAGAATAATGACGAAATTAAGTTGGTAATATCGAAATTTCTAATTAGTTCGAAATACTGTACACCTGGCATAATGTAGCCTAATGGAGAACTACAGTTGGCAGCCCTGGTGACTGAATATATTCTTAGTTCCATCTCTTAAGGTACAGAATACAAAATTTGGTTGAAGTCCAATGGATAGCATGGACGTTACATGCAGTTAAACATTGGATCTAACAGTAAGCTTAAAATCATGTTGGCAACAATGACATACATGTATTGGTCAGAAATAATCTGAAATAATATGATCCATTGTTGTGTCAATTTTGAATGAACTCCATTAGTTACATGCATTTTAAAATTGGACCTATCAGCAAGCTTAGATTCATGATGTCAGCACTGGCGTAGGCCTATATTAGTTACTCCAAATTAATCTAGAATGCCAGGTACTATACGTGTACAAAGTTTAGAGCTATTGTCTTGCATTCTTTCTGATATATTGATATTAGGGTAACAAAAATAGAGACATAATTTATTAACAGTTGGCAGCCATGGTTACTCTTAAGAATCAGCATAGTCATATCTGTTATGGTACACATAGCACACACAAAATTTGGTTGAAATCCAAATGATAGTATAGAAGTTACATGTATTTAAGTTTGGACTTCTCAGCAGGCTTAGAATCATGTTGGTAGCACAGACGTATATACTGTGCCCGTTTAGACCGAAGTCATGACGACCACATATGCATTTCACCAAAAATCAGTCAGCACGAGAATCAAAATATCCCGGGGCGCCAGATGGGTTAAAGTCGAATACAAAGACCCAACAAAAAATGCTTAACTGATTTTCAATAAGGATAGAAGGAGATTTATGACACGGGTTTGCATACCATAAAATTAACTCATTTTATTTAAAACATTGAAAATGACAGGAGAAATATGCCCAAGATGGCATAAAAGATGACTGGAGAAGCATAGTTTATATACACAAAATAAAATGTCGCCAACACATGAACACTAAAATAGTTGAGACGAGAGGTCAAAATATCAGTCCTGTTGACGTAGTTCAACATAATTATATACAGTGGTAGGGTTTTATCAGCGCAAAGTCAATCGTCTATACTGATCCCTAAATCATTTAGCATTCACACGTTGAAGATCAATAAGAACAAGAAGTTCCGTGAAGAACTATACAGCCTACTTTTCATGCCAATGATTATTCTACAGTATATGAACCTATCTAGAATAATGACAAAATTAAGTTGGTAATATCGAAATATCAAATTAGTTCAAAATATACCTGGTATAATGTAGCCTAATAGAGTACTACAGTTGGCAGCCCTGGTGACTGAATATATTCTTAGTTCCATCTCTTAAGGTACAGAATACAAAATTAGGTTGAAGTCCAAAGGACGTTACACGCAGTTAGACACTGGATCTATCAGAACGCGTGTTGCCAACAATACCATGCGTGTGCTGGTCAGAAATAATCTGAAATATTATGATATCTTGTTGTGCCAATTTTGGATGAAATCCATTTGTTAGTATAGAAGTTACATGTATTTTAAAATTGGACATATCAGCAGGCATAGAATCATGTTGGCAGCACTGCCTTGTATTAATTACTCCAAATTAATCTAGAATGTCAGGTGCTATACGTCTGCAAAGTATAGAGCTGTTGGCTTACATACTTTGATATATTGATATTAGGGTAAAAAAATATGGACAGCATTTATTAACAGTTGGCAGCCCTGATTGATCTTAACAATACTTACAGTCATATCTTTTATGGTATACATAGCACATACGAAATTTGGTTGAAATCCAACTGATAGTATAGAAGTTACATGTATTTAAAAATTGGTACTATCAGCAGGCTTATAATCATGTTGGTAGAACTGACGTATATAAGTTACTCCAAATTAATCTAAAATGTCAGAATATACGTGTGCATAGTTTAAAGCTGTTGGCTTGCATACTTTCTGATATATTGGTACTTGGATAAAAAAAATATAGAGAGAGCAATTATCAACAGTTGGCAGCCCTGGTGGCTCTTAAGAATACGCTCAATCATATCTGTTTATGTACACATAGCACATACGAAATTTGGTTGAATTCCAATTGATACTGTAGAAGACATATGCATTTAAAAATTGGACCTATAAGCAGCCTCCGTGGCTTAGGCGGCAGCACGCCGGCCTCTCACCGCTGGATCCGTGGTTTAAATCCCGGTCACTCCATGTGTGATCTGTGATGGAAAAACCGGAGGTAGACAGGTTTTTCTCCGGGTACTGCGGTTTTCCCTGTCACAATTCCATTCCAGCAACACTCTCCACTATCATTTCATTTCATCTGTCATTCATTTAATCATTGCCCCAGAGGAGTGCGACAGGCTTCGGCAGCCGGCACACTTCATATCCTCGCCGCTAAATGGGGGCTTCATTCATTCCATATTGACCCGGTCGGAGACTGAAAGCAGGCAGTGGATTTTCATTTTTCAAGCAGTCTTATAATCATTTTGGCAACACTGCCATGTATGGCCTCCTGGAAATTAAATTGCAATATTATTATCTATACGTGTGCCAATTTTGAAATGGCTCCCATTCATACCTTCCACGATATCCAACATGGAGCTTAAATTTCAATTGCGATTTTTCAGCAGTTGGTAGCACTGACATCATTTTCAAATATGGCCGTGAGATATTCAGTTATAGATCTTTACTCCTACCAAATTTTGTTTCGATTGCTGCAGCCGTTTAGGAGTTGATAGGGGGGAACACACACACAGCCAGACAGACAAACAGAAGGACACACAGACAGACACACATTTGCCCGATCTCATAAGTCTACTTTTTCCTCATTTTTACAAAATGTGAACAGTAGGCTAAAAATCCAACCAGCTTACGCTGGGCAAACCGTTAAAAATATCTATATACTATGAGTGTAAGAATTGTCCAACATGAAAAGTTCTACAAAAAAGTCCGGGAAAGCATATCTCTACCATTAATACATACACCGTGATTTCTACCAACTATCTCCATTCAGTGAAAATTTAAATTACTACCTAGCTTCCGAGTGAGTTCATGACCTAGCCTATCACCCCAGCTTCGGCCAGCATGTAACTGTCGAGTTATGACTTCAGAGAAGAGTATCTGTGTTTGCAGTTTCGCTGTTCACCTCGGCTTTTCTATATTGCGTCTGGAACCTGCCGTCTGTGCGCCTTTTAAGCTTACGCTGGGTAAACCGTTAATGATACCGGGCGATTCTAGTATTCATATAAAAACAATTGATGTGTTATTATCCGCTCAATTTAATTAAGCACTTCATCTTGTTGACTGATTGACAATCAACTGTTTTACTGAACAAGTGCACATGAAGTCTGGGTCAAGCCTAACTAATGTCAGAAAAAATAGTTTTACCTAATAAAGTTTGCTATTGTAGCTACCACAAGGAAATTTCATATTTTAAGGAAATTCTCTATTTTTAGCCTGTTTTCAATTTTGAAAAATAGGCTTATTAATGATATTTATTGCAACCAAAGGACAAATAGAATAATAATTAAAATTGCGCACGATGAAGTCATGTACAGAATTCTGTTAATGTTACTGTTCTCTTACTACAAACTTTTGCATGATATCTTTCACACGACTTTCCACACAATTTACACCTATAGAGCGTCTCAACCTTAAAAGACAGTGTGGAATTAAATTTGTATTTGCCTCTCACTCGCACTCCTATGTCCTGCAATTAGCTTCGTCCTCTTCTACCCCGTAGATGTTGCCATTTCCCAATAATTGAAAGTGACAAATCTAAGAAAATGTTTGCGTGGCATTATAGAGAATTTCCCTCTCTTTATGATGGTATAAAAATAAAAACAATTAACACATGGCCTAATTTTCACAATTACGATATTTTAGCGCGAATCTATATTTTTGCATTTATAAAACTTATCATGCCATAGATAATGAACTAATGATCGCAACAGATCAAGAATTTATTTTTAGATTGCCCGATGTTGGTAGAAGATACCCTAATTCTCAGGGCAGTAATTATTTTCATAATAATAAAGTTATGATTTTTTTTTCTTAAAAACCGACAGTAGTGGCTACGCTGGCTAAAGCACAGCATTAGGTCATGGGGCCAAGCTCTCTGCCGACTCGGTAGACGCGTGGGTTCGAGCCCCACCGTCGGCCGTCCTTGAAATGGTTTTCCGTGGTTTCCCGATTTTCAAGACCAGGCAAATGCTGGGACGGTACCTTCTGACAGGCCACGGCCGCTTCCTTCCACATCCTTGCCCAGTTTCATTCACCATCATTCATTTCATCTCTCATTAACTCCTCTCATGAGGTTGGCGTCAGGAAGGGCATCCGGCCGTAAAAACCATCGCCACAAAGACTTCCATCGCATCTCATCCCCGACCCCGTAGGAAAACGGGAATAATAAGGGGTAGACATACATACATGATTTTTTTTCTTAAACGTTACTTGAAAAATCTGGGATGGTGTCACATAAAAGTTAGCTAGCGAGAAAGTTTTTTGCTGTTGACTTTACGTTCGTGACTAAGCGAGAAGAAATGTTCATTAATGTCTGAAATATTTTTAAAACAAACCAGAGCTCAATATTAGGTAGCATTCATAAGTTATAGCACTTCGCTTAGTCCTCCCGCTCTGCGCTGACGCACTGGAACTTTGTTTACTAACGTGGCCCGCAGGCTATCTCCCCCGACTACGTTTGAAGGAGGGGAGGTGATGATGTGAAGTAAAACTCAGAAATGAAGTGGATTTTGTGTTCTTTATAAATTGTCCGCCTCGTTGCGTTCTTGGCTGTCACTGTGCTGTCATTGTGGAGGCCCGGGTTTGAATCCCGGCTCTGCCAAGAAATGTAATTCTGGTCTGAGGGCTGGAACGGGGTGTACTAAACTCCATGTGACAGAACTGAGAAGAGGCGGGTTCGATTCCTACCTCAGCCATCCTCGAAGTGGTTTCCATAGTTTGCCTTTGTTCGTTCCGGGAATTAACAAGGGTTCGTCAATGGTGCAGAGTTAACGTTTCTGTGACGAAAAGAACACGGTAGACACACACGACAAAATGACAGGTGAAGTATATGAAAAGTGGTTCGCCGAGCAATATTGTTGCTCAATGTTCCCGAAGGATGTAGCCTAGTAATAGACAATGTAGGCTATCACAGCAGAGAAATATGTTCTTGCTTGTCACCTTACCACACCACCATACCACAGTGAACTTAATCCCATCGAAATGGTATGGGAGCAAGTGAAGAACTAGCCTATATAAAATTGAACAACGTCTCGTTCAAGGAACAAGAAATGAATAATTTAATTTCGGCTGCATACCCCCACTTGACCACACAAAATTGGGTAAATTACGTGGACCACAATACAGTATATTATTATTATTATTATTTTTATTATATTATTATTATTATTATTATTATTATTATTATTATGTCATATTATAATTTATTATAACCTATGATATTCGAGAAAAAGGCTTTATCATATTCATGAATAATTGAATAATTGAAAATTATAAATTATTATAATGTGAGCATTAAAATCGCGCTCTGAGCTTCGGTGTATCATAATCTAAATATTGTACCGTCTTTCGCTTCAAGGCATGAGGTACAATTATATACAACAAACAAATATTTTGGAAATTTCCCGAGTTTTGAGTAAAAGCACGCCTGTATACGAGTTATGTTACATCATGTGCCTGGCCTTGCAGAACTTTGTATATGCAGCAGATCTGGCATCAGCGCGCTCCATTTAATGCGTACTGTCTTTTAAGGTAGAGATGCACTATACAGTTCTCGTCTGGGTCATGGTAGACCTTCTTACAGCACAGCTTGAAATGAAAACCATGAGATCACCTTATGTCCGTGTGTCCCCCCCCCCCTAATAACTTCTAAACGGCTGGAGCGATTTCAATGAAACTCAGTATGTACATAGCACTCTTCCGTACGACCCCGACCGTGCCCTTCAAATTTTGTTACGTCTCACCAATCCAACATGGCGGCTATGCGAAATATTTCACCAGCATTGAATATCTCCGAAACTGTTCCCGATATCACCTTGGAATATTTTACGGTGATAAAGGGAACTACTAGATGTTCACCTATGTGACCTTTGCAAAATTGGTAACTACAAAACCAACATGGCGGGCACGCGAATTTACGACTTTAAATAGACGTTTTTCGCGATTTAACCAACCAAACGCAATAAAACTTGGTACAGTATATGTTTATACACATTGTAATGCACCGATATCTAACTTGGTTCAATTGTTTACATGACCACAAGATGGCTGATGTGCGAATTATTTCACCGGCATTCTATATCTCTGAAACTATTAGCTGTATCACCCCGAAGTTCTGTACGGAGATAAAGGGCACTACTGGAAGTCCATCTATAAGATTTTCAAAAACCGGTTAACTACAAAACGAACATGGCGGCCAAGCGAATTTGAAAATTTTAAATATACCTTTCTCGCGATTTAATGTTCCAAACGCAATGAAATCTGGTACAGGAAATGTTTATGCACATTGTAATACACTGGTATCTAATTTAGTTCAATTGTTTACAAAACCGCAAGATGGCGGCTGTGCGAATTTTAAAATTAAGTTTTTATATCTTGTGTCGTAATCATGCGATCGAAGTGAAAGTTTGAATAATGAACCTACGCAATAAATTTCCTTTAATGGTACATTACTCTATGGCCTATACATTTAACAATCCAACATGGCGACCATCCGAAATATTTAGACGGCTCTGAATAATTACGAATCTATTATAGCAATCAAACTGATTTTTTTATGTTCATAGGGGCTATGAACTTAAGTTCACCTATAGGACTTTAAATAACCTGGTGATCAAAAATCCAACATGGCGGCGACGCGAAGTTTAAATATTCACATGGACGTTTCTCGCAATTTAACCATCCGAGTGCAGTGAAACTTGGTACAGTAAATCCTTATACGAATGTTAATCCACTGGCATCTAATTTATTTCAATTGTTTCCATAACCACAAGATGGCAGCTGTGTGTAATTTTAAAATCTCCTTGTTACTTCTTGTGTCCTAATCATGCAATTGAAGTTTGAATGCTACACGTACACAATAATCTTCATGTAACAGTACATAACTCTAAGACCAACATATATAAAATCCAACATGGCGACCATCCGAATATTTAGTCGGTTCTCAATATCTACGAATCTACCACAGCAATCAAACTGAAATATTGTATGTTTATAGTGGCAGTTAACATAAGTAAGATGTATGAAAATAGGCTGTGTAGTTCTTCACGGAACTACTTGTTATATATTTACATCACGTTTATTTACAAATAAAAGTAAACAATACAAACAAGCCTTAAAAATGAATATTTTTGGCACTTCTTCTGTGTGGGTCCGAACTGTCTCGTATTAGCCCCCAAATGTTATCACCCATCATTACTCTTGATAACGTTACTCAAAGTCAATTTTGTTTCAAATTGTTTTTTTTTAAATTTTGTTTTGTTTATTTTGTTTTATTTTGTTTTATTTAGTTTTGTTTCATTTTGATTATGTTTTATTTTGATTTTCCAGAAAAAAAAGTACGAAGTAAAAAGCAAAATTCAAACACAAAAGCAAAAAACAAAACAAAAAGAAACACAAAGTAAAAGGCAAAATTTAAAGCAGCAAAAGCACAAAACAAACACAAAACCAAAAAAAAAAGACGAAGCAAAAAACAAAATTCAAATGCTAAATCAGAAAACCAAAAAACAAATAAACACAAAGCAAAAAGCAACATTCATAAACAGCAAAAGCAGAAAACAAACACAAAGCCAAATCAAAAAAGACGAAGTAAAAAGAAAAATTCAAAAACAAAAGCAAAAGCAGAAAACAAAAATCAAGAAACAAAAACAAAAAGCAAAATTCAAAAAAGCAAAAGCAGGAAACACAAAATCAAGAAAGAAAAGCAAAAAGTAAATTCAAAAGCAAAAGCACAAAGCTAACACAAAACCAAAAACCAAAAATACAAAGCAAAAAATAGAAAACAACAAACACAAAAGATACGCGACGCAAAGTCCAGAGAAACGTTTCTCATGAAAAGGATTCTTATTCACAAGTGGATTACACGAGTTTTGAAACTGGACGTCTCATGTGTAGGTACTTAAAGGGACGTCATGAGTTTAGAGTTCTCAAGCACAGTGGAAATAAGCTCTTTCTAATTCTCAGCCTTCTTATTTCCATGGATCACTACTTTAAGGCAGCACCATGCTTGTTTTCCGTGGGTGCTGAGTAATTGTGGAAATGTTTTACTGGCCATTAGTTTCTTTATTTGAGGACCGACGAAAATACCAGCTTTTATTTTAGCTTCTGATAATTTAGGGAAAACGTCTTTAATTATCCCCTCTCTTACGTGTTCAAAGTCGTTCAAAGTCTGCTGAAACTTCAAATATTTATTTATCATTGCATAAAGCAAAAAAGGAAACTTTAATAATTATGAACGGCGTATTTGGTTACTGTTCGATGTAGACAGTCAGAATATATCATTAAACTAGCAATCCGCCCCGACTTCGCCCGGGAACAGTTATGAATGCATTACGTGATAAGCGTCTTTATTTTCGATGTCAATGAACAACGACCAATATCCGTTTTACGTCTCGGCATGATGGGTTAAAATCACTGTCTGGACTATTAATTATATTATCATGGAGATGCATGTGCAACGAATTCTTGTCAGACGTAATTTAAGAATAGCGAGGTGCATGAAACACAAATCCCCCTTCCTTCCAATCTAAAGACACTTATAGTAGGTGATGTTTTGAAGATTGACTGTGAATTTTGCGGAACGAAAAGTTCACAGGTGAAATGAGAGTTGCACTTCCAGGGAATGGCGAGGTGAATGAAACTCAAATCCCCCTTCCGACCAATTTTAACTTGACTGTGTTTCACAGGCGAAATGAAGAAAACCCGAGTTGCACTTCCAGGGAAAGTCCAAACATAACCACCCTTCTCAGAAGTCTTAACTCAACACGACTCAACGGTTCGCTGTTGGCTGTATCTGGGGCAGTAGGTTCGCCCGCTATCTAGGTTGTAACAGGGCTGGTAGACTCGGCCTTAGCTAGCTCGTAAACTGTCGCCTCAGTAGTAGAATGGACTTGGTTGTAAGAAATTAAAACGTAAAATCACTTAAAGTGGGCGATGTATTGAAGATAGACATATGCTCTCGCGGACTTTTTTGTAGAACTTTTCATGCTGAACAATTCCTACACTCATAGTATTTAGATATTTTTAACTGTTTGCCCAGCGTAAGCTTACAAAGCGCTCGGATGCCATTTTTTTTCGACTTTTCCAATGAAATCGTTACTGCTCGGCTTCCTTCGATCATAAATAAATTATTTTCTACATAAATCATCCTCGAGACATCCTTTATAGAATGGTGAAAACCGCATCAAAATCCATCCAGTGCTTCTGCAGTTTACCCGTAACATCTAAGTAGAGATAAGAGACGCAGCACGAAATGTTGAGTTTGTTGACTTGTGCAATAGCTTAAGATGGAACACACAGCTAAAGGAACCAAAAAATAACGATTTTAATCTAATAAATATTGCACAACAATTATATACATTTCCAAGTTACTAAATTTTCAAAATTCAAATCGTAATTATTTTAATTCATTTCCAAAATGTGCTGATCATCACCGTTTCCCTGATATTTCCTATATGTATAGGAATTCTTCGATATCTCTGCTTGTTAGGTAGATGTCATTAGACTAACTATAGCAATGGCTACCATGTTTTGATATATCTTCGTGTTTCACATTCCCCAGACCCCTAAAACCATCGTCAGTTCAAAAGTGTATATATATAATTTATGTATTTTATATGTATATCACTTTTTGTGGGCACGATAACTACCGACATTTTGCACCAATCACTTGGAATTTTTTACATATAATGTATCACTATAACATCTCGGTCGAGTTCGTTAATGGGCAAAATCGGTCGAAGGGGATGAAAATGGGAGGCTTTTTTCAAAAAAGCTAATTTCGCTATAATATGTGAAAATCGAATCCATTTAAAGTTCATACTATGTGTCGGATAAGGGCTAAAAATCTGTTTGACAAAAATGTTGATATTCGGGAAACAGAAATTATATCTCTTTTAATCGGCACAATATCAAAACCGTATGAAATGGAAAATATTCCACTAATGATTACCTAAAACTTTTGTCTGAAATAATTTTGATACGGCCCACCATTACGCCAAGGGATGAGCAAAATGTTTCGGAATTATTATGAAAACTAGTGGCGTACGTGACCTGCCTCAACTCTTCAAATAACGTGTAGAAAGTGCCAACCTCATCTCTTATTTCATTAATTGGATGAACCCAAATCAGTGGATTTTTAGCCTACTTTCGATTTTTGCAAAAAATGAAAGTAGACTTATGAGATCACTACAGGGCCAAAAATTGTGTGTCTGTCTGTGTGTGTGTATGTGTGTGTGTGAGTCTGTGTGTGTGTGTGTGTGTGTGTGTGTGTGTGTGTGTGAGTGTGTGTACTCTGAATGTGTGTCCCCCACTATCAATTCGAACACGGTGAAACAGAATTGAACGAAATTTGGTACAGAGGTAGCACTGGCAAAGGGCACCTCAGTGTCATGTTTTATATTGCCGCCATCTTTACCAAAACTTAATGGCGGCCACTCAAATTGTCAAAACGTAATAATGCATTACAACCAAACTAATAATCGGATCTTTACCAAATTTGGTAACAACGTTCCTTCATATGAGGCGCGTCTTGTGCCCAAACTGCGAGGTCATCAACCGTACCATTTCAGAATGGCGGCCGTGTGAATTATGCAAACTTTATAATCCATAACATGGGACCCACCAGTTCCGACTATCGAACCAAGAATCGTTTAATCTGTTTGAAACGACGTGGCCCGTTTGAAATTAAAAGTTTAAATTTTAATATTATAGTCTAGAAGTGATTTTAAAAAGCTGAGTCGTCTCGGTTATTTGACAAGATGGCAGCTGATCTCTCGTTCTGACCTTTATTTTATTAATTTCAGTATGTTGCATGCAATATAGGCTAGTGGTAACAAATATATGAACTTTCTATGAAATGAACTCGGTTTAAAATATACTCCAGTAAAGAAAACGTTTAGTCCAAGTCATGATTTGCTATAACATGGTACATGTATTGGTTCCTAACGATCTATTAGAGTGTGCACGATTGGCTGAGTGGTCAGCGCGTTAGTCTTTCATCAGGCTGGCCGTGGTTCAAATCCTATCAGAGTTAGACTTTTTTTCTTGATTTTTTTATATTTATTATTTCTTGAGTACTGAGACGTTATAAAATAAAGCATTATATGGTGCATTTTGAAATGGAAAATATATATTTAATTAAAACAACATTCACCACCAGAGTGACATCTAAGAGTAATTACTTGAACTATGTTATTGGTAACCACAGCCTTCTAGATGCGAGCTATGCTCTCTGCCGGCCAGTTAGTGAACCCATGTCTACAGTATAATTGCGAAGGTTATTATTTTTGCCGATAGAGGGTACACATCCCCAAGATAAGGCGCGATTATCACGGCCAACGAGAATGACTGGCTCTGGTGAGTTTTCGTGACGTCAGCAATGTAGTTCTGTTGCACCACTGCCTGGTCTTCGTTTTACTGCCGGTGTGGTACCTAGTCATCTTGCCTACATCATTGAACCTGTATAAACGTTGGTATTCATTTATCACTTGTCTTCATAGAAGGTATTGATACAAGTCGTTAGTCGGTGGGTAGTGTATTCCGCAGATCTCTTCTATAAACGAATTAATTTATGTTCCGCCCCTTGAAACAACAATAAGTTAATGATATCAATACTGTGCTGCAAGATTCATTGATCTAATTATACTAATGTGCACATAATTTAACTCACAACGAAGGTCACAGAATCTACAACTCGACTTAATGTAGCCTGTTCGTTGCAGCTATTAAAGACACAACGAACCCTTGAATCCTAGTTCGCGTGGATTTTTGTAAGGAGTAACTTCAATAGGCGTAGTTTTGCAAACCTATACAGTATAATTTATCGTGTTTGAAAACACACGGAACATCTAAACTGCGTCCATTTTATGAAGATTGATATAAAATATTGCATTTCTACTGCTTATGAATTGCTCTCGACTTAAACGTACAAGCATCATCAAGCAGTACCGGTACATTGCCTACGTCACAGAAGGGTTTGGTTTACGCGCCATGGCCTGTCTTTCTCGTTAGCCGTGCGCGATTACAAATTAGCTGTGTAATAGGTATATTAAATATGTTTCTCCCAGTGATACGTTTAGAGCAACGAAGTTTAAGTTATTGTAAGTAGTCGGTGTTAATAAACTGAATACCTACGTTGTTTGGAGTGTTTACTGATGAAATTGCAAAATGCTGGGGTAAATTATTTGAACGCCACTCCTCAAATCCAGTGTGCCAATTTGCACTTCGAATTGGAAGAAATTAGGAGATGATAAAGACAAAGAGTTACAACTATACCCTTACATTTAGGAGAAAGTAGGCTATATGTTCTTTCCTGAACATCTTGTTTCTTCTCCTTTTCATTCGACGACGGAATAACAATAACGCTAGAAGCTGCTCTCTGTTCATTTCAAACTATACAAGAAATCAATAATTTGAACAACTGAGCAAGTGAGTTGGTTTCAGAACCTACACTGCAAATACCCGTACGACGGCGACGGAAAATTATCCTCCCAGCGGCGATGAGACGGTTAAATCTCCCACCGAAACAAGAAGTTCCGTGACTAACTAAAGAGCCTACTATTCTAAAAATTAAGATTCATGCCAATGATTAAATGGACCTATCTAGAATAATGACGAAATTAAGTTGGTAATATCGAAATTTCTAAATAGTTCGAAATATACCTGGTATAATGTAGCCTAATAGAGCACTACAGTTGGCAGTCCTGGTGACTGAATATATTCTTAGTTCCATCTCTTAAGGTACAGAATACACAATTTGGTTGAGTCCTATGGATAACATGGACGTTACATGCAGGTAGACATTGGATCTATCAGCGCGCGTAAAATCATGTTGGCAATAATGTTGCATGTGCTGGTCAGAAATAATCTGAAATATTATGATCTCTCGTTGGGCCAATTTTGGATGAAGTACATTTGTTAGTATAGAAGTTATATGTATTGTAAAATTGGACATATCGGCAGGCATAGAATCGTGTTGGCAGCACTGACTTATATTAGTTACTCCAAATAAATATAGAATGTCAGGTACTTTACGTGTGCAAAGTTTAGAGCTGTTGGCTTTCAGACTTTCTGATATATTGATATTAGGGTATAAAATAGAGACAGCATTTAATAACAGTTGGCAGCCATGGTTGTTCTTAAGAACACGCATAGTCATATCTGTTATGTTACACATAGCACATACGAAATTTGGTTGAAATCCAACAGATAGTATAGAAGTTACATTATTTAAAAATTGATCCTATCAGCAGGCTTAGAATCATGTTGGTAGCGGTGACGTATATTAGTTACTCCAAATTAATATGGAATGTCAGGTACAGTCGTTTGACAGGTTTGATGAAGCTCTCCATGTCTCCCTGTCTTGAGCTAATCGTTTCATCTCTACATAGCTACCAAACCCTACATCCGAAGCAATCTGTTTAACATATTCTAACCTTCGTCTACCCCTACAGTTCTTGTCCTCAACCCTTCCTTCCATAACTAATCTTGCTATTCCTGGGTGTCTTAGTAAGTGTCCTACCAATCTATCTCTTCTCTTCATTAGCAGTCTCCAGAAACATCTCTCCTCTCCCACTCGTCTTAATACCTCTTCGTTTGTCACCCTATCTACCCATGTGATCTTCATCATTCTCCTGTAACACCACATTTCAAACGCTTCAATTCTCCTCTTTTCTGCTGCACCAATAGTCCAAGTTTCACTTCCACAGAGCGCCATGCTCCAGACAAAGGTTTTCAAAAATGACTTCCTAATACCTAAATCTATATTCGATGTCAACAGATTCCTTTTTTGTAGAAAGGTTATCAGACAGATTCTACACACACCCAAAGTACACGGGGCTACATTGCCACGTTGTCGCAGCCCCTGAACTGAGGAACCAACCAACCTGGTCAATGCTGTTGAAATTGTAAACCGCTAATTGTATTGCCCAGGTGCACATAGATGTCGGAGTCGGGGATGACATGCGAAGAAAGCCCTTATTGCGGATCTTTTTACGCCCGGAAGCCCCTCCTGACGCTAACCTCTTAAGAGGAGTTAAGGAGGGATGACATGATTGATGGTGCATGAAACTGGGCAAGGATGTGGAAGGAAGCGGCCGTGGCCTGTCAGAAGGTACCGTCCCAGAATTTGCCTGGAGTTGAAAATGGGGAAATCACGGAAATTCATTTTAAAGACGGCCGATGGTGGGGCTCGTACCCACGTCTGCGTAGAGCTTGCCCCATGGCCTAGAGCTGCGCGTTAGCGAGCTTAGCTAACGCTGTCGGTCCCTGGTGAACACAGATAATTAAATACCTATATGTCTCTCAACAATGAAACTCCATACTCTGATGCCATGACATATTTTGCATTCATTTCATCAGTTTACTAAGCTGACCACGAGAGTGTAGCACTCGCCACTTGCATCGTTCCTATTTTATTACTCCAAAGGTATCATTTGTGGCAAGAAATTTAACAATCATTTTGGCTTCCTATAAACTTAAATATATCCACGCATATTAAAAGATATTTTGATGGTGCACATCTGGTTCCTTCAAGAGTGGCTTCTGTTACTGGCCCACTTTTCGTGTATCTTAAAATATTTAACTGTTATAACTTTGCTTCTCATTGCAATTAACTTTTATCTATCTTATAAACTTTCGAATTAGGGTAGCCTTATCCGCCTATGTATTAAATATGTTTACTATATGGAGACAGTATTTCAATACGAGAATGCAAGCAAAATAGTTTGCATGGACGTTTGTTGCAAGAGTCTGCAGATAACATCCTATTCTTCTGCTGCTCGACTAGTTCCCTATTCGGCTCGTATCGGACAAGTTCGGATCAACTCGTTGTTGCTCGCTCTTCCTGCTAATATCGCCTCGGGTAAATTCCTGGACAATGATGAGTGATGACTGTTGTGGCGCGCTGACTGCATTCATGTTACAAATACGGAAAGCGAAAAGACAATGCAAAATGTTTCGTAATACAGTACATAGGCTACCAAATAAAATAACTCGTTGATATGCTGATTTTTAGTGCAGTATAATGACAACGAGCTCCTGAAGAGAAGTCCCTTTCTGTACAAGGTTATGTTTACTCACACATTTCTTTCTTTATCCACAATTCCTTGATTAAAAAGTTTCTCAAATCGTATCAGGACAAGCGAGACGTAGCTCGTGTTTACAGCTGGGAAGTTGATTCGACGAATCAATCCGAACTCAGCCGAGTCAGCCCGAAGAAGCGCAGCAGAAAAATAAGATGTTGTCTGCAGACGCTCGTACATTAGTTTCTTTTTCTTTTTATCATATAATAATAATAATAATAATAATAATAAAATCCAAGAATTACTTTATAATAGAAATGGAAAATGACCTTCAAAAAATAAAGTAACAGCCGAAATTGTATGCGACAGGCCTAGCTTCAGATCGTTGGTGAACAAACATCATCTTGCTGCTAACTCCCGAATGAGAGCCCCCAGACAGCAGTAAGAAAGAACAAGTAGTTCCGTGACGAACTAAAGAGCCTACTTTTCTTAAAATTTAAGATTCATACCAATGAATAATGCATATATCACAAATGAAATGTTACAATTGATTTCTCAGCGCGCGTAAAATCTAGTTGGCAACAGTGCCATATATGTGTTGCTTAGAATTACTGTAAACTGAAATATAATGATCTATTATTGTCCCAATTTTGGATAAAATCCATTTGTTAATATAGAAGTTACAAGTATTTAAAATTTGGACATATCAGCAGGCTTAGAATCATGTTGGCAGCACTGACGTGTATCAGTTATTCCAAATTAATCTAGAATGTCAGGTACTATACGTGTGCACATACTTTACTTTCTGATATATTGGTATAAGAATTTTAAAAAAATAGGGAGGGCATTTATTAACAGTAGGCAGCCCTCCTGGCTCTCAAGAATACGCATAGTCATATCTGTTACTAGCAAAAGTACCCATTCTTTCAGCGGCAATTGAGCTACTGTTGGAATTATTAGGGGTTTGGAACCTGTTTGACGAGAAAGAAAAATGATTATTTCAAATTTACCTAACGTGAACTTCCTGGCGTGAAAATAAAATTGAAAATCTCGTCGACGAAACGCAACACACGTCACATAAAAACTGACTCTCACCGTTGTGTCAAGTCCACATCCACAGGAACACCCCTTTAATAAATTATAAAGGCTTGTGGGGCATGAAAATTAACGTTTTTTTAGCCTCCAATGGCCCAAATTCCTAAAAGCCACAAAAAATACTATTTCAATTCAAGAATTTTTGAAAATAATGTTGCTGTTTGGAGATATAATAGACCTTCTGTACCATGTGTGAAGCTAAACATTTGACTAACGTTCTTAGGTTACTACGTTCGTCGCCAAGAGCCGACTGCGGTGGCATCTGGTAAATACGTTCTGAACTAGTTGGTCGTTGGCGGTGACGTTTGGCGGCAAAAGTAGGAATTAATTGAAAAAAATTAATGTCTGCAGTCCTTACTTGAATTAAAACAGATACACACACAAATAGTCATCACAATTAACACCGGTTATCAGACAGATTCTAAACACACCCTAAGTACACGGGGCTACATGACCGCGTTGTCACAGCCCCTAAACTGAGGAACCATCCAACCAACCAGACCTTCTGTACGACATATCACATGTGTAAGTCGTGTGAAAAAAATATAGGGTACCCCTTGATCCCCTTAACCGCATTGATGAATTTTACAGTTTTAGTTGGTTCCGTGATAACCTTATAGCCATTTGCAAACTTTCACAGAAATGTAATAAATGGAGTGTTATTACTTCTTGCAGAAATAGATGGAAAGTTGGATGTCACATCTCGAGATACTGTTGTCATGGTTACTGACTTGCATTCCTTCATTAGTTTATTAAATTATTTATATTATTATATTATTATATAATTAATTATTAATTAATTATTATATTATAAATTAGTTTATTATATTCTAGGAATATCTCAGAAACTAAGTAAAAATGTAGACTTTCACGACCGGCGTTGAAATAGGAATCTCTGTTTCGCGGGCTTATAGGTCGTGTCCTAAGCCCGCGAAACAGAGATTCCTATCTCAGAAACTGTTGGTTATAGAGCTTTAATATGTAGTTTTCGGGGACCCTTTAAGGCTTTTTAGGGACCCCGAGTTTTGTTTCTGAAACCAAAGTGCTGAAAATGAGCTTTGTCTCGTAGTTTTACGCCACAATATAATAGTAATCATAATAATAATATAGGGATAGGGATATAATAGACCTTTAGTACCACACCCGCACGTGTAAATCGCGTGAAAAAATCTGGAGTACCCCTTGACCACCTTAAGCGCATTGTATGTATTGATGAATTTAACAGCTTAATTTGGTTCCCTTATAACCATATAGCCATTTGCAAATTTTCACAGTAATGTAATAAATGGAATTGCATTGCGTCTTACAGAAATAGATGGACCTCTGAGATTCTGTTACCATGGTTACCGGCTTGCATTCTTTCAGTAGTTTTATTAAATGAGATTATTTTTCTGGGAATATCTCAAAAAGTGTTGGTTTTAGTGCCTTAAAATGTGGTTTTCTTCGTTTCTCATATTGAGCGGCTGAAAATAAACTTTGTCGCATCCTTCTACGCCTATTTCAGCATGTATTTTAAGGGGGTAGCCCCCTTTTATGAGAGGTAAGGAGAAGAGTTACAGTACATCAATGATTGGTGTCGTGACTCTGATGGATATCTGTACCTAATTTTACGTTGATCCACTCAGCCCTTCTCGAGTTGTAAGGACACAAAGTTGTCCACAGACAGGCAGACAGACAAAAAAAATATTTTCGCGCATCCGTCATAAAACAATCTGAAACGCGTTAATAACGTAAATTTCCGCAGAAATTCAGAAAAAATCAGACAAACTTTCATTTTTAGCCTACTTTCGATTTTTGAAAAAAATGAAAGTAGACTTATGAGATCTACACAGGGCGAAAAATTGTGTGTCTGTCTGTGTGTGTGTGTGTGTGTGTGTGTGCATGTGTGTGTGTGTGAGTCTGTGTGTATTTGTGTGTGTGTGTGTGTGTGTGGGTGTGTGAGTGTGTGTACTCTGAATGTCTGTCCCTCCTATCAATTCAAACACGGTGCAACCGAATTGAACGAAATTCGGTAAATAGGTAGAACTAGCAAAGGGCACCTCAGTGTCATGTTTTATATCGCCGCCATCCTTACCAAAACTGAATGGCGGCCACTCAAACGTTCAAAACGTAAAATCAAATAACGACTAACCAAATCATCCGATCTCTACCAAATTTGGTAACAACATACCTTCATATAGGACGCGTCTTGTGACCAAACTACAAGGTCATCCGCCGTACCATTTCAGGATGGCGGCTGTGCGAATTATGCAAACATTATAATCTATATCATGGGACCCACCAGTTCCGATTATCGAGCCAAGAATCGTTTTAACTGTTCTAAAGGAAGAGGCACGTTCGAAATTAAAAGTTTATTTTGTAATACTATAGTGCAGAAGTGATTTAAAAAAAACTGAGCCGTCTCAGTACAAGGCAAGATGGCAGCGGATATCTTGTGCCTGACTTATATTTCACTAATTTGAGTATTGCATGCAATATAGCGTACTGATACAAAATAAATAAACTTTGTATGAAATGCTTCATATATAAATAATATACTCCACTGATGAAATTGTTTAGTGTAAATCATTATTTGCTAACACGTTCTATGTAACTCATTTGATATCGGTTAATGCCCGTTCACACGTTTGGCTCCGTGGTAAAGCGTTAGCCTATCAATCTTATGGCTATGGTTCAAACCCTATCAGAGTTAGGTTATTTGCTTGAATTTCTTTATATTTATTGTTTTGTAATGACTCAGACGTTTTAAAATTAATCGCTATATTGTGCATAGTACGATGGAAAATATATAATTAAAACAAAATTCGCCAGCAGATTTGCACGAGACATCTAGGAACAAAAAAGTGAATTATCATGGCGAACTGCACGCCGGCCAACAGATTAACTTACAGATTTTATTGAAAAGTTTATGTTTATGGCCGCTAGAATGCACTCCCTCTGTTAGGATTATCTTGTTCGATACTTCTCCATTAGATGTCACGACTGGTCTACATGGGACTCCATTTATTAGTATACCCAGGGGGTTGACAGATCATAGGGAGCGCGTGGGTCTGGGTAAGGTCCTGTACTGGATGATTTGCCAACCAATGAAGAATTAATTTTAGCACTAAGGTTCCGTAGTTGGCACTCATGAACGTTCACATCAAACCGACTGGCGAAAGCGGGAATAGTCTGTTTTGATTGATTTTCCTCGTGGTGTTGTTGGTTGTTTTGATTTGTTCAGTATTTTGATTGTTTATTTGAATTGAATTGAGAGTCAACCATGCCACTGCAAGGGAGGAAAAATTGCCAAGCACCGGGATGTAAGAATTATAATGATAGTAAGAACAAAACGGCAATTTTCATATTCCTGGTGTTGACCATGTGTAAAACTAGTGGGCAATATGGACTACTCTCGAATAAAAATATATAGAGAATAAATATGTGCATTTCATCTCTTGTTTGTTTTCTTACCCATTCTCCTTTGCATTGCAATAAAATATGTGGTTTAGGGCTACGGGGAGGGGTGGGTGGCAGCCGGCATGCTAGACAAAAAGTGAGGTTATGGCAATGTAGTGTGTGCATTTGGACAGTTTTCTTTATATTCATCGAATATCCCAACAATTCTGTAGAGTATGAGAGCATTTTTAATCAGCCTAGAGGTGAATTAAGCTCTAGAACGGCATAACTGTGTCCTTCGTGACAAATCTATTGCCAACATTGATATATATCAAAATGTATTATTTTCCTATCTGGACGTATACTTCAGCGCCTAGCGAAAGGCGAAGTTTTTAGTGTTATTTTCATCAATAATCAATAACTCATCGAAGAACATACTGTTCATTTACGTGTAATAAAGGCTACATTCATATGGCTTTTTACTTTTTATGTTGCCAGACTCGTCAGTACAATCCATAGCCTCAGGCGGTGTTCTCTCTTGGAAATTCTATAACCAAAAGTGACGAATCTCTTATACTTATATGATCCTTGAGTATATCATCGGCATTCTATGCACATCGAATTTGAAGAATGACAAGATGATACTACGATACATTTTTACTTTTTATTTTAAAGGGTTTGTAACAGCCTATTGTGCGTTATTTGAAAATGTTAATTGAAGTAAAGAACAAAACGATTTCACATAGTATCTGAATTCTAGCCGTTGGTGCTAGTTCAGGATATTAATTAATAATTTTATTGCAGCCAAATAGCAATCGAAAATATCCACTTAGTTGGTATACACACGTCTCTGTAGGATCATGGAAAGATGTGTTAATTCAATTAGGGTTGTAAAAGCCATGCACTGCCAGACGTGTCAAGACATGCCTCAACTCAAAGTTGGATGTTGCCCATGTCAGGCCGATTATGTATTAATAATAATAATAATAATAATAATAATAATAATTTTATTGATTTAACGTCCCTTTTAACTACTGTTGCATCTAGAGACGCCGGGGTGCCGGAATTTCGCCCCGAAGTGGATCTTTAACCTGCCAGTAAGTCTACTAACACAGCTCCCTCGCATTTGCGCACCCTCAAATGCCAGCTGACTGCGCCAGGAAACGAACCTGCAACATAGGGCCCAGCAAGCGAGAAAGTTTCCGCTGAGCCACGCAGCCAGTCCGGTCGATTATGTCTCCAGATCCATAACATTCATGAGATACTTCTTATCTTTCTTTCTTGCTTTCTCTCTTTCTTTCTTCCTTCAATGATGGTAGCAGTTGTTTTCGAGGTTGTGGTGTTTGGTAGAGGTAAATAGTTTTTAAGGTCTTCAACCAAGAAATGATTCTATTATACTCTTTGATAAAAACAACGAGTAATAACAATACTCATACATTTAGGAGAAAGTAGGCTATATGTTCTTTACAGAACATCTTGCTATATATGGCAAGAGCCATCAGAGGTTGCCTTGGCCACGCCACTAAATTGATGAGAGATGAGCCATCAGAGGTTGCCATGACAACACCACTAAATTGATGAGAGATGAACCATCAGAGGTTGCCATGGCCACAGCACTAAATTGATGAGTGATGAGCCATCAGAGGTTGCCATGACAACGCCACTAAATTGATGAGAGATGAGCCATCAGAGGTTGCCATGGCCACGCCACCAATTGATGAGAGATGAGCCATCAGATGTTGCCACGGCAACGCCACTAATTGATGAGAGATGAGCCATCAGAGGTTGCCATGGCAACGCCACTAATTGATGAGAGATAAGCCATCAGAAGTTGCCATGGCCGCCACTAAATTGATGAGAGATGAGCCATCAGAGTTTGCCATGGCCACGCCACTAATTGATGAGAGATGAGCCATAAAAGGTTGCCATGGCAACGCCACTAATTGATGAGAGATGAGCCATAAGAGGTCGCTTGGCAACGCCACTAATTGATGAGAGATGAGCCATCAGAGGTTGCCATGGCCACGCCACTAATTGATGAGGGATGAGCCATCAGAGGTTGCCATGGCGACGCCACTAATTGATGAGGGATGAGTTATCAGAGGTTGCCATGGCCATACCACTAAATTGATGAGAGATGAGCCATCAGAGGTTACCATGGCCACGCCACCAAATTGATGAGGGATGAGCCATCAGAGGTTGCCATGGCCACGCCACTAAATTGATGAGAGATGAGCCATCAGAGGTTGCCATGGCAACGCCACTAATTGATGAGGGATGAGCTATCAGAGGTTGCCATGGCCACGCCACTAAATTGATGAGAGATGAGCCATCAGAGGTTGCCATGGCAACGCCACTAATTGATGAGGGATGAGCCATCAGAAGTTGCCATGGTGACGCCACTAATTGATGAAGGATGAGTTATCAGAGGTTGCCATGGCCACGCCACTAAATTGATGAGAGATGAGCCATCAGAGGTTGCCATGGCAACGCCACTAATTGATGAGGGATGAGCTATCAAAGGTTGCCATGGCCACACCACTAAATTGATGAAAGATGAGCCATCAGAGGTTACCATGGCCACGCCATTAAATTGATGAGGGATGAGCCATCAGAGGTTGCCATGGCCACGCCACTAAATTGATGAGAGATGAGCCATCAGAGGTTACCATGGCCACGCCACTAAATTGATGAGGGATGAGCCATCAGAGGTTGCCATGGCCACGCCACTAAATTGATGAGAGATGAGTCATCAGAGGTTGCCATGGCCACGCCACTAATTGATGAGGGATGAGCCATCAGAGGTTGCCATGGCAACGCCACTAATTGATGAGGGATAAGCTATCAGAGGTTGCCATGGGCACACCACTAATTGACGAGGGATAAGCTATCAGAGGTTGCCATGGCCACACCACTAAATTGATGAAAGATGAGCCATCAGAGGTTACCATGGCCACGCCACTAAATTGATGAGGGATGAGCCATCAGAGGTTGCCATGGCCACGCCACTAAATTGATGAGGGATGAGCCATCAGAGGTTGCCATGGCCACGCCACTAAATTGATGAGAGATGAGCCATCAGAGGTTACAATGGCCACGCCATTAAATTGATGAGGGATGAGCCATCATAGATTGATAGATAGATATATTTATTTACCATCAACAGGATAGGCACCCAATTACAGATGATATAATAAAACATAATAAACATTAAATTTACATAAATGCAACTATTTAACTAACCTAGAAACAAACATTGATTCAAGCTTATAAACTAAGTTACACTTAAATTAAAATAACAATTATAACACACAATATATACAACAAACACCTACGATCTTGAGTTCAACAATGATCTACGAATTTCAGTAGGCTTCGAGTAAAATATATCTATAGCGCTATCAAGATGGTTTAGAGAGCGCAACGCCATCAATAACCAGGAATTGGCATGGGCTACAGTTTTACACTTCTGGATCCGGAAAGTGAGTCTTTGCCTTGTATTGCGGCCTGGAACATGAAGCGGAATCAAACACAAAAGGGGCGCACAGTCGATTCTATTGGTCAGACACTTATATAGAAACATGGCGTTGGCACACACGCGGCGAGACCTCAAAACCTCATACCCATGGTTCCACAGAAGGTCTCATAGTCCAATGTAGAGAATCGAATGCCCATATACCTACAGCTGATCCACTTCATGAATCTCACCTGTACTCTCTCTAACCGCTGAATAGCATATTGCTGAGAAGGCAGCCATACATCACAACAGTATTCAACAGTCGACCTTACATATGCTAAAAAAAAAAATTTGAGAGAACCTATATTGGCGAATTCACTACAATTTCTCTTCAGAAAACCTAGTAATCTGAACCCCTTACTTGTCACCTTATCTACATGTTTTAGAAATGACAACCCGTCATCGTTGGTAATTGTTATACCTAGGTCGTTTACTTCATTCACACGCACTAATACAGAGTTACTTATACTATAATTCCTCATGACAGGTGCCAACTTCCTAGAAAATGTTATCACATTGCATTTTGATATATTAAGGTCAAGTAACCACTTAGTACACCAATCTGTTAGTAGATGTAGGTCTAATTGAAGCAAGTCACAGTCTGACTCGTGGTCTATTACTCGAAACAGTTTCAAATCATCAGCGTATAGAAGGCAGTTACTATTCTTGAAGACCCCAGTTAAATCATTAATAAAGATTACAAATAAAAGTGGCCCCAAGATGGAACCCTGAGGAACACCAGAAGTTGGAAAGTATGGATTTGAAGTTTGACCATCTGATTTAACAAAGCAAATTCTTTCAGTGCGATAGCTTCTAATCCACTCTAAGACGCTGCCGCCTATTCCATACGCCAACAATTTGATTAATAATGCCTCATGTTGTACGGAATCAAAGGCTTTGGAAAAATCTGTTTATATGGCATCTACTTGTTGACTCCTGTCCAAGGCATTTGATATGAAGTTGACGTACACTGCCAGGTTCGAAACAGTCGAGCGCTTCTGCACGAATCCATGCTGAGCAACATTAATGTACTGGCCAACTGACCTGTATATCCTATTGTACACAATCTTCTCCGCCACCTTTGATAGGAGGGATAGCAGGAAGACTGGCCTATAGTTGTCAAATACCCTTTTGTCACCCTTTTTGAATACTGGAATTACGTATCCCTTCTTCCACTCACATGGAAAGCATCCAGATTTAAAAGATATATTTAATATTGCACTGAGAGGTATCGCCAACTGAGAAGCACATTCTCTAAGTACAAGACCTGGTATCTCATCAGCCCCAAACGATTTTGCAGTATCCAATGATGACAGAATCTCACACACTTCAAAAGGCGTAGTCCGGATCGACATCAATCCCAGATTACACACGATTGGGACAGACGAGTGACACGGCCTCGCAGGAGAGTGATACTTCTTGAAGCCCTCTGCAAATTTATTAAGAATAGTTTTCTTGTCCTGGATTTCGATTCCATTCTGACACATAGTGGACGGTAAACGTGAAGATTTTCTTTTATTGTTTACAAAATTCCAAAAATGCTTTGGATTGGTGGTTAATTTTGATTCAACTGAGATCACATTGTCTTTGTATTTTCTGTTCTGGAGTCTCTTATATTCCCCCCGTATCACCGAAAATTGAACATAGTCACACCGAAAGCCCGATTTCTTGAACTTTTTCTGACTCTCTCTTTTTCTTTCAACTTGTTGATTACCTCTGTATCGTACCAAACTGGATACTTCCGAGTATTGATTGTGCGAGTGGGCACTGAATCCTTGATTACTGCTTTGAGGAGGTCGTAAAACAGACTTAAAGCCTCATCAACAGAGGGAGAATTATCCATCAAATACCATGGACACATCGATAGAAGGTCTCTCATGAGGGGAAAATCAGCTTTAGTCCAAGTATATATTACCCTTCTTAGTGATTGTGGACGGATAATTCGCGGCAAGGATAGTGAGAATTCCACAGCATCGTGGTCTGACTTAACTACCTTCTCAGGCTGAATACATTGCGTATGTGCGGAGAGTTGTTCAGAGACTAGCACCAAATCCAGGAAATTGTTATTGCGTGTAGGGAAATCACACATTTGCTGTAGATTAAACTCACTGATAATCTCTAGAAACGATAGGACTTCCTCACATCTTTGCTTTATAAAAGGTTCAGGGGTCCAGGCTAATTCACTGATGTTAAAGTCCCCACACACAACGACTATGTCTTGGGGGGTTTAAAACAGCTGTGACATTGCCCAGCGTCTGACGCAAATCACTCAGCCTAACCTTCACCTCGTCCGGTGGTAGATAGCAGCACACGATGAATACCGCCCGTCCAGGTCTAGGCCTGACCTTGACCACAAGGCACTCCCAACACCCTGCCAACTCCGGCCTTGATACCGGATTCAGGATATTTTTCACGGCCACAAGTACGCCTCCACCCTTAGTTTTGGTGTCATGAACGAGTTGTCTGTCTTGTCGAAATACACTGTAATCACTGGACAGTATCTCGTTCTCGTCCACTGCATCATTCAACCATGATTCTACGATACAAATACAATCAATTTCAGCATCACTAAAAGCTAGGTTGAATTCCGATAATGAAGTACACATACTCGCTACATTTTGATAGAAGAAAGTCATGTCATCACACTGACCAGGTCCCGGGTTCAATTGCACATCGCCTGACAGTGCCAATAGGAGCATGGCTATCACATTGCCGGACATTTTCAAATACGTGGACCTTTGACAACCACTTGGTTGCTTCAACGCCAGGTACTGTGTTCCATTCAAGCTAAGCACATGGCATGATATTTTAAGTTCATTGTTCACAAGGAAGTCTTCCCAGCATTCCACGAACTCGAAATGGTAGCCACGGTAGCCACGAACACAAACGTTAACCGATATTAAGCAGCATTTAAAAGCCACGAATACGCAAAAGAGACGGAGCGCAGCCGACACCATCCTGTTCGCTGGGTAAACAGTGGGTGAAGTGAAGATGAGGGAATTAGATTGTTCTTCCCTAGTTCAAGAGTCTTAGGAATACGATTATCTTAAATTAAGGTTCTGATTTAGGACTTACATTGGCTTCTATAACAAGTGCTACTCATTATTATGAATGTGCTGTTGGATTCATCAAAAATGTTTCTCCCCAATAAACGCAGCTCTCCTCTACACAACCAGGCTGACTTAAAATGCCTTCTTACTAATGACACAGGTACATGCCCACAGTCCCGAGAGAGAAAACTATTATTTTCGACTGTGGACAGCACAGAAGCGAATGTCAATCCCTTTGCACATGTCGCGCATGAGAGCTTTCCAACTCCCGAGTGACTATTTCTTCACTGGCCGCTTCCAGCGCGCAGCCATAAACTTCGATGTTGAACTGAGCGTGCTGCAGTTTATGCTTATCCTCTTTCTTCTAACCACAAAGTTATATCAATTCACTTTTCGGACTTGATACGCTCACCTACAATTTCTTATATTCACAAACACTCCAACATTTGCTTTCACCTCCGCCGAAACTTCTCTTAAGATGCTTAGCGTAAATACGCCCATATAAAAATCAATTCATCAATTTGTACATCCCGACCAGCAACTTGTACTTGTAGGCTACTAGAGAACCATTGGCATGATATTCAGTAATTATATGGACATCTAGCAGTCTAAGTTATATATTGAATAGTCCTGTGTAACTTACTGCACCAGTAAACACATGTTTAAGTCGTTCCAATTGAATATTCACCAGAAATAACACTATTTATATGGAGCACAAATTGACCCGACTGCCATGTGTCAATCCACCCCATCAGAGGTTGCCATGGCCACGCCACTGAAGTGATGAGAGATGAGCCATCAGAGGTTGCCATGGCAAAGCCACTAATTGATGAGGGATGAGCTATCAGATGTTGCCATGGCCATGCCACTAATTGACGAGGGATGAGCTATCAGAGGTTGCCATTGCAACGCCACTAATTGATGAGGGATGAGCCATCAGAGGTTGCCATGGCCACGCCACTAAATTGATGAGAGATGAGCCATCACAGGTTGCCATGGCCACGCCACTAAATTGATGAGAGATGAGCCATGAGAGGTTGCCATGGCCACGCCACTAAATTAATGAGAGATGAGCCATCAGAGGTTGCCATGGCCACGCCACTAAATTGATGAGAGATGAGCCATCAGAGGTTGCCATTGCCATGCCACTAAATTGATGAGAGATGAGCCATCAGAGGTTGCCGTGGCCACGCCACTAAATTGATGAGAGATGAGCCATCAGAGGTTGCCATGGCCACGCCACTAATTGATGAGAGATGAGCCATCAGAGGCAGCCATGGCCACGCCACTAAATTGATGAGAGATGGGCCATCAGAGGTTGCCATGGCCACGCCACTAATTGATGAGGGATGAGCCTTCAGACGTTGCCTTGGCCACGCCACTAAATTGATGAGAGATGAGCCATCAGAGGTTGCCATGACAACGCCACTAAATTGATGAGAGATGAGCCATCAGAGGTTGCCATGGCCACGCCACTAATTGATGAGAGATGAGCCATCAGAGGTTGCCATGGCCACGCCACTAATTGATGAGAGATGAGCCATCAGAGGTTGCCATGGCCACGCCACTAATCGATGAAAGATGAGCCATCAGAGGTTGCCATGGCCACGCCACTAATTGATGAGGGATGAGCCATCAGAGGTTGCCATGGCCACGCCACTAATTGATGAGGGATGAGCCATCAGACGTTGCCTTGGCCACGCCACTAAATTGATGAGGGATGAGCCATCAGACGTTGCCTTGGCCACGCCACTAAATTGATGAGAGATGAGCCATCAGAGGTTGCCATGACAACGCCACTAAATTGATGAGAGATGATCCATCAGAGGTTGCCATGGCCACGCGACTAATTGATGAGGGATGAGCCATCAGAGGTTGCCATGGCCACGCCACTAATTGATGAGAAATGAGCCATCAGATGTTGCCATGGCCACGCCACTAATTGATGCGAGGTGAGCCATCAGAGGTTGCCATGGCCACGCCACTAATTGATGAGAGATGAGCCATCAGAGGTTGCCATGGCCACGCGACTAATTGATGAGGGATGAGCCATCGGAGGTTGCCATGGCCACGCCACTAAATTGATGAGAGATGAGCCATCTGAGGTTGCCATGGCCACGCCACTATTTGATGAGAGATGAGCCATCAGAGGTTGCCATGGCCACGCCACTAATTGATGAGAGATAAGCCATCAGAGGTTGCCATGGCCACGCCACTAAATTGATGCGAGATGAGCCATCAGAGGTTGCCATGGCCACGCCACTAATTGATGCGAGATGAGCCATCAGAGGTTACCATGGCAACGCCATTGCCCGAGGTCACATTCAGTTTTCCATCTGTCTGTGGTGTGGGGAGCGGCTTTGGTGGCGTAGTTGCTAGCATATTGAACTTCGATGCCCAAGATCGCGGGTTCAAACCCGGCCGAAGTCGTCGAATTTTTTAGAGCGGTAAAATCTCTCGACGGGGAATTAAAACGGCGGGCCCATGTCATAGATTTGTGGCATGTAAATGAACCTTCCACTAACTACAACTGTGTGAAACAAAATTTGTAGATTAGATTTGATTAATGCTCTAAGTTCCAATTTTCGTTGCCAGTTGCTGGTTGTGGTGGCATAGAGTAGCCAAGTTCACAGCTAGACGTCGTTGACGGTAGCATTTCGTAGCAAAAGTAGGAACTACTACTTGAAATGGACCGTCTGCAGTCCTTACCTGAATTACATAGTAATACAGTCATCACAATAACACCCGTTATTACACAGATTCTACACACACCCAAAGTACACTGGGCTACATGACCGCGTTGTCGATGCCCCTAAACTGGGGAACCAACCAACATCTCTGCAGGTGATAACATTTTGCGTGAAAGAGTAACAGACCGATAGATAGTTACACATCTGTGTCGAAACTTTGTGTAAGGACAGTGTGACCACTAGTATAAAAATAGACCCCAAATGAAGAAAATGTTACCGTCCCCATAAGACATACAAAGGTTATTAAGCTCCAATATTGTAAAATACATTCTCAAAATGAGGCGTATAAAATGAGGTCTACGAAAACCTCCATATTTGCCAATTTTCGCCCATTCCTAGTTTGCCCGGTGAAATCTACCTCTGCCTTCCGGCGTGGCGAGAGGGATGTTTTGTGTTGGTTTCCGGCTTTTGCTCATATGTTTCAATTGTGCTTTGTGTTTTTGTTTTCTCCTTTTGATTACTTTTTTGAATATTTGCTTTGTGTTTTTTTGTTTTGTTTTTTGCTTTATTTTTTTTTCTTTGTGTTTTTGTTTTCTCCTTTTGATTACTTTTTTGAATTTTTGCTTTGTGTTTTTTTGTTTTGTTTTTTGCTTTTGTTTTTTTTGCTTTGTGTTTTTTGTTTTCTCCTTTTGATTTCTTTTTTGAAATTTTGCTTTGTGTTTTTTTCTTTTGTTTTGTTTTTGAATTTTGCCTTTTACTTTGTGTTTTTTTGTGTTTGCAAATTTTGCTTTTTGATTTCTGTCTTTTGTGTTTGGTATTGTGTTTGTTTTCTGCTAATGAATTTTCACTTTGTGTTTTTTTAGTTCGTTTTCTGCTTTTACTTATGTTTTTGAATTTTGCTTTTTGATTTCTGTTTCTTGTTTCTGGTTTTGTGTTTGTTTTAGGTTTTGCTTTGTGTGAGTGGTGAGGGGGGGGGGGGGGCAATGTACTAAGACAACGAAACCAAACCCACACGATAGCATATGGCACAACTTATCTGCACCGCTCAATGTGCAAAAGCTTGGAAACAAACCGTTTTGGTTGGTTCAACACTAAATAGTTTACACAAGTAAAGATAAATGTTCTCAAGTTATAAACGCACTTAACCCAGCCTTTGCCTACATCCGAAAATTGGCTTTTTTAAATTTTTAGATGTGTAACATTGTTCTACTCGGTTGCTGTATATTTTTGTGGGGGTGATTTTGGAAAAAAGGACGGAAATGGGACGAAAACAATGAGCGTGCGCAGTACAACGACGTACTGTCGGCCTCGGCCATGTGGAATGTATATTGGATACGATTTACTGAACCCTTGGGCCATCGGGTCCATGACGGTCGAACCATGTCCTTAAGGAAGAAATGAAAGAAAAGTATAGTTTCTTAAAGGAATGGAGAGAGATTTTAAGCCAGGAATATAGCTCAACATTGTGCAAGCGACTAGGGACAGATGCTCCTGAGATGAGATCACCCCACTCGACATGCCAGAGAAGGCCGGTCACGAGTATTAATAACTGAGTGGAATCTTCCACCGTGATAGAAAGAGAAGCCTGAATCGGAATTCAAGCTGACGTGGCTGGAATTTGACAACGTCGCATATGCACCAGAAGAGGAATAATTAAAATTAACACATTTACGGGCATAATAATGAGTAAACAAGCACAGTACAGTGAATCATTTTGAATGAGAGATTTTTCAGTATAGAGAAACCATGTAATAATTGTGCAGAAATAAACTGCCGACGTAAGACGACGTCATCGGTGAATTACCTAAGCCTCTGTGGAGGGGAGAGAACAAAAAGAATGCAACACCCACACAATTGAGGACGAGAAATTAATTAATATCTCCAAATTGCACGATCGATTCTTAGGTGCAATAAGATCATTTGACATTGAGAAGACGAGCTTTCGGAAGGTATAATTTTTATATTTGTGGCACCATTATTTTAGAAGTTGACCACAGGAAAGGCTTGAGTCTTATTTTTTTGTAGTAAAACAGTATAAAGCTTCGGGCGTTTCCAAGCCAATCATGCAGTATTCGAACGGCCCGAGGGGTATCGCCACGCATCACGCATCACGAATCCGTCCAGGAGGACGTGAAGTTATATCAGCACATGCAGTTATTCCGACAGTCCGTGAGGGGACGTAACTCTGCGTTACATCGATAACAGCTACCAGTACTCCTAGAGGGGAGAAAACGCTGTTTCACACCGCCGAAGGAAGATCCGATAGCCACAGGCGTCACAGTGGTAACGACTTGCTTGCCTCCATTAGGAGCATTTAAGGCGAAATTTTAAAGTATCGCCGCAGTGAAGTATTAGGAAAATCCTAATTATAGGATTTAGGCCCGACTGTATACAAGTTAAAGTGAAAATTCGCAAGTTATAGTCAGAGCAGGCTGCGAACGTCGGACTTAAAGGCGATAGGTCGTTAAATGTGCGAACGAACAGATCATAACGTACGGAAGTATCGTACCAGACAGATAAACTGTTAGTTAAATTGAAGAAACCTAAAAAGGAAGAACAGAATACGGTTCGAAACGTAGGAGTGTTAAAACAGTTCAAATAAAGAGGATAGGAGACTATAAACATTAGCTCCAGATAGCAGGCGAACAATTCTAATAGTACTAGAATCGAGAAGTGCTAGCTGCTAGAAAATAAATCTATAGGTCTTAGAGGAGACCTCGATCCATATAGACTTTCGTTAGGATCAATAGACAGATCTACAGAGAAGCCGTTCAAGCTAGATAAATATCCAGTTATCCAGGATAGGAATAGCAGAATTGAACTCCAGGGAACAGTAGATGTTTCGGGACTTTCGCATTTAGGAAGCCAACATCGAATAAATTTCACCCTTGGAAACGGGAATTTACGAAGATCACGTGTGACAGGCGCAGAAACACGGCCTAGTGATCGAGAAATTGTGAAGTGTAAAATAATCAAGATTGTGTGTTAGATAATATTTTTAGTGTTATTATGTGTTCAAAAGGGACACACCAGTATATAAAAATGTCGTCAATATTAAGTGTTTTAGATATATGTTTATTTGTGTTTTTACGTAAGATGAATACCTTTAATATGGTGTAAGAAGTTCAAAGTGGGCCCAAAAATGAAACACCACACCAGATTTAAGATCAGGGATGATCTGGAAAATATGTAAGTACAAAATTCATTTTTATTTTGGTGTCAGAAATTGATTGTGTACAAAATCCACCAGAGTTTTTGGAGTGAAAGGGATGTGTTTTAATAAATAAATGCTGAATAATCAAGAATACGGTCTGAACAATAATAAAGTAAATAGAGAAATTATGAATAATTATGTAAAGAATAAATCCAGTATAGGAAATATGTGAATAAAGGGTTAATGTATTTAACAAATGTCATAAGAGCAAGCGAAATATCAGTTAATTATCACGAAAGACATTGAAATAAAGTAAAGTTGAGATATGAAAGAAATAGCTTTTGAGCTTGTATAAAGAATAAAGATAATAATAATAATAATTAAATATGGAAATGTTAAACAAAAATCAAATAAATTGATATGAACATAAGAACGTTAAGCCTTAACGTATGTGTAAGAAATGAGGTTCAATAGAATATTTTCAAACAGGGAGCGATTTATCGACCATGGAAAGATTAATATGTGAATTAAATAATATGAATTGTTACTAATGAGATTTATCAGTTCTTGGGAAGACATTTTCGGCTTAAAATAATGCATTAGCGCATAATGAGCGCAAATATAATATTAAAGTGTCACGCTAGGAACGCGTAGTGGTGAAATACTTGGTACATTACTTATGGAGGGTAGTTGATTGCAGTGAATTGATAATTGTGTAAGTCCTCTATTTGTGACATTAGTATCACGAGGCATTGTGTATGTATTTAAAAAGGGAGCTAATAGATGGTATTATTGAGCGTATGTCATATGGGCCACGGCCGACTCTAAATCGCATTTTGAAATAAGTCCTCTGTACGGGATTAGTTCCCGAGGCACCTGAAGAGATTCGAATGCAGGATCTTCTTATGATAAAAGCCCCTGAAATTCTCCGTCGTCGTATGTGTATTTAATCTTCCCAATCAATGAGGACCCTCTCATAATTAATAAATGCCAAGGATATGAAAATGGTCTGTGAACCAAAGAATAGTTGTTTGAATGTTACGGTACAATAAAGCCCGGTCTCCTCAGAACTGGATAGAATGGAAAGGTTTGTTTTAAAAGCCTTGAAAATAAACTACTAATGTTGGGTCAGATAGGATGGCTCAACCACCCTAAGATGTCATAAATCGCACCCCTTGTCGTAGAGTCTAGCTCTTTTAAAGCGAGATGGAACCGAGACCGTCTCGTAAGCTGTTGTAAAAGGGAAATGAATACACCAGGAGTGTTTAAAGTTGTAAACGACCCGGGCGTTGAACCGAGGTCCTTAAAGATAGATATTTCGTTTGCCGGTTCAGATCGTAGTTTCTTATATGATAATGATCTATTAAGACATAAGAGATAAATAACAATCCCTATTGTAATAATGTAAGGACGTGGGATTCCACGAGTTGATTGAAGGCAACTGAGTTCGGGAGTAACTATAGTTTTTTGACTGTGTCAAGTACCTTCACGCTCTGGAGTACACAATTGATTTTCTGATTACCTTAATATGTTTGTGAAATAAAGAGAGATGATAACAACTGAATGTGTGGACATGCCCAAAAATATTGAGTTAGATAATTAACCTATATTTTTAAATATAATTATATATTTGTTTTAAAGAATAAGAAAATATAAAAGCTAGTGTTTGAGGTGTACAAGAATGACACCGTAATAATGAAAATGCATGGAGCCAACGAGCTCGGAGTTATGTAAACTTAATGTTAGTGCTTTATGGAAGTGAGACTAAGTAAGAATTGATGGTTTATGTGGAAACCACAGGTTTTGAATACAATATTTGTTTATTTTATTTTGTGATCCCTTGTTCATTTGGAACAAGCAGTTGATATTTGGGTCAGTAATTAAATTGTTTAAATGTTTGTAGCGCCATTAATTTTATTAATTAAATATGTTTAAATAGGAGTTGATTTTGTTGTTATTTTGCAAGTGTATCCTCTAATTAATCCAAAATATGTGGGTCACAGAGTGGGGGAACTTACCGCTGCCCCGAAATCCCGAATTGAGCTACGCTGGTATACTGTGATTGGCATATTTCTTGCTAAATGGGCACAGGGGGATATATAAATACTGTGCTGGATTAATAACTAGAGGAACACTTAAGTCGGTCATATCATGTAAAATTAAAGTAATGATAGGAAAAGCTACAACGTAAAATATTAACTGACCGCATGGGTCCCTGGAAACTCATACCGAGCAGCCCTGATTAATATATTATATTATGAACCCCCTAGCAAAACCTCAATTTAACTTTTTGGCGCCCAACGTGGGGCTTCTAGCAAAAACCACTTCATTAACTTTTTGGCGCCCAGTACGCAGGGCTGAGTTTTCCTAGGGAAAACCCGAGTTTTTCTCGAAAAATCAAAATTTTCATTTTTTGAAAAAAAAAATGGTTTTTCGAAATTTTGAATTTTAAACACTTCCATAAAGGTTTATGAAATTGAATAAGATTATCAAAAGGGTACGTTGTGAGTTAATACCCGTACCAAAGTAATATTTTAAAAGAAATGGGGACACACTAATTCAGAGTATCATCTCTCAAGCATGTACTAGTGTGGTGGCATTTGTGGCCCACTGTATTCTTATAAGATGGCATTTAGTGAGGAAGTGCAAAGGCTTTTGGAGGCCATGAACAATAAATTGGGAACAATAGACAATACATTGGGTCTCCAAAAGGATGAAAATAACAAAGTGTTCGAATCCATAAATGAGAGTTTGAATAAGTTGGATAAACAACAGACTGAAAATAAAGAAGGGTTAGGATCTATAAACAATAAGTTGGACAGCCAACAGGAGGAAAATAACCAAAGGTTAGGATCCATGAATCTAAGTTTGGAGTCAATAAAAACTGATAGTGCTAATATGAGCACTAAATTAGAGAATATCGAAGTTAAAAGTAATACCATGGAAACTAAGTTAGAAGCTATCGAGGCTAACTGTGTAACAATGAACAATGAAGTAAAGGCTGAGATAGATAAAGTGAATAACAAATTCCAGGGTTTTGACACTGAGTTTGGGAAGAAGCTAACGGAGTTAAAAGAGGAAATCACCAGTAAAATTCAGAAAGAAAATGGGACACTTAAGTCTGAACTGCAAGGCCAAATAAAGGAATTGAAGGACAGTATGGTGGATTCCCAAACTAAATGCAAAGAAAACTTTGAAAATTTAAAAGGTAATTTTAAGGCTATAAAAATTAAGTTAAATTCTATGGAAATAACATGTCAAAAGAATGTAGACGATTGTAAAAATGAACTTGTAACCCAGATCCAAGGTGTGCAGAATGAATTGAAAGATCAGATAAAATCTAACAGCGAGATTTGTGAGGCCTCCCGGGAGGAAATAAAACAAAGCGTGAATAAGCTAGGGACCCGATTTGGAAAGGTTGAGGAGAAAGTAGGGACCCTCGAGAACAAAATCGGTGTAGTTCAGACTGAGGTAACTGAGATGAAAAATCAAAATCTAAAGGATGTTAAGGAGATGAAAGATCAAATTGATCATTTTACCGGGCAGGTAGATGAGAATCTGAAGACATACGAAACGAAAATAGATCAAAGATTAGGTGTATACGAGGGGCATCTCCAGAGTGAAAGAAAACAACGAGAGAACGAAAGTAAGGAAAGTACCCATAAAATAAATGAAATAAGTCAGGGTATTATTGAGGTTCAGGAAACCATCGGAACATTAAAGGTTCATGTAGGAAAAACCAATAAGGAAATTAATCAGGTCCAAGATGAAATGATGAAGTTGTATAAGAGTCAAGAGAAGACTGAGGGAAGGCTTGAAGGAATGAAAATAGATATGGTCAAAGGACGAAAAGAAGTGGATAAGCAAATAAAGGAGATACGAGAGGGCTTGGAGACCATAGGTGACGTTAAGCCAGAAATTATAGATCAAAGGGTCATGATCTTTAAGAAAGAGGTAGAAGAACAACTAAAGGAATTCAGGGATAGTTACAGGGATGAGCAATTCCAATCCAAAAAGGAAGAGGAAGAGATTAAAAGGAATCAAGAAAGAATTCAGAATGAATTAAGATCCCGATTGGAGAGGACGGAACATAAGAACAGTCAAATGGAAATCCAACTCATGGCAAATGAAGAAAGTGCCCGAAGAGAAAGGAAGATAGAATTCGAAAATCAGGAGGAGTTTCCAAAGACAGGATGGGTAGATTCCCGTGAACAAGGCACAGAGACGGAAAGGGACTTAGGAGGGGAGAGCCCTTATAAGATCCCAGGATATCCAATGGCGATGTCAACCCCGTACACGAATCAGACAAATGGCCAAATAATAAACATTATTAAATCCAATGAGGACAGACCAGTAAAATTTACGGGTAATAACATGTCTATTACTCCAAAATACTGGCTCAAAGAAGTGGCAGAGTATCTAAATGAAATGAAGGTTCCTCAGGATCGGAGACTGAGAGCTATTGAAAAGTTGTTGGCAGGTGATTGTCTCACCTGGTTCAGAAGCTTTAGATACACTTTTGATACGGTGGAAGGCTTTAGGGAAGCATTTTTAAAGCGATATTGGGCAGCAGATGTCCAAGAAAACTTAAGGCTAGATCTGTACTCTAGGAAGTACAGCACCAATGCACCTACTAAATACTCGGAATTTTTCACTGCCCAGCTGTGTAAATTCCGCGAACTGGATATTGCTCCGGCAGAAAACGACCTGTGTGCCGCCATTGCAAGACAGCTTCCATATGAGATTCAGAGGCTGCTAATCTCATCCAAAGCCAGAAGTGCTGTGGAAGTGGAAAGCGTATTACGTCAGTTAGATATGACGACTTCGCACGTAACACCTCGGCATCAGAGACAAACTGAGCAAGTACACATGGCCAGCAGTCAGGAAACTGGAGAAAAACCAGCGACCAGAAATCAATCCACCAGTACGGATACTCAAGGACGAGATCGAGAGTATGGGCACCAGGAGCCTAGAAGGATACAGCCATATTACCGGGGAGGATATCGAGGAAGAAATCCTAGAACGACGGGTTATCGGCAACAGGAAAGCCGACCCTATAATAATAACCAGCAAAGGCCGGACAATAGAAAGAAATGGGAGAATTATCCCAGGAGGAATGTAAGGCCAGACGATAGGGATGATGAATATCGGGCCGAAATAGAAGAAAGATATCAGGAGAGTCTTCGTTATATGAACGAAAGACCAGATGAACCTGATAGGCAAAAAGTCCGTTGGAGTGAGGCAATCAAGAACCGGAAATCACCCGACCGACTAGACGGAGCTCAAAGCTTGGAACTACAAGCTCAGCTAAAGAATGAGGGAAAAGGGAGCCCTCAGGATAAAAAAAAAACTCCAAATTTAAATTGTCAAAAGTGGAAACATACCAGGAGCTGGGAGGAGGTAGAAATTGTAAATTGGATAGCCAGACCAGATGAACTAATTAACGAGGATGTGGAAGGAATCCCACCTGTTAAAAGAGAACTACCTATAATTATGCTTAGGATAGAAGGATTACTGGTCAGAGCATTGATTGATACTGGATCCACAATAAGTTTAATTACACAAACCCTTTTAAATGAATTGGAAACAAGGGGCCGAGTACTAAAGATTCCCACATCAAGTGTAAAGATTAAGGGAATTATCCCTGAAAAATCTTTGACATGTAAATTTCAGGTTTACATTGATTTAATCATGGGTAACGCTGAAATTTCGCAGTGCTTTTTGCTGGTAAATCAATTACCGTATAATGTCATATTAGGTATTGATTTTATCCGTGAGAACAAGGTCATTATAGACCTAGCGCAAAACTGCATTAGAATTCAAAGAGAGGATGTGGATGAGCAAAACATTAACCTACAGGATCAGGATGCGAAAATAGCAGAACAGGTATGGCATATGGAAGAAGTGATTGAGGAAGATTATAAGGACATAGAAAAGATATTTGAAATCCTCAACATAGAACTCGAAGATAATGTGGAACATGAGTTCGAGACCAACCTGTCAGGAAAAGTGGAGGAAGCTAAAGTCAGCCTCGAAATTAAGGAACAGTTAAAGAAATTATTATTGGATTATAGGGACGTATTTGATTCCAAGCCAGGGAAGATTGAAAATTTTAAATACGCGTTCCAAGTCAACGATTGGGCACCGTTCAAACAAAAACCATACCCGGTTGCGGAAAAACATTACCCACAAACCAAGAAAACACTGCAGGAGATGATGAATGCAGGTGTTATAGAAAAGATGGCGACACCATATGTTAGTCCATTAGTGATTGTGAGTAAACCGGATGGCTCAGTAAGGGTGTGTTTAGATGCCAGAAATCTAAATGCAAAAATTATACCAGAAAATGATTCGGCACCACCCATAAAAGAAATACTGAGGAAATTTAAAGGCAAGAAGATTTTTACAAATATTGACATGACTTCTTCGTATCATCATCTCGAACTGGAAGAGAAAACCAGCTTGTTGACTGGATTTCAGTTCGATCAACAAACATACTGCTTTAGAAGATGTCCGTTTGGATTAAAGACTGCAGGATCCGCATTAATAAGAGCGCTTGATCGAAACTTGTCAGAGGAAGTGAAAGATTGCACTATCCGATACGTAGATGACATTTTGCTTACCTCGGAGAACATTGAGGAACATATAGAAAATTTGAAGAAATTATTAGAAGACCTAAGAAGGGCAAATTTTAAGATAAATTTAAAGAAGTCGAACTTCTGTCAAAGGCAAGTGACATTTTTAGGGCATGTGATTGACAAGGATGGTGTTAAACCAAATCCATGCAAATTGGAATCGATAAGGGATTTTCCAAGGCCTTTGAAAGTGAAGAACGTTCGCCAGTTTTTGGGATTGATTGGGTTCTTCTCAGGACATTGTCCATCATACACCAAAACTGTGGCACCACTACAGAACCTTCTGAAGAAGGGGGGCAAGTGGAAATGGACGGAGGAAGCAGAAAAAGCATTCGTGGAGGCCAAGGAAATGCTCTTAAATTACGTGAAGCTAGGATATCCTGATTTTAATCAGAGATTTATCATTCAGACAGATGCATCCCAGATTGGAATAGGGGCAATGCTATATCAGGAGAACCCGGAAAACCCTGATAAGAAGAACTATCTAGCTTTCACAAGTAGGAGACTGAAACCACACGAGAAAAATTATACGATCAGCGAGATCGAGCTGTTAGCGATATTGCACGCGTTGCAATATTGGCGGAAGATCGTATATGGGTTTCAGGTCATTCTAAGGACGGATCATAAAGCCTTAACCTTTTTGATGAAGACGGATTTATCCAGTCAAAGGTTGATGCGTTGGGCTTTATATATTCAACAATTTGATGTCAAGATAGAGTACTGCCCAGGAAAGGAAAACATAGTTCCAGACTACTTAAGTAGACAGCCAGAGTCCATAGAAGAGGAAGTAATGGCTATAGATTTGGAAGACAGGGATCAGCGTGCTCTTAATGATTTAAGAAGCATTAGTCAAAGACAACGGGAAGATCCATGGATGAACATGCTCATATCATTCCTTGAGGGAAGCTTGATAAGAGGAACACCAGCGTACACGGAAGCTGAGAAGATAGCACAAGACTACACGTTTTATAATGGGTTATTATATAAGTTTGTGGACTCTGACCATACGAAATTAAGGATTGTTGTACCTGCAATTTTGCAGAGGAAAATAGTATGGTTAGCCCATAGATCGTTCGGACATATGGGAGTCGACAAAACAGTCTCGATGCTGAAAGAAGCATTTATATGGCCGAGACTGAGAGAAACTGTAAGGGACACGCTAAAGACATGTGATCTATGTCAAAGGATTAAACCTAATGCATTTCTGATGAGACAGAAGCCTATACCATTGTTGCCCGAAAGGCCCGGCCAAATCATATCTATTGATAATTTTGGACCTTTGCCAAAGGCAAGAAGAGGAAATCGACACATAATGGTGGCTATGGATGTCTTCACTAAAATGGTTGTCCTTGCTCCCATACAGAAGACTAGTACCAAACAGGTGTTAAAACGACTTAAAGAAAAAGTGATACCGATTCTGGGGAAACCTGAGAATTTGTTGTCGGATCACGGCAGTTGTTTCACCAGTGTAGATTTCAGACGAGAATTAGAAAGACTTGGAATACGTCAAATTTTGTCAAGTATTCGCCATCCTGAGGCAAACCCTGTAGAGAGAGTTATGAGAGAAACGGCCAAGTATTGTAGAATATACTGTGCCGAAGAAAATTGGAAGTGGATAGATATTTTGGATATTATTGAATTTTGTATAAATAATACAATCCATGAATCCACAGGAGAGATACCCATAACGTTACATCGGAATGAGCAACCAGAAAGACCTTGGAATCTGGTAATTCCTAGACCAGCAGACGCTCAGCCGGGAAGAGATGTACGAATTAGGAGAGCCTTTGAGCATCTAAAAGCTCAAGCCGACAGGAGGCAGAGAAGAAATAGGCATAAGAGGTATCATCGACCATTATTAGCAGGAGAAATGGTGTTAGTGAAAAGACCAGCCATTTCGGATCCAGGGAACCGTGTGTACAAGAAGATCCAGAAAATGTACCACGGACCATATCAAATAATTGGAGATTTGAGGAATAACGCATATAGAATTCGGCATTGTGAAACGGATCACGAAGTGACCATGAATTCAGCAAATTTGAAATTATATTACCCTCCCGAAGATTTTGATGAAGAAAATGAACAAGCCCTGGTCGTGGAAACATTTAGAGATGAATCCGCTTTTGACATAAACAAGAATGAGGAAGAAATAGAAAATAGAGCTCAAGCATTCGAGTGTGAATGCGAATTGGAGAAAGTATATTGGGAAATTAAAGAAATAATTGAATTTATTGAAGAAGAAAATTCCAATTTAAGAAAAGAAAATGATGAAATAAGGAAACGGGTAGGGATAGACCAAACCCGTAAGGGAGAATGAGGTTCTGGGAACGTAAAGTCCAGACAATGAAAGAAAGAAAGAAAGGGTAGGGACAGAGCATACCCGACCTACACAATTACCGGATACGACTTAAAAGAAGTAAAAACAACAGTAAATACGGATGACGTTATGATGGATTCGACGGAAAGGAAATACAAATTAAATTGAAATAAATTTCCTCAAGATTTTCGAAAATTTATTTACCTAAGGAGGGGAGAGATGAACCCTTGGGCCATCGGGTCCATGACGGTCGAACCATGTCCTTAAGGAAGAAATGAAAGAAAAGTATAGTTTCTTAAAGGAATGGAGAGAGATTTTAAGCCAGGAATATAGCTCAACATTGTGCAAGCGACTAGGGACAGATGCTCCTGAGATGAGATCACCCCACTCGACATGCCAGAGAGGGCCGGTCACGAGTATTAATAACTGAGTGGAATCTTCCACCGTGATAGAAAGAGAAGCCTGAATCGGAATTCAAGCTGACGTGGCTGGAATTTGACAACGTCGCATATGCACCAGAAGAGGAATAATTAAAATTAACACATTTACGGGCATAATAATGAGTAAACAAGCACAGTACAGTGAATCATTTTGAATGAGAGATTTTTCAGTATAGAGAAACCATGTAATAATTGTGCAGAAATAAACTGCCGACGTAAGACGACGTCATCGGTGAATTACCTAAGCCTCTGTGGAGGGGAGAGAACAAAAAGAATGCAACACCCACACAATTGAGGACGAGAAATTAATTAATATCTCCAAATTGCACGATCGATTCTTAGGTGCAATAAGATCATTTGACATTGAGAAGACGAGCTTTCGGAAGGTATAATTTTTATATTTGTGGCACCATTATTTTAGAAGTTGACCACAGGAAAGGCTTGAGTCTTATTTTTTTGTAGTAAAACAGTATAAAGCTTCGGGCGTTTCCAAGCCAATCATGCAGTATTCGAACGGCCCGAGGGATATCGCCACGCATCACGCATCACGAATCCGTCCAGGAGGACGTGAAGTTATATCAGCACATGCAGTTATTCCGACAGTCCGTGAGGGGACGTAACTCTGCGTTACATCGATAACAGCTACCAGTACTCCTTGAGGGGAGAAAACGCTGTTTCACACCGCCGAAGGAAGATCCGATAGCCACAGGCGTCACAGTGGTAACGACTTGCTTGCCTCCATTAGGAGCATTTAAGGCGAAATTTTAAAGTATCGCCGCAGTGAAGTATTAGGAAAATCCTAATTATAGGATTTAGGCCCGACTGTATACAAGTTAAAGTGAAAATTCGCAAGTTATAGTCAGAGCAGGCTGCGAACGTCGGACTTAAAGGCGATAGGTCGTTAAATGTGCGAACGAACAGATCATAACGTACGGAAGTATCGTACCAGACAGATAAACTGTTAGTTAAATTGAAGAAACCTAAAAAGGAAGAACAGAATACGGTTCGAAACGTAGGAGTGTTAAAACAGTTCAAATAAAGAGGATAGGAGACTATAAACATTAGCTCCAGATAGCAGGCGAACAATTCTAATAGTACTAGAATCGAGAAGTGCTAGCTGCTAGAAAATAAATCTATAGGTCTTAGAGGAGACCTCGATCCATATAGACTTTCGTTAGGATCAATAGACAGATCTACAGAGAAGCCGTTCAAGCTAGATAAATATCCAGTTATCCAGGATAGGAATAGCAGAATTGAACTCCAGGGAACAGTAGATTTTTCGGGACTTTCGCATTTAGGAAGCCAACATCGAATAAATTTCACCCTTGGAAACGGGAATTTACGAAGATCACGTGTGACAGGCGCAGAAACACGGCCTAGTGATCGAGAAATTGTGAAGTGTAAAATAATCAAGATTGTGTGTTAGATAATATTTTTAGTGTTATTATGTGTTCAAAAGGGACACACCAGTATATAAAAATGTCGTCAATATTAAGTGTTTTAGATATATGTTTATTTGTGTTTTTACGTAAGATGAATACCTTTAATATGGTGTAAGAAGTTCAAAGTGGGCCCAAAAATGAAACACCACACCAGATTTAAGATCAGGGATGATCTGGAAAATATGTAAGTACAAAATTCATTTTTATTTTGGTGTCAGAAATTGATTGTGTACAAAATCCACCAGAGTTTTTGGAGTGAAAGGGATGTGTTTTAATAAATAAATGCTGAATAATCAAGAATACGGTCTGAACAATAATAAAATAAATAGAGAAATTATGAATAATTATGTAAAGAATAAATCCAGTATAGGAAATATGTGAATAAAGGGTTAATGCATTTAACAAATGTCATAAGAGCAAGCGAAATATCAGTTAATTATCACGAAAGACATTGAAATAAAGTAAAGTTGAGATATGAAAGAAATAGATTTTGAGCTTGTATAAAGAATAAAGATAATAATAATAATAATTAAATATGGAAATGTTAAACAAAAATCAAATAAATTGATATGAACATAAGAACGTTAAGCCTTAACGTATGTGTAAGAAATGAGGTTCAATAGAATATTTTCAAACAGGGAGCGATTTATCGACCATGGAAAGATTAATATGTGAATTAAATAATATGAATTGTTACTAATGAGATTTATCAGTTCTTGGGAAGACATTTTCGGCTTAAAATAATGCATTAGCGCATAATGAGCGCAAATATAATATTAAAGTGTCACGCTAGGAACGCGTAGTGGTGAAATACTTGGTACATTACTTATGGAGGGTAGTTGATTGCAGTGAATTGATAATTGTGTAAGTCCTCTATTTGTGACATTAGTATCACGAGGCATTGTGTATGTATTTAAAAAGGGAGCTAATAGATGGTATTATTGAGCGTATGTCATATGGGCCACGGCCGACTCTAAATCGCATTTTGAAATAAGTCCTCTGTACGGGATTAGTTCCCGAGGCACCTGAAGAGATTCGAATGCAGGATCTTCTTATGATAAAAGCCCCTGAAATTCTCCGTCGTCGTATGTGTATTTAATCTTCCCAATCAATGAGGACCCTCTCATAATTAATAAATGCCAAGGATATGAAAATGGTCTGTGAACCAAAGAATAGTTGTTTGAATGTTACGGTACAATAAAGCCCGGTCTCCTCAGAACTGGATAGAATGGAAAGGTTTGTTTTAAAAGCCTTGAAAATAAACTACTAATGTTGGGTCAGATAGGATGGCTCCGCCACCCTAAGATGTCATAAATCGCACCCCTTGTCGTAGAGTCTAGCTCTTTTAAAGCGAGATGGAACCGAGACCGTCTCGTAAGCTGTTGTAAAAGGGAAATGAATACACCAGGAGTGTTTAAAGTTGTAAACGACCCGGGCGTTGAACCGAGGTCCTTAAAGATAGATATTTCGTTTGCCGGTTCAGATCGTAGTTTCTTATATGATAATGATCTATTAAGACATAAGAGATAAATAACAATCCCTATTGTAATAATGTAAGGACGTGGGATTCCACGAGTTGATTGAAGGCAACTGAGTTCGGGAGTAACTATAGTTTTTTGACTGTGTCAAGTACCTTCACGCTCTGGAGTACACAATTGATTTTCTGATTACCTTAATATGTTTGTGAAATAAAGAGAGATGATAACAACTGAATGTGTGGACATGCCCAAAAATATTGAGTTAGATAATTAACCTATATTTTTAAATATAATTATATATTTGTTTTAAAGAATAAGAAAATATAAAAGCTAGTGTTTGAGGTGTACAAGAATGACACCGTAATAATGAAAATGCATGGAGCCAACGAGCTCGGAGTTATGTAAACTTAATGTTAGTGCTTTATGGAAGTGAGACTAAGTAAGAATTGATGGTTTATGTGGAAACCACAGGTTTTGAATACAATATTTGTTTATTTTATTTTGTGATCCCTTGTTCATTTGGAACAAGCAGTTGATATTTGGGTCAGTAATTAAATTGTTTAAATGTTTGTAGCGCCATTAATTTTATTAATTAAATATGTTTAAATAGGAGTTGATTTTGTTGTTATTTTGCAAGTGTATCCTCTAATTAATCCAAAATATGTGGGTCACAGAGTGGGGGAACTTACCGCTGCCCCGAAATCCCGAATTGAGCTACGCTGGTATACTGTGATTGGCATATTTCTTGCTAAATGGGCACAGGGGACTTCAAGGCTTAGAGGACCCATTAAAGATATTCTTACAATAAATCATCTTCAAATTGTCGTTCTTTGGTGTGAAAGTGTTCATTACATCATATTTGCTGAAAACAATTATGATTTATTAAATCTTCATATTTTTGCTGTATTCTTATTTAATGTAAGCATTCGAGGTACTGTCTGCCAACATACTGCCCTGTGTGGAATGTATATCGCATACGGTTTACTTCAAGGTTTGGAGGCCCCTTTAAAGATATTCCCACAATAAATCATCTTCAAGTTGTCGTTCATTGGTGTGAAAATATTCATTATATCATATTTGCTGAAAGGATTTGGCACAGGAGTTTTACAAGTAGTTATTTCAGTGACCAACAGGAGACTCCCGGCAGACACATAATATGTCACATGTTACACATCATATGCGACTACTGTAAGGTTCGTATTTTTTTCTTTCCAAAATAAAAGTTTCAACTATTGACCCTTTTTTAATTTACAGTATTAGGCTCTGGGAGTAATGATTCCCCTAATCACCCCCGTAGCTACGCCATTGAGTTTGTTAGTTATTGTTGTTTTAAGGGGCGGAACTACGAGGTCATCTGCCCCTCTTAACACAGATTAAATTATATAAATTTTGAATACACTTAAATTTTGAGGTGGAAGCCAAAATATTAAAAAGTCCTCTCGGCACGCCGGAAGGCGGAGGTAGATTTCATCGGGCAAACTGGGGGATAGGCAAAAATAGGCAGAATATGCACGTTTTCGTAGAAGGATCAGACCTCATTTATTGCGAGAAAGTATTTTATAATTGGAGCTTAATTAACTTTCTTTTTCGTCATTTTATGCATATTTGAAACATTTTATTTTCTTACGGGGACGGTAACCTTCTTGTGATTTGGGGTACATTTTTATACTCTTGTGGTCACACTGTCCTTATGCAAGGTTTCGACACTGATGTGTAACTATGTAACGGTCTGTTACTTCTTCACGCAAAATTATATCTCCCGCAGAGATTTTGGTAGGTTCCTCAGTTTAGGGCTGCGACAACGCGGTCATGTAACCCCGTGTACTTTGGGTGAGTGTAGAATCTGTCTGATAAACAGTGTGAATTGTGATGGCTGTATTAGTCTGTAATTCAGGTAAGGACAGCAGGCTGTCAATTTCAAGCAGTAGTTCCTGGTGTTGCTACCAGATACTACCGTCAACGACACCTAGCTCTGAACTTGGCCACGAGATGCCACCGCAACCAGCAACTTGCAACGAACGTTGGATCTTCCCCTCCAAAGGAAAGCATACTGAGGGATTTTTAGCGCTCTTAGAAAATCCGACGACTTTGGCCGGCTTTGAACCCGCGAACTTGGGCATAGAAGTTCAGCATGCTACCAGTTACGTCACCGAGGCCGCTTCTCACTTAGTCAGATGGAAAACTGAATGTGATCGCGTGCAAGTGCGTTGTCATGGCAACGTCTGATGACTCATCCCTCATCAATTTAGTAGTGTTGTCATGGTAACCTCTGATAGCTCTTCGCATTTTCTTATAATTCCAAATCATTTTTCTCATCCCTTGGCGTAATGGTGGGTCATATCAAAAATTCTTACAGACGAAAGTTTTAGGTAATTATTAGGGGAATATTGCCCATTTTGTACGGTTTTGATATTGTGCCTATTAAGAGGGATATGATCAATGTTTCCCGAAAAATCCCACTTTTTCCCACCCCTTTAGTCAATGGTTGGTGCTATCAAAAAACTCTTCAAACATAAATTTTTGGGCCTTATTCGACACATAGTATGAACTTTGAATGGATTCGATATTTCAAATATTAAGAGAGTTATAGCGATATTTCACTTTTTCGAAAAAAGCCCCCCATTTTCACCCCCGTCGACTGATTGTGCCCATTAACGAACTCGACCGAGATTTTATAGGGATACATATTATGTAAAAAATTCAAATTGATTGGTGAAAAATTGCGGTAGTTATCATGTCCACAAGAAAGTGATATATGTATATATATATATATACAGTGTGGTCCACCAGCCCCTTATTATTTTTGGAGGAAGGCAACCCAACTAACGCGTATATCACAGTCATCCTAAAAACATTAGTACCTGCTCCGTTACGTCCATTGTACAACTTTACCGTTGAATACATCATCGCGATTATAATGGAAATCAATAGTGGCAATGTTCTTTCAATGACCTCAAATATATTGCATGATTGAAGCGATCAGAGCTCCAAATAACACCTTCTTGCGTTTGGACAGGAAGTGTCTACGAATAGATTCAATACGTGCCAGCTCTACACCATGTTTCTCGGTAGCTGTGGTGGCTAAATCAAGAATTGCTCGAGTAGCGACAGCGAAGTCGCCTTGTAGTATGTTCGAACCTTGAACAAGTACACTTTTTTTTTTCTTTTGCTTAATGCAGTTTATTGTGGATGTATTATGGACGCATATCTATCTGTTCCAACGAGTGATTTTTTATTTGGTCCTCAAAAGGACCGTACTTATCCGATGGTACGCAGCCAGATTGGACGACGACATAATGTAAACTCAGACTCACTCAGACGACCCACATAACAAATCTACGAATACATACATCAGACCGAAACTATAATTTCTTTCAACAGCGTCTGTGTGAAAAGCGCTTGCTATACACATACAGTAATAGTTAGTTAGTGAGGTTTTAAGGGGCGGAACTACGAGGTCATCTGCCCCAAACATACAGTAAATATAGATAATTATAACATTATTGGTTTTACGTCCCTTTAAACTGTTCTGGCTTTTAGATACGCCGGGGTGCTGGAATTTTGCTCGGAAGGGGATCTTCAACGTGCCAGTAAATCTACTGACACGGCTCCCTCGCATTTGCGCACCCTCAAATGCCAGCTGACTGCGCCAGGATACGAACCTGCAACCTTGGGCACAGCAAGCGAGAACGTTATCGCTGAGCCTCGCAGCAAGGCAGTAATTACAGAACGTGTCATATTATTATAAATATTGAACTATTAAAATTCTAATTATCACGAATAGAGTCGCCTCCGTTACGTAGTGGTCAGCGTGATTAGCTGCCACCCCGGATGTCCTGGGTTCGATTCCCGGCTCTGCCACGAAATTTGAAAAGTGGTATGAGGACTGGGACGGGGTCTACTCAGCCTCGGGTGGTCCAAATGAGTAGAGGGGGTTCGATTCCCACCTCAGCCATCCTCAAAAGTGGTTTTCCATGGTTTCCCACTTCGCCTTCGGGCAAATGCCGGGATGTTACCTACCGTACGGCCACGGCCGCCTCCTTTCCTCTTACTTGCCTATCCCTCCCTATCCGCCCCTCCCTTCCCATCCCTCAAGAGGACCCTGTTCGCTTTGCAGGTGAGGCCGCCTGGGCGAGGTGCGGATCCCACCTCCCCAGTTGTATCCCCCAGAGGAGATGTTTCAAGCTCCAGGACCTGCCCGTAGAGGCAGTAATGATGGGATCCCTGGCTGAGTCCATGGGAAAACCTAACCTGGAGGGTAAAATCGACTAAAAAATAATAATTATAACGAATAGCATCCATCCATGGTTTTGAACAGTATTTAGGGAAAATAGCCATTTAAATTAGACAAGAAAATAACTTTCCCTATCGTCTTTGTAGATAATGTGAACAAAACCAAGCTGAAATCTTGCTGTACGAGGTAGGGAGGGTATAATAAAATAGTAAAAAAGAATTTTAAAAATCTGCCGTTGGAGATAGTCTTGAACCCGGGATCTTCGAAAGAGCGAGCGGACGCAATAACACTTGCACACATTTCCAACACACTCTGGAGGTTTTTATTGCGCTTCTTATTAACGCGTATGGTAAAATATTCAATTATTACAGTTAGATCTTAAATATTGATTGGAATGCATTCATTCAGTACCTGGCATGTTTTATAATTTCCTTAAAGCAAGTTTCGCGACCGCTTTGCGTTAATAAGGCGAATGAACTGCAAATAATGCCCTCAAACGCCAGCCCTTCGGTTTTATTTCATACAACTTAGCGTACAAAATGCTAGCGTGTGATACACTTCGGTCATACAAGCAGGTGTACTGACGAAGAGAACAGAATCATACAGGATTTTGTACCAGCGATCACAGCAGCTTCCTTGCCAGTGAGTGACGTGTTATACGGGCCTAAAGATATGCTAAGACTTTCTTGTAAATAAAAAAAAACCAAGATGTTCGGTAAAGAACATGTAGTCTACTTTCTCCTAAATGCATGGGTATTGTTATAACTCTTTGTCCTTTTCAAGGAGTACAATTGAATGTTGGTTGTAGTAGCTTCTTGAAATACAACTAGCTATACGGATATTATACATGAATATGATGTGCCCTTTGCCAGTGCCACCTCTGAAAAAAATTTCATTCAATTCGGTTTCATCGTGTTTGAATTGATATGGGGAATCGATCTGCACACATACATGGCCGCTATCTTCAAACTATTGGGCTGATGACCTTGTAGTTCAGTCAAAAGATGCTTCCCATAAAAAGGTATGTTGTTGATGAATTTGGTAGAGATCAGATTATTAGGTTGGTCGTAATTTGATTCAAGCTTTTAATATTAGGATGGGCTCCATTACGTTTTCGTCAAGATGGCGGCGATATAGAACATGACACTGGAGTGCCCTTTGCTAGTGCTACCTTTGTACCAAATTTCGTTCAATTCGGTTTCACCGTGTTTGAATTGATAGGGGAATCAATTTACACACATACATGGCCGAAATCTGCAAACTAATGGGCTGATGACCTTGTAGTTCCGTCAAACGACGCTCGCCATATAAGTATATGTTGTTGCAAAATTTGGTAGAGATCGGATGATTAGGTTATTCGTAATTTGATTTAAGCTTTGAACATTTGGGTGGCCACCATTACGTTTCTGTTAAGATGGTGGCGATATAAAACATGACACTGAGGTGCCCTTTGCTAGTTCTACCTCTGTACCAAATTTCGTTCAATTCGGTTTCACCGTGTTCGTATTGATAAGGGGGGGGGGCAGACATTCAGAGTACACACACTCACACACACACAGAAACACAGTCACACACACGCAGACAGACACACAATTTTTGGCCCTGTGTAGATCTCATAAGTCTACTTTCATTTTTTGCAAAAATCGAAAGTATGCTAATAATACCATGGGAATTTCTAAGGAATACGTATGCTTTGATGCAAGCACTGGCGATCAGAATATCCTTCGTTATGTTGTTGTTTTGTTTCATTTGAGGGGCTAGAACATCGCGGTCATTTAGTCCTGTTTACTTGGCTGTGTGTGTGTGTGTAGAATTTGTCTGATAACCTGAGTTATTTCGGGCTTGTAATGATGTGTGTATTTGCAATTAAGGATTTGGAAGGAGGCGGCCGTGGCCTTATGATAGAATCCGTCCCGGAATTTGGCCGGAGTAAAAGTGGGAAACCACGGAAAACCTTTTCCAGGGTGGCTGAGGTGGGAATCGAACCCACTTCTTCTCATATTTGCTTCACGAGGCTACGTGTACCCAATTTCAGCCCTCAGACAAGTATTACATTTCTCGGCAGAGCTGGGAATCGAACCCGGACCTCCGGAGCGACACTTCGATATGATATGTTAATATTCATGCCAGTTTTTTAATTTTCTGCCATTACAGGTCACGTGGCATAACGTACCAATTCGATCGTATTCTCTTTATAAATCAGCAAAATGCAACGTACTCTTCACAAAAATACGTCGTATGCAATAAATGTGGCAACGTAGTTACATCCCGGCTAAAATGGAATGTGGGCTTTCGTTCAAAAAAGTATGCCTACTACTGGATTCGAAGCAGCATTCTACCCGATCGCGCCCATCACGTACTGTCAAGCCACAACCCACTCAGCCACCAACACATGGTAGATGCTGCACGCTAAACGTGCTGTAGTTACTGTAGCAGTCCCACCTCAAACGTTTAAGTCCATCTCAAAGTCTTCAATTACGGTTTATGGTGTTGATTTAACTTTCTACTATTACAGATCACGTGGCGTAAGCTATTAATTCGATCGTATTACGTGTATATGTATTATTTTAAGGAGCAGTAAGTCTTATGTTAGTAGAATGGGCCATAGTATTTGGCGGGGAAACGTTTAAGGTCGGTTTTTCTTTGCTAGACCGTGACCCAATTGCATTGCTGTCACACAGTCAGAGCGCAGAGCAATATCGACCATCGGGAGAAATGCGATGTTAGTTGGGTTTCATAAAACGAAATAATAAGGGGCGGGTGGACCACACTATATATATATACATACATAAATTATATATAAACTTTTTAACTGACGGTGGCTTTGGGGTCTAGGGGATGTGAAACGTGAAGATATGTCGAAATTTTCCGGAAGTCGAAACATGGTACCCATTGCAATAGTTAGCTTTCTAATGAAATCTACCTAAAAAGACCTAAAAATAATAAAACAATATCCAAACACTGAAGTGAATTTAGACAGTAAACATAAAAAATGACGGGCCTTACAGTAGTCGCATAAAATGTGTTAACAGTGAACTCTGTTGGTCATTGAAATAACTATTCCAGTGCCGGTTTTCAGCAAATATGATTTAATGAATATTTTCACACTTAACAACGACAACTTGAGGATGATTTATTGTAGGAAGAATATCTTTAATGGGGCGCCCAAACCTTGAAGTAATTTTGTATGCGATATAGATTCCACATAGCCACATGGCTGACAGTACCTCGAGTGCTTATATTAAATAAGAATAGAGCAAATGTATGAAGATTTAATAAATCATAAGTGTTTTCAGGAAATATGATATAATGAATATTTTCACACCAAAGAACGACAACTTGAAGATGATTTACTGTAGGAATATCTTTAAAGGGGCCTCCAAACCTTGAAGTAAACCGTATGCGATATAGGCCTACATTCCACATAGCCACACGGCCGAGAGTACGTCGTGGTATCAATCTCCGCCACCGCGCGCGCTCATTGTTTCCGTCCCATCGATTTCCGTTTCATTGTTTCCGTCTCATACATTTCCGTTTCATATTTCAAAATCAGCCCCGCAAAAAAAAAAAAAAAAAAAAAACAGACACCGAGTGGAAAGATGTTACACATCAAAAATTACATAAACCTAATTATAATAATAAACAAAAATATACGGGAGAATCCATGTGGCAGTGAACGAGTTCAGTCGTGTTGATTAAGTGTGCTGATTTATTCTCGAATTGATTGGTTGCAGGACTTCAATTGGGAAGATTTCCAGGTTAATTGTGAGTACAACGAGTCTACTCATGTAATTGAACACAGGACTGTGATATACTGTTAATATAGAGTGAAAAAATATCATTTTATGTTTTACGAGTGCCAGATCAAATCAACAAAAGTTGACAATTGAATAACGTAATTTAGCGAGGCTTTTCCAAAGCCCTTCGCTACCCAAGAATGGCTACTAGTAATGGCATCGAACCATTACATAACCCTACTAATAGTTCGTTCTACAATGTACCAAAGAAATCCCTTCCAAGTTACGCATCCGTAATTCAAACAACTCCAAGTAAAGAACAAGCAATTATCATAGACGCACATGACGGAATCCCATTAAAGGATTATATCCTCACTGTTGGTAAAATAACTAGTCCTGATAACATACGATATGTATCTCGCATTTCTAATTCGAGAATCTGCATATTCCTATCGAATAAAAATCTTGTTCAAGAATTATCCTTAAACCACCCTGTAATCAACATCAACAACATTGACCTTTCCCTACGTCCACTAATAGTTCCAAACAAACGTGTGATATTATCAAATGTCTGTCCTATTCTACCTAACTCAGTCATTACAGACTACCTTCAACAACTGAATATCAAACCAATGTCCTCCATATCTAACCTCAAGGCTGGAATTAATATCCCAGGTTTTTCACATATACTCAGCTTCCGCCGACAACTCTATGTTAAACCCTGTGACTTTCATAAACTACCACCTTCATTCCAGATATGCTACGAAGGAACGAGTTATTGGATATACACCTCCTCTGATATCCCAACCTGCTTTACTTGCAAAGAAGAAGGCCACTTGGCCCGTGCATGTCCATTGCTAACTAATCCTTCAGACGAAGAAAACCAACCTTTCAACCTACCTCCAACCCCTTCCAAGGAGCAACCATCCAATCCAGCCGGCAATACTTTGGGGCATGAACAGGATAAGAATCCTCTTCAGTCTATTGAACATAACACCGACTCCCTTCCTACTTATCAAAACACTCCTCTAATGGAAACGTCCTTGAATGGAAAACCACCGCTACCTGAAATCAACAAAAAAAATCGTCTACCACCATACACCATGAAATAAAACGACCTTTCCCTCCAAGTGACTCCTCAGATATCTCTTCCAGAGCTGACATCAAGTCCTTCTGTGATGACCTCTCTATATCGGGAGATGATAAAACAGATGATGAATTCCCTTCTCTGGGCTCCAAAAAACTCCAGACATAATCCAACCCAAGAAAAAACAATGAACCGAATTCCTTCAACTTAGAAAATCAACTCCTCCCTGTGAAAGAAGTGATAGAAGCTGATCCCTCTAACTTTTCACTTGACTTTTTACAACTAAAAAGTCATTTTGAGAATACTAAAGGTGCATCAGCACCTAATGCCTTATCCATTGCACTATCTTACATATCTAATATTGAAGAACTCATCGAGACTATGCGCAAACTATATCCCTACTATCAAGACAAGAACATCAAGAATAGTAACACTCGACTTATCAAGAAACTACTCAATGCACTTAATAATGACAGCAACTCCTCTCCTCCTATAACTCCTCAAACCGAAATGAACCCAAGCCAATAATCCTTCTATTTAAATAATCTTCATGAATCCCAGTATATTACAGTGGAATATAAACGGATATTACCCCCAAAACGAATACTTGAAAATTTTAGTCAATGAACATCAACCTCAAATAATCTGCTTACAAGAAACCAACTTTAGAGACCACAATGTGGCTAATATTAATCATTATACAGCATACTACAAAAACCGCAACAATCCTACTTACGCAAGCGGAGGAGTTACCACCTACATTAGCAATAAAGTTCCTCAAAAAGAAATTCCACTAAATACAAAATTGGAAGCAGTAGCATCTATGATCTTCCTTTCACTTTCCTTCTGTATCTGCAATATATATCTCCCCTCCAGCCAGAAAATAGACCTGCAAGACCTAGTAGATCAAACAAACCAACTTCCCACACCATTTATTCTCTTGGGTGATTTCAACTCCCACAGCACCGTTTGGAACAATGACTATACAAATAAAAGAGGAAAAATAATTGAAACACTAATAGATTCTGAAAATTTAATCCTACTAGACTCCAATGGTCCTACACACTGGGACATACAGCACGGAACGTTCAGCACAATTGATCTATGTTTATGCACTGCAGACATAGCAGAAACATTCACATCGAACGCTAGTAAAAACCTCTATGGAAGTGATCACTTCCCTATATCAATTAATAAAAACAACAAACTTCACCCTGAAATTAATCCTAAGAAATGGAACTCAAAACATGCCAACTTGAGTCAATACAGAGAAAATATCAAGACTGAGCTCAACAGATTACCGCCATCTTACCTCATCAAAAATTACAATATCAGCTATATTGTAAACGAATTCACTAAGGCAATACTCAAAGCCGCAGTAAAATCAGTCCCTAGAATTAACAATGTAACCCAAAAAGGAGTAATTCCCTGGTGGAACAACACATGTAAAGAAGCGATCAAAATCAACAATCAAGCTTTTTACAAATACAAACGACACCCTACTCTTGAGAATAAATTAAATTTTCAAAGAAGTCGAGCAAAAGCACGAAAAGTTATCAAAGAAAGCAAACGAAATTCCTGGATAAAATACGTGTCCTCTCTTTCCAATCAGACCCCTCAGAACTCTGTTTGGGAATACTTACGGAAAATTAAAGGAATCCAAAATCCCTCAAAAACAATAACTCCCTCAACAAAATCTGGATCAACAATATCCAACCATCTAGACATTGCCAATACCTTAGCCAAAAACTTTGCAAAAATATCAAGTGATTCCAATAATGAACAAGTACTCTCAAATTTCCGTGGACCTGACAATAACTCACTCTCAGACCTCTTTGATAATACCAATGATAGTTACAATGATAAAATTAGCATAAACGAAATATCTCAAGAACTCAACGACTGCCGAAACTCTAGTCCTGGCCCTGATGATATAATATATGAATTCTTGAAAGAACTTCCCCCTGACGGATTAGAATATCTCACCGAAATTTTCAACTTCATTTGGACTCAGAAAGGGAGCGTGATGGCGCAGTGGCTTAGCTGCTCGTCTTTCACCCGGACGACCGGGGTTCGAATCCCGGTGACAGCGGGGTGGAATTATCACCTGAAAAATCACGTGGTGTCAGGAAGGGCATCCGACCTTAAATCCCCGGCCAAAACCAAAATGAGCCTGGTTGGCTCCGGTGACCCCAATTAATTGGGAAAAGCCGAAGAAAGATGATGATTTGGACTCAGAAAGTATTTCCAGATGCTTGGAGGAAAGCCATAGTGATTCCTATACCCAAACCAGGAAAGGACCACATGATTCCTGATAATTATCGACCAATAGCTCTAACATGTACTATGTGCAAATTAATGGAAAAAATTATTAATAAAATACTAAAATGGATACTAGAGCAGCAGAATTTCTTTACACAAGAGCAGTGTGGTTTCAGACAATTTCACTCAACAACTGATACCTTAATAACCTTAGAATCAGAAATTCTAGATGCTTTTCGACATGGACTCCATCTCCTAGCAGTCAGTTTAGACATACATAAAGCATATGATACGATACGCAAAACTCAAGTCATAGAAACCCTAAAACAACACAATATCAAGGGAAATATGATTGGATTCATATACAATTTTCTACAGAACAGAAGCATCCAAGTCCGAGTTAATGGTGCCCTATCTCAAGAAATCAGATTAGAGAAAGGAGTCCCACAGGGTTCAGTCATTGGTGTAACCCTTTTCTTAGTAGCCATAAATGGCATAACTTCCTGCATCAACCTCCCAGTAAACTCTTGCCTCTTTGCGGATGACATCACCATTTTCTGCAAAGGCCGTACTCTATCAACAACCCAAGAAATAATACAAAAATCCCTCGACAATCTTGCCAATTGGGAGAATCTTACAGGCTTCATTTTCTCTGCAACCAAAACCAAATGCATTCTATTTTCCAAACAGAGAAGACAGAATGAACAACCAGAATTATATCTCAAGGGAAATAAAATCGTAAATAATAATAATAATGTTATTGGTTTTACGTCCCTTTAACTACACTGGCTTTTAGAGACGCCGGGGTGCCGGAATTTTGCCCCGAAGGGGATCTTTAACGTGCCAGTAAATCTACTGACACGGCTCCCTCGCATTTGCGCACCCTCAAATGCCAGCTGACTGCGCCAGGTTTCGAACCTGCAACCTTGGGCTCAGCAAGCGAGAACGTTACCCCTGAGCCACGCAGCCAGACGGAAATAAAATCGAAGTGGAAAAAGAAATAAAAATACTGGGAATGACCTTTGACAGCAAACTAACATGGAACTCCCATCTTAAAACTTTAAGAAACGACTGCCCACGTCGAATTAATGTTCTCAAATCATTAGCAGCTAACAACTGGGGAACTAACGCTCATGTATTAATGTCCACGTACAAACCAGTCATCCGTTCTAAGCTAGACTATGGCTCCATTATATACAATTCAGCCCCAGCATCAGCACTTCAATTACTTGACCCTATTCAAAACACGTCTCTAAGGATCATCTTAGGAGCTTTTAGAACCAGTCCGATCTCCAGTCTACTAATGGAAGCTTATGAACCTCCGCTCCAATATCGCAGAAAACTACTGACTATCAATTATGCAACAAAGGTCGCAGCGTCTCCGCACTCCAAAACTTACACCTATGTTTTCCCAAATAATCAATCTCTTCGCTACCCCACGCAGCAAAGAAGACATCTTCCTATCCACATTAGACTTTCACGACTCCTACATGATGTCCACTCTCATTTTCCCCCAATTGCTCCGAGAACTACAACAAATATGTCAATTCCGCCATGGAGAATTAAAACTCCACCAACTATTTTAGACTTACGTGAAATTAATAAAGAATCAACTGACAGTAGCACCTTCAAGACACTCGTTATAGAGAAAACCAAAAGATTTCCCACCTTTACCGCAATCTATACAGATGGATCAAAGACAGAATATGGTAGCGGCTGCGCTATTGTATATCCAGATCATACGATAAAGTATACATTACCAAAAATATGCTCTATATTCACATGTGAACAATACGCCATTCTAAAAGCTATAGAATCCATCAAGAATTACACAAAAAGAGAAATCTTTTTAATCTTCTGTGACTCCTTATCTACAATAAACTCCCTTCAAGATTTATCGCCTTCCAACTCCTTAGCCCAAAATATACTGGAGTCATATAACACGGCAACAAATAATGGTCAACAAATTTACATTATGTGGATACCCTCACACAAGGGGATAAAAGGCAACGAACAAGCAGACATAGCAGCCAAAAAGCAACTCGTCTCTCCCCTCAAGATCCAAACTTTCTCACCCCCTACAATGATGTGGCCTCTTCCCTTAAACCAAAAATCCACAAACAATGGTTAACCGACTGGATCCGGTCCCCACACTCAAATCTTAATGACGTCCGGACTGATTCTACAAATAAGTTCGGCACCCCGCTCCTTCCACGCCGAGAACAAGTCCTCATTACCAGAATACGAATGGGTCATACCAAAATGACCCACGCACACATCTTCTGCACGACATCTCCACCGGTATGCGAGAACTGTCAAGAACGGAAAACGGTTAACCACATACTACTAAAATGCCCTTTGTACGATCAACAAAGAACTCTATGCAACCTCCATCAGAGAAGAAGCCTAAGTGAGATCTTAAATGAACACCTCCATTTCACAAACATAATTAATTTTTTAAAACTGACGAATACGTACCAAGATATATAACCTCTGTAACAACTTTTGTAATACCGCACCTTAAGTAAATGTTTGTATCCAACATTGTTATAGCTATGTACAAAATTCTGTATGTCGCGATATGACTCTACGAGTTAAAGCGACAATAAATAAATAGGAATTTTAAAAAAATACGGAAAACAAACAAAAATTCATATTCCAAAAAAGAAAAAGTTCTTTGAGTGAACCTACACTGGGAAATTTAGATAGAGAGATTCATTTTGTAGCTGAAGGATTATCACCCACTTTAAATAAGAAAAGGCCAAACATTCCCGAAAACACGGGAGATATCAGGGAAACGACGAAGATCAACACAAAACAAGAATTAATTTTGAAAAATGGATAATATTAGTTACGATTTGAATTTTGAACATTTTAAAATTTGCTTCTAACAGCAAGATGTGTGATTCTTTGGAAATGTATATCATTGTTGTACAAGATCTATTACAGCACAGTTATAATAAATAGGGCCCCTTCAGACGAGATCACTTAGCAGCGTTGCTTCGTGGCGGGTTGGTGGCGCTTCTGCCAAGCGTTAGTGGCGTTTCTGCCATGCGTTAGTGGCGTTTCTGCCAAGCGTTAGTGGCGCTTCTGCCAGGCGTTAGTAGCGCTTCTGCCAAGCGTTAGTGGCGTTTCTGCCATGCGTTAGTGTCGCTTCTGCCAAGCGTTAAGGGCGCTTCTGCCAAGCGTTAGTGGCGTTTCTGCCAAGCGCTAGTGTCGCTTCTGCCAAGGGTTATTGGAGCTTCTGCCAGGCGTTAGGGGCGTTTCTGCCAAGCGTTAGTGGCGTTTCTGCCAAGCGTTATTGGAGCTTCTGCCAGGCGTTAGTGGCGCTTCTGCCATGCGTTATTGGCGCTTCTGCCATGAGTTAGTGTCGCTTCTGCAAAGCGTTAGTGTCGCTTCTGCCAAGCGTTAGTGGCGCTTCTACCATGCGTTAGTGGCGCTTCTGCCAAGCGTTAGTGTCGCTTCTGCCAAGCGTTAGTGTCGCTTCTATCAAGCGTTGGTTGCCCTGCTAGTGTTTGATACCCGGTGGAGAACTCATCAGTTTTCCAGTAAACATGGACGTAGAAGGTGATATAATTCTTGCCATGTTCCTCATACGGAGGAGAAGAAACTTCAACGGAAAACAAGAAGATTCTGGGTTCATCCATTGGTTTTGGAAAGACAGAATCGAGGACTGTTCTTTACCTTATTCGATGATCTGCAAAAGAATGACAAAACGTTCTTTGCTTACTTTCGCATGTCCAAAAAATCATTTCAAGAGCTTTCAGATGGTATCAGCAACAATATTCGGGAAGAGAACAGAAAACAAGGCAAGAAATACAGGCCTGAACCCGCAGCAATAAATGAAATAATAAGAACCTGGGAATAGCAAAAAACACGAACATGTAGCGAGCTGTTCTTATCACTACGTGGCTGCAGCCTCGTCTGAAACCAACAATATAGTTCCTAGTTTCGCGAAGAGAAGCGCTACTTTTTGTGGCCGTCACCAGCGGCGAAGTCAACTACTCAGAGCGTCTGTGTGTGAACGCTCTCATTTATCTGCAGTATTTATGAATGGAGGGGCCTCTTCTGAAGGGGCCCTAAAATCATTATTGTTTTGACTACCTTAACTGTGTGTTCCCACTTAAATTAATAAAATAATTACAGTCTGAAAGACTAGACGTTATATCATTTCAAATGACGCATGCTACAAATGGTACACATGTTAGAAAGGCTCAGGAGGGCTTCTCGCTTCGCTCGAAGCCCCAAGACTCTTTCAACAGTCTCCAATACCCATTAACTTAGGCTTCCCGCGCGGGCACTTCTTTAAGGGTCACCCTGTATTTGATTCAGATATCTTGCAAACCTCTTTAACGGTTACCCTGTAATTGAATTTAATCTAACATACTGTACACCTCGTTAAGTGTCACCCTGTATTTTAGGAGGCACCCTGTATTCTTATCTGGCATCTTGTACTGTAATTTGCTCTGACATCCTGCACACCTCTTTAGGAGGCACCCTGTATTCTTATCTGGCGTCTTGTATATCTCTTTAGAAGTCACCCTGTATTCTTGTGTGACATCTTGAACACCTCTTTAGGAGTCACCCTGTATTCTTGTCTGACATCTTGTGCACCTCTTTAGGAATCACCCTGTATTCTTCTCTGCCATCTTGTACACCTCTTTAAGAGTCACCTTGTATTCTTATCTGGCGTCTTGTATATCTCTTTAGGAGTCACCCTGTTTTCTTATCTGGCATCTTGTACACCTCTTTAGGAGTCACCCTGTATTATTTTCGCTTCGCTCAAAGCCCCAGGTCGCTCGACGCCCAAGGACTCTTTCAACAGACTCCATTAACCATTAACTTCGGCTTCCCGCGTGGCTGCATGGCGTCACGCACTCGCCATCCTTTACCCATAACCTTAGGCTTCCCGCGTGGCTGCATGACGTATCGCACTCGCCATCCTTTACCCATAACCTTAGGCTTCCCGCGTGGCTGCATGACGTCACGCACTCGCCATCCTTTACCCATTAGCTTAGGCTTCCCGCGTGGCTGCATGGCGTCACGCACTCGCCATCCTTTACCCATTAGCTTAGGCTTCCCGCGTGGCTGCATGGCGTCACGCACTCGCCATCCTTTACCCATTAGCTTAGGCTTCCCGCGTGGCTGCATGACGTCACGCACTCGCCATCCTTTACCCATAACCTTAGGCTTCCCGCGTGGCTGCATGACGTCACGCACTCGCCATCCTTTACCCATTAGCTTAGGCTTCCCGCGTGGCTGCATGACGTCACGCACTCGCCATCCTTTACCCATTAGCTTAGGCTTCCCGCGTGGCTGCATGGCGTCACGCACTCGCCATCCTTTACCCATTAGCTTAGGCTTCCCGCGTGGCTGCATGACGTCACGCACTCGCCATCCTTTACCCATAACCTTAGGCTTCCCGCGTGGCTGCATGACGTCACGCACTCGCCATCCTTTACCCATTAGCTTAGGCTTCCCGCGTGGCTGCATGACGTATCGCACTCGCCATCCTTTACCCATAACCTTAGGCTTCCCGCGTGGCTGCATGACGTCACGCACTCGCCATCCTTTACCCATTAGCTTAGGCTTCCCGCGTGGCTGCATGGCGTCACGCACTCGCCATCCTTTACCCATTAGCTTAGGCTTCCCGCGTGGCTGCATGGCGTCACGCACTCGCCATCCTTTACCCATTAGCTTAGGCTTCCCGCGTGGCTGCATGACGTATCGCACTCGCCATCCTTTACCCATTAGCTTAGGCTTCCCGCGTGGCTGCATGGCGTCACGCACTCGCCATCCTTTACCCATTAGCTTAGGCTTCCCGCGTGGCTGCATGACGTCACGCACTCGCCATCCTTTACCCATTAGCTTAGGCTTCCCGCGCGGCTGCATGACGTCACGCACTCGCCATCCTTTACCCATTAGCTTAGGCTTCCCGCGTGGCTGCATGACGTATCGCACTCGCCATCCTTTACCCATAACCTTAGGCTTCCCGCGTGGCTGCATGACGTCACGCACTCGCCATCCTTTACCCATTAGCTTAGGCTTCCCGCGTGGCTGCATGGCGTCACGCACTCGCCATCCTTTACCCATTAGCTTAGGCTTCCCGCGTGGCTGCATGGCGTCACGCACTCGCCATCCTTTACCCATTAGCTTAGGCTTCCCGCGTGGCTGCATGACGTCACGCACTCGCCATCCTTTACCCATTAGCTTAGGCTTCCCGCGTGGCTGCATGGCGTCACGCACTCGCCATCCTTTACCCATTAGCTTAGGCTTCCCGCGTGGCTGCATGACGTCACGCACTCGCCATCCTTTACCCATTAGCTTAGGCTTCCCGCGTGGCTGCATGGCGTCACGCACTCGCCATCCTTTACCCATTAGCTTAGGCTTGCCGCGCGGCTGCATGACGTCACTTCCGTCTCCGTAACGCAACCGTCTCCGTCCCGCATAACTTTAGACTCAAGCATAAAGACGATGTCGACAAGATCATTTGAAATGATAAACTAAATTAATCTAAATAATTATTCCATGTTTTCAGATGAGTGACCAAGGAGAACCACGCTGTGACACGGTGCCGAAATTCACCGAAGAGAAAATGCACTTTGAAGATGAAGAGAGCAGAATGGAAGCTCAACAAAGATGCGAAGATTGTTGGGTAAAAGGTGAGTTATGTTATAGTTATTATGCGTGCAAGAACCCTCTTAGTGCCGATATATCGTCCAAGGAAGCTTCTATTAAAAGTGCCACGAGCCGAGATCCATGCCGTTGCAATGGGTGATTCCGGATTCCAAATTCCGGAACATTTCGACATAGCTTCGGGTTTCACCCCCAGACCCCAGAACCACCGTCAGTTCAGAAGTTTATATATAATTTATATATATTATGCTGGTGTCCAATACAAACCCAACACACGGAAATGTTGCCTGGTAGCGTTTATTTTGCCACTGAACAGCACAAACAGGTGATAGTAAAGTAGGAACAATGTATGGAATACATAAAGTACACCGCTGTATTATTTTATTTAAGAAAAGCGCACACTGTGCATAATGGTACATAAATTATTCTTGACCTAGTCCTATTATTGATATTGTCCTGTTTGGGCAGTTTTGTGCATGATATCGCTCACAATGTTTATTGCACAATTTGCACACGCAGGATTCTTCCGGTTGATGAAATCTTAGGTTCTGACATAGCTTGTGATGAAAGCAGTGCGTTGCAAATCTTGTCAGTATGTGTCCTAAGTTCATAATTTGGCTGGTTCCATTCCGATGTTGTCATGGCGTCTGTAGAGCAAAATTCGGGCCATATGGCATTAGTTTTCTCTTTTAACAGGTCTTTTCATAAGCCTCAGTACTTGGTAACCAGAATTGTGCTCTTATGTCCTCAACGAAGAAGGTTTCGTTTGTTAACACATATGTTACCCTACTCCTAGAATCCGTTTTAGGTAACGGGCTTCACCTTCTCAATTGTTGATAGATTTGTGAACGTTAGTTTGTCCCAGATGATGTTAATCCCATGAGATTAGGTTGGTTGATTTGCAATGTTGAAGATTATTTTCGAGATAATCGTTGCTTCAAGTGTAGTAAATTCAATCATAGACATACTGACTGTAAAGGAGAAGTAATTTGCCCCATATGTACAGGCCCACATAGTTTAAAGGAATGTAAAGCTTCAAATGAAGAATACAAATGCATTAATTGCTTAACCTACAAAAAATATAACCCTAATCACACAACGTGCATAAATCACACTTCTCTTGACAGGAATTGTCCAAGCTTGCAAGCTGCAATTATGAAGCAAATTCAGAATACAGACTATTAATATGTATTCAGCAACCAATACCAAGAAATTAACAGGTATTAAAAACTCAAACAATTATGACAAGATCAACTGCCTACAGATTAATTTACAACACTCGATAGCTGCAACTGATAGTTTGATGAATCTGATACTACAAGAAGGAATAGATGTGATATTTATACAAGAGCCACGAATTATCAACAATAGGCCCAGTGGTATTACAAATAGATATAGGAAGTTTGCTGCAAGTGAAGGCCGATGTCATACTGTCACGTTGGTGACAAACCCTCAGATAGACGCTCTACTTATAAATGAATTGACTGACAAAGACACAGTAGTTGTGGGACTAACATACAGGAGTTTAAAATTTTATTCTGTTAATGTGTATCTTGATAGTCAAGAAATAATAGAAAGTGACTTTAACAAAATCAACAACATTTTGAAATATACATGTGGACAAGGGCTACTCATTACTATGGACAGTAATTCCAAATCTACAACATGGCATGATATATTAACCAATGAAAGGGGAAAGAATTTACAGGAATTCCTAATAATAAATCAGCTGTTTGTACATAACGAATACAGTGAATTAACCTGTGATTTATGCACGTTGTGTGATTAGGGTTATATGATACAACAGAAACCAGATTCACCGGTATCAAATATATAACGAGAGAAGAAGATCGTGAATTTTATCAAGAAATTTTAAAGAAAGAAATAGCAAGACAGTTCTGGGAAATAATACAGGAAGAACATACTGAAGATATTGGCAACAAACTATCAGTGTACATAAATAATTCTGCAGATATGGAGGACATAGTAAATAAAGTTAGCTCTGCCCAGACGAAAGTTTGCATGCAGGCTTTCAAAGTTAGTAGACCTTCTGGCAAAACCATCAGCCTAAAACACAGAACAGTGCCTTGGTGGAATGAAGAACTTACGATAATGCGGAAGAAAGTAAATGCATTCAGAAGAAAATTCCAGAGAACGTTAAATAATAATGACCTCCGAGATCAGCGAAAAACTGAATACTTTGCTGAAAAAACTAAATACCAAGCTAAAATCAGAAATGCAAAGATCCTGTCTTGGAAAGAATACTGTAGTAAAATTTCTTCAAATCCCTGGGACATAGTCTAGAAATCAGCGTCAGGAAAAAATAAGAATACTCAAATTGTATCAACTCTTATTAACAATGAAGGTCACTACACAAGAGACTTAAAGGAAACAATGCAGTGTATATTAAACCACCTAATTCAGAAGGATGATGAAATGGAAGATACTGCTCAGCAAATAAGCAAATAAGGAAGGAAGTAGAGGAACCAATAAGACACTCTGGACGACTGGGAATTTGCAGAAGAAGAAATTAAATCTGCAATCAATGATCTAGGTCATAAAAAGAACTAAGAATATATTCATAGACACCAGGTGAAGATGGAATCACTAGTAAAATACTATGGTGGATGTATGAAAGTATCCCCAGAACTATGACATCATTATATAATGGTTGCTTGAAGAATGCTTGTTTCCCGAAGCGATGGAAAAATGTGAGACTTATACCAATCACAAAACCAGGGAAAGATAAGATTCAGGATCCCTCTAAATTCCGACCAATAAACCTGATAAATGTGGCGGGAAAAGTATTAGAGAAACTTCTAATAAGTAGAATAAATCACTACCTCTATACCAATAAACTACTGAACGAAAATCAATATGGCTTCACAGTTCAAAGGTCTACTACTGATGCAGCTATGGCACTTAAGGAATTTATAACTGAGGCGTTCAAAAATTGTCAAATTACCGTTATATTTAGTCTTGATGTCAAAGGAGCTTTTGACTCTGCGTGGTGGCCATGTGTCCTAAAGGCCCTAAAAGACTTCAAATGCCCGAGAAATTTGTACTACCTGACTAAGAGCTACTTCAAGGATAGAACGACGTTCATGAATTCCAATAGTATCCAAGTAGAAACAGTAGTTAATAAAGGATGTCCTCAAGGTTCATGTTGTGGATCGGGGTACTGGAATGTACAGTATAATTCACTGCTCAGTTTGGAATACGGGAAAAACACCAAAGCTATAGCATTTGCTGATGACCTTATAATTGCAGTCAGGGCTGAAACTGAAATTGAAGCAGAAAATATTGTGAATATGGAATTACGGAAAGTTACTAAGTGGTCAACAGAAAACAAAACCCGTATTAATGAAAGTAAGTCAAGAGTTATTCTAATATCAAGAAGAAGAAAAGCAAAGAAGACAATTGATATCTTTATGAATTGGAAACGTCTTGTACAAGTAGATACGATGGAATATCTAGGAATAACTATAGACTCTCGCTTTAAGTTCAATGACCACATCAATAAAGTTAGTGAAAAATCTATTAAATTAATAAACGCATTATCAAAATCGGCTAGAATAGGATGGGGTCTAAAACACCAGGCTTTGGAAACAATTTATAAAGGAGCAATATTGCCAATACTGTTATATGCAGCTCCGATCTGGATTGAATCCCTAGAAAAGAAATGTAATATGATTAAATACGTGAGAGTGCAAAGACTTGTTCTCTTGAGAATAGCAAAATCATACCGCACTGTATCTCATGAGGCACTGTGCATTATTACAGGAATTACTCCTATAGATATAATGGCTAAAGAGATTGTTACTCTATACAAAATCAAGTCAGGAAAAACAACTATGAACTATGTCATTGACCACCCCGAAAAACCTATGAGATGGCTCCATCCAGCCTATTTTCCTGGTACCGAAGATCCAAGAATAGCATTAAATGAACATATCCCATGGAAAATTTACACAGATGGAAGCAAAAGTGAAGAAGGAGTGGGAGCTGGCATAGCTATATTCAGATTGCACGAATTAGTAGACCAATTGAAATATAGACTGCAAGACAACTGTTCGATTAATCAGGCGATGCAATTAGCTATACATAAATCTCTGGAGTTCTTAGATACTACTAGAACAGAGGATGATGAAGATAAGAAAGTAATTATTTACACAGATAGTAAATAGCAATTGACTCCATTGCGGACTTCAGAAATCATAACGAACTAATTGAGAATATAAGAAGGACTACAGCTATTCTAAAAAGAAAAAAATTGGATAGTAAAATTTGAATGGGTTAAGGCACATACAGGTGTTGCAGGCAATGAACTGGCTGATAAAATTGCAAAGGAGTACAAAATTAAGCGAGGTTTGTTTCGATAGAATACCCATCTCAAGTTTTAAAAGAAATCTCAAAGGAGAATCAATTCATGAATGGCAGCAAAAATGGGAACGAACTTCAAAAGGCACACTTACAAAAGAATTCTTTCCAACAGTTGCAGGTAGATTAAAATCCAAAATCACCTTAACACCTAATATGACTACAATACTGACTGGACATGGAAATATTGCTTCGTACTTACACAGACTTAAAATTATACGTAATCCCGAGTGTTCCTGTAAAAGTAGCCCTCAGACTATAGATCATATAATTTTCGTGTGCAGTGAAGTGAAAAATATTAGGCAATTCTTGATCAATAGTGTTAATAGAGATGATAACTGGCCGATTCAGAAATCTGTGCTATTAAAAAAGTATTTGAAGGAATTTTCTAAATTTGTTAATGCTCTGGATTTTCAAGCTCTAAGGAAAAACGATGAATAATATTGTTTGATATTGTTAAGACTAAGTCATCTAGTAATTATTGAATTATTATAATGTAATTTATTTTGTTCATTTATAAAATGTAATGTAAGTGCTTGTTGGATATGATACATGGCTTTTATTGCAGCAGTGGCTCTCTCTGTAACATGGTAGTTGAATGATGATAATGATGTTTGTTAAGTAACTCCGAGGTATTTAAATTTTAAGACTACTTCTAAAGGTTTATTGTGTTTCTTGAAGCATGTTTCCCTCCTCTCCTAATGGTCATTTGTTTGGTTTTACTTTGGTTGATTTGTAGTTCATTTCTGTCTGCCCATGCGATGAGTCTGTTTAGGACATCTTGAAGCTCTTCTTTATCACTTGAGCCAATTGCCATGTCGTCCGCATATAGTACATGTATAAGTGACGCTGATGTGTCTCTGATTTTCTCCGTGACGTCTGCAGTCATGATATTGAACATTATTGGGCTTACTGGGTCGCCATGTAGGACTCCATTTGTCTGTATAATGCTCTTGGATATAGTTGTGCCATCTGATATTTGGATGTGATTGTACATTAGGATGTTGGAGAGAATAATTGTGAGTGGATGATTTTCTCCACTGCATTATGCATAACAGTAGACAACAATGTTCTTAGTTACGGTATTTCCAACTTGATGTATTTGCACACAGCTGGTTAATGTGCTCAGTATGGGGTGTGACCACCTCTGGCAGCAATCCAGGCCCGACAACGGCGGGTCATCAATCTCATGTTGAGGCAATAACGCCCTTTCTTACCGCAGTCTTGGAGACTGGTTGGTGGATGCTGACGTGATGGAACTCTTCTCCCTAGTGCGTCCCAGACATGCTATATGGGATTGAAATCGGGAGAACGAGCAAACCACACCATGCGTGATATAACTTCCGTTTCCAAGAAAACACCAACCGCCTGTGCTCTATTATCATCCATCAGTACGAAACCTGGGCCCACAGCGGCTCGCAACAAGCGAACATGAGGTCCCAAGACCTCGTCACGATACCTGACACCAGTTAAACCTTGCTGATTTACCCGTACAATTTCCAGAAGGGTTTTCGAGAAGGGAATACAATCCCTGCGCACTCCATTAGGGATCCAGAATGTTTTGGTCCCGAAATCGTGTTCCAGGTTCACTCCAAATGCAAATTCATTGAGAATCACTCTCCAGACCAAATTGGGACTCATCTATGGAAACAACATTGGCCATCTGTTAGACCGTCCAGTTGGCATGTGGACGACTCCACTCTAGATTCCCTTCTGTGCAGACGCGTCAGGGTACACATACAGCAGGTCTCCGACAATAAAGACCACACTTCCGAAGCCTTCTGTGCACTGATTGCCTCGATACAATTTAACTTCATTGTCAATGATTAAGATGTTCTTGAAGACATGCTAATGTCAGCCAGCTTCTTCCACGCAGTCGCTTTTCTGCCTGACGCGATAGAATCAGCCATGTATGTAATTAACCAAGAACCATATAACTTTTAAGCTTATAGTTCCTGGCCTGTTTCATTATACCAAAGAATATAAAACTACCGCACCAATACAGTTAGTACAGCTCATAGCAATGCGATTCGTGTTAATGCTAATCGGTCAATGTGGTGGTGAAACGCCAACGAGAATAATTCCGATGATAAAATTAACGGGATATTACTGACGGCCTGTTAACGCCGCATTGGTGAACCCATCCCTTAAATAACGCACACGCTTCTACAAGTCTGCTTTCCCTTGTTGCCATGGTAACTAGTTGTCGCAAATTTGTCGATAGCCCTATAACACATTTCTATGACTGTGATCTAAGTCTGCTTGCCCTTGTTGCCATGGTAACTAGTTGTCGCAAATTTGTCGATAGCCCTATAACACATTTCTATGACTGTGATCTAAGTCTGCTTGCCCTTGTTGCCATGGTAACTAGTTGTCAATGTAACACGCTTCAACAACTGGGATCTCAGCATGCTTGCCCTTGTTCCCATGGTAACTAGTTATATATGTAACACGCTCCAACAACTGGGATCTAAGTGTGCTTGCCCTTGTTGCCATGGTAACTAGTTGTCTATACAACACGCTTCAACAACTGGGATCTAAGTCTGCTTGTCCTTCTTGCCATGGTAACTGGTTGTCTATACAACACGCTCCAACAACTGGGATCTAAGTGTGCTTGTCCTTGTTGCCATGGTAACTAGTTGTCTATACAACACGCTTCAACAGCTGGGATCTCAGTATGCTTGCCCTTGTTGCCATGGTAACTAGTTGTCTATACAACACGCTCCAACAACTGGGATCTAAGTCTGCTTGCCCATGTTGCCATGGTAACAAGTTGTCAATGTAACACGCTTCAACAACTGGGATCTAAGTCTGCTTGCCCTTGTTGCCATGGTTACTAGTTGTCTATACAACACGCTTCAACAACTGGGATCTAAGTCTGCCTGCCCTTTTTGCCATGGTAAGTAGTTGTCTATACAACACGCTTCAACAACTGGGATCTAAGACTGCTTGTCCTTGTTGCCATGGTAACTAGTTGTATATACAACACGCTTAAACAACTGGGATCTAAGTCTGCTTGCCCTTTTTGCCATGGTAAGTAGTTGTCTATACAACACGCTTCAACAACTGGGATCTAAGTCTGCTTGCCCTTGTTGCCATGGTTACTAGTTGTCTATACAACACGCTTCAACAACTGGGATCTAAGTCTGCCTGCCCTTTTTGCCATGGTAAGTAGTTGTCTATACAACACGCTTCAACAACTGGGATCTAAGTCTGCTTGCCCTTTTTGCCATGGTAAGTAGTTGTCTATACAACACGCTTCAACAACTGGGATCTAAGTCTGCTTGCCCTTGTTGCCATGGTTACTAGTTGTCTATACAACACGCTTCAACAACTGGGATCTAAGTCTGCCTGCCCTTTTTGCCATGGTAAGTAGTTGTCTATACAACACGCTTCAACAACTGTGATCTAAGTCTGCTTGCCCTTTTTGCCATGGTAAATAGTTGTCTATACAACACGCTTCAACGACTGGGATGTAAGACTGCTTGCCCTTGTTGCCATGGTAACTAGTTGTCTATACAACACGCTTCAACAACTGGGATCTAAGTCTGCCTGCCCTTGTTGCCATGGTTACTAGTTGTCTATACAACACGCTTCAACAACTGGGATCTAAGTCTGCCTGCCCTTCTTGCCATGGTAACTAGTTGTCTATACAACACGCTTCAACAACTGGGATCTAAGTCTGCTTGCCATTGTTGCCATGGTTACTAGTTGTCTATACAACACGCTTCAACAACTGGGATCTAAGTCTGCCTGCCCTTCTTGCCATGGTAACTAGTTGTCTATACAACACGCTTCAACAACTGGGATCTAAGTCTGCTTGCCCTTGTTGCCATGGTAACTAGTTGTCAATGTAACACGCTTCAACAACTGGGATCTAAGTCTGCTTGCCCTTTTTGCCATGGTAACTAGTTGTCTATACAACACGCTTAAACAACTGGGATCTAAGTGTGCTTACCCTTGTGCCATGGTAACTAGTTGGCTGTGTAACACGCTTCAACAACTGGGATCTAAGTGTGCTTACCCATGTTGCCATGCTAACTAGATGTCTATACAACACGCTTCAACAACTGGGATCTAAGTCTGCTTGCCCTTGTTGCCATGGTAACTAGTTGTCAATGTAACACGCTTCAACAACTGGGATCTAACTCTGCTTGCCCTTTTTGCCATGGTAACTAGTTGTCTATACAACACGCTTAAACAACTGGGATCTAAGTCTGCTTACCCTTGTGCCATGGTAACTAGTTGGCTGCGTAACACGCTTCAACAACTGGGATCTAAGTGTGCTTACCCATGTTGCCATGGTAACTAGTTGTCTATACAACACGCTTCAACAACTGGGATCTAAGTCTGCCTGCCCTTCTTGCCATGGTAACTAGTTGTGTATACAACACGCTTCAACAACTGGGATCTAAGTCTGCTTGCTCTTGTTGCCATGGTTACTAGTTGTCTATACAACACGCTTCAACAACTGGGATCTAAGTCTGCCTGGCCTTCTTGCCATGGTAACTAGTTGTCTATACAACACGCTTCAACAACTGGGATCTAAGTCTGCTTGCCCTTGTTGCCATGGTAACTAGTTGTCAATGTAACATGCTTCAACAACTGGGATCTAAGTCTGCTTGCCCTTTTTGCCATGGTAACTAGTTGTCTATACAACAGGCTTAAACAACTGGGATCTAAGTCTGCTTAACCTTGTTGTCATGGTAACTAGTTGGCTGTGTAACACGCTTCAACAACTGGGATCTATGTCTGGTTGCCCTTGTTGCCATGGTAACTAGTTGTCTATACAACACGCTTCAACACCTGGGATCTAAGTCTGGTTGCCCTTGTTGCCATGGTAACTAGTTGTCTATACAACACGCTTCAACAACTGGGATCTAAGTCTGCTTGCCTATGTTGCCATGGTTACTAGTTGTCTATACAACACGCTTCAACAACTGGGATCTAAGTCTGGTTGCCCTTGTTGCCATGGTTACTAGGTGTCTAAACAACACGCTTCAACAACTGGGATCTAAGTCTGCTTGTCCTTGTTGCCATGGTAACTACTTGTATATACAACACGCTTCAACACCTGCGATCTAATTCTGCTTGTCCTTGTTGCCATGGTAACTAGTTGTATATACAACACACTTCAACACCTGTGATCTAAGTCTGCTTGCCCTTGTTGCCATGGTAACTAGTTGTATATACAACACGCTTCAACACCAGGGATCTAAGTCTGCTCGTCCTTGTTGCCATGGTAACTAGTTGTATATACAACTCGCTTCAGCACCTGGGATCTAATTCTACTTGCCCTTGTTGCCATGGTAACTAGGTGTCTATACAACACGCTTCAACAACTTGGATCTAAGTCTTCTTGTCCTTGTTGCCATGGTTACTAGTTGTATATACAACTCGCTTCAGCACCTGGGATCTAATTCTACTTGCCCTTGTTGCCATGGTAACTAGTTGTCTATACAACACGCTTCAACAACTGGGATCTAAGTCTGCTTGTCCTTGTTGCCATGGTAACTTCTGTCGGCGCAGAAATTATGTGCACCCGAGTTTGGAGATAAATAGCAACACAACCGAGAGACCTACAGTAAAACAAGTATCATCACCTTTTCCTTGTTTATTTCTGCGTTGATGGATGATAAAGGTATTTTTAGAAGCTAATTTTAATATCCCTTATGGCAAGTATAACGTAAAAAGTACCGGTTTTTTGCGGGGTTCGTGCGAAGTGTCGACTTTAGAGATTCACAACTCGTAAGTCAGTTGTGCTACAGCACCCTAATTTGGATATGTGTTAGTCAGATATGATTTCGGTCTATGTGTGAAGTTTCAAAATTTGATGTCGAACACAAACAACGAAACAATCAATTATGTTAAAGGCTCGTATTTCGAAACTGGACTCCTGCAGAAGTTCGTTCTTGCGTGCGTTTTAATCCACATATAATAAGCGTTTGCGATATTTAACTATCCGTGATGTAAATAAATGTGTTTAGTTTATATGGATTGATATTTATTAAGATTTTGGTTACTGTTGTTGGCAAGCGAGCTCCGCTGGGTTGTTCGTGCGCTGTTGCTGCATTCACTGACTGGTTAGCGCTGTCTCAGCACCGAGCATGTACAAGTTAAGTGTTTCGTCTTTTCCTCTTGGCTGGTCCTGGATTTTCATCCCTCCCATTCTCAGCATTCACCTTTTTAACCGATCGAAGGGACACTCCAAGACAATCAGCGATTCCCTGGAGCACCGGATATCGCTTATCGCCAATTTTCTCGCCCTCTAATTTGAAGAAACAAATAGCCTAGCACTAAAAATCATAGTAATCTTGCACTTCGTAAACGGGGTTCTAGGAGGCATTATGAAGGTATCTATTCCACAATATCCTGAGTGAAACTGAAAACTACACATTAAGACAATGCCAGAGATACTAAGATAAACAGTGACTCACTGATGTGTATAAAATACTTCCTTTGACACATCTTAAGGGCAGAGTTGAACGGTGGATGTTGACACTAGCGAAGAACGCGTTCCTTACGCTATTCAAGGACACTCATCCAAGGATGAAAAATATGTCTTTGGTATAACTTATTTATTTCATTGCTTAATTTTGTACTCGCTATATATTCAGAGTTTGTCTGAATTAAATTGCTTCCTGAAACAAGGAAGTGCACTGTCACCGTTACTTTTCATTGTGGTGATGGATGACTTAATGACCCGAGTGGCACAAGTAATCGGGGAAGGAAAGATGAAAGCAATGGTGTTTGCAGATGATTTGATGATTTCTGGAAACAAGGAGGAGGAGGTACAGCAACAGTTGGACCTGTGGGAAGGAATAATACAAGGATATGGGATGAAATTTAGCATAAATAAGAGTGAGATGGTGATCACAACCAGGAAGAAGGAAAGAACCACAACGGGAATAACAATTGGTGGGGAACAGCTGAAGAAAGTGAAGAGTTTCAAGTATCTGGGGAGCCTGATACAAGATAATGAAAGAAACGATAGAGAAATAAATGAGCGGGGGAGGCAGGCAGAAGCATTTCGGAGGAGTGTGAGAAGCATGTTATGGAGCAAGGATGTCCCTCAGAACAGAAAAAAGATCATATATCGGACGTACTATGTCCCTATCCTGACGTATGCCTCGGAGACCTGGGTTATGAAAGGAAGGGAGAAGAGCAAAATACAGGCCAGTGAGATGAGGTTCTTGAGAAGCAGTATTGGAGCTACAAAGATGGACAGAATAATAAATGAGAGGACCAGAGAATTAATGAAGGAGGAACCATCACAGGATGGTATAGAGAAATCTAGACTTAGATGGTATGGACATGTAAAACGAATGGAGGAGAAGAGGATACCCAGGAGGATACACGAGACGAAGTGGGAAGGAAAGAGACCGAGAGGAAGACCAAGAGATAGGTGGCTGAAGGGGGTGGAAGAAAGCGTGAAGAAGGGAGGAGAAGACTGGACAAGGGTGGAGGCTGAGAGATGGTGGGAAGACAGAAGACGTTCGAGAGGCTTGTGTCCCAAACAGACCATGCCAGAGGCTGGAAATTGTGCTAGATGATGATGATGACTAAACTCTAATAAAATATTTGTGTTATGAACAGACATACTACAATATAATAACATATGATTTCCTTTTCTTATTCATTTTGTTACGAACTTGTGAATTAGTGTATGCAAGTCTACCCCTTATTATTCCGGGGTCTGGGATGCATTGAAATTATATGTGGTGATGGTTTTTACGGCCGGATGCCCTTCCTGACGCTAAAATCATCAGATCAGTTAATGAGAGCCGAAATGAATGAATATGAATGTAACTGGACAAGGATGTGGAAGGAAGCGGCCGTGGCCTGTCAGAAGGTTCCGTCCCAGCATTTGCCTGCAGTTAAAAATATTTTTATTTATGTATTAATTTATTTATTTATTGACAAGCTGTACCCGGCATGCGTTGCAATGCCAATCAAAGAAAGTGTTGGCGTTGAAATTCTGTTTCTTGAAGTGCTTTTGGATACACAACATGTTAACTGCCTCTAAGCTATCGTAAAATGGATTTTCTAATTTAGAACCATTCGTGGAAGCGTGCACAACAACTTTCAAAAGTTTCATCCCTGTCACTCATTTGTTGAATCTACTCGTACGCTACCTGTTGTGAAATGGATTTACTGAGTCGAAACCCTTCCCTGGCGTGTACACAATAACTCATCAATGATTCATCGCAATCGGATGAATTGTATATGCACGTATACGGGGTTTTGTTTAAACGATTCGTGCGCTGTCAATCATTTGTTGAATCTACTCGTGCGCTACCTATTGAGAAATGTATTACTAAGTCGAAGCCCTTCCCTGGCGTGTACACAATAACTCATCAAGGTTTCATCGCAATCGAAGAATGTTATATGAACGCAATAGGGGATTTTGTTGAAACGCTTCGCGCGTCGTCACCCATTTGTTGCATCTACTCTTGCGCTACTTATTGTGAAATGGATTTACTAAGTCCCCTTCCCTGGCGGGTACACAATAACTGATCAATGTTTCATCGCAATTGGATGAATAGTATATGAACGCATACCTGATTTTGTTTAAACGATTCGCGCTCCGTCACTCATTTGTTGAATCTACTCGTGCGCTACCTACTGTAAAATGTATTTACTAAGTTAGAAACCGTCACGTAAGTGTCCACAACATCTCACCCAAGTTTCATCGCTATCGGTCTAATGGGATATGAAGACATAGGGGACTGTGTTGAAACGCTCCGCATGTCGTCGTTCATTTGTCGAATCTACTCGTGTGCTACCTACTGTGAAATGTATTTACTAAGCCAGAAACCTTCCTTGGAGGGTCCACCATATTTCACCCAAGTTTCACCGCTAACGGCAGAATGGTATATGACCTTATACGGGACGTTGTTGAAACGCTTCGCGCGTCGTCCCTCATTTGTTGAATCAACTTGTGCGCTGCATATTGTATAGTGGATTTACTAAGCCAGAAATTTTCCATGACGTGTACACAACATCTCACCCAAGTTTCATAGCAACGGACGAATGGTACATGAATGCATACGGGACTTGGTTGAAACGCTTCGCGTGTCGTCGCCATTTGTTGATTCTACTCTTGCGCTACATATTGTAATATGGATGTACTCAGCCAGAAAACCTTCCCTGGAGTGTACACAACATCTCACCCAAGTTTCATCGCAATCGGATGAATGGTATGTGAACGTATACGGGACGTTGTCGAAACGCTTCGCGCGTAGTCACTCATTTCTTGAATATAAATGTGCGCTTCGTATTGTAAAATGGATTTACTTAGCCAGAAACCTTTCCTGGAGTGTACACAACAATTCACCAAACATTTATCACTATCAGACGACTGGTATATGACTTTATACGGGACTTTGCTGAAACGCTTCGCGTGTCATCGCTCATTTGTTGAATCTACTGGTGCGATACCTATTGTAAAATGTATGTACTAAGCCAGAAACCTTCCCTGGAGTGTACACAACATCTCACCCAAGTTTCATCGCTATCGGATGAATGGTATATGAAATTATATGGGACTTTGTTGAAACGCTTCGCGTGTCGTTGCTCATTTGTTGATTCTACTCGTGCTCTACCTATTTTTAAAGGGATTTACTAAGCTAGAAACCTTCCCTGGAGTGCACACAAAATCTCAGCCTAGTTTCATCGCTATCGGACGAATGGTATATGAACGCAAACGTGACTTTGTTGAAATGCTTCGCGCGTCGTAGCTCATTTGTTGAATCTACTCGTGCGCTGCCTATTGTAAAGTGGATGTACTATGCCAGAAAATTTCCCTGCAGTGTACACAACATTTTACGCAAGTTTCATAGCTATCGGACGAATGGTATATGAATGCATACGGGACTTTGTTGAAACGCATTGCGTGTCGTCGCTCATTTGTTGAATCTACTTGTGCGCTATCTACTGTGAAATGTATTCATTAATTTTGAAACCTTCACGTAAGTGTACACAACATCTCACCAAAGTTTCATAGCAACGGACGAATGGTACATGAATGCATACGGAACTTTGTTGAAATGCTTCGCGCATCGTCGCTCATTTGTTGAATCTACGCGTGCGCTACCTATTGTAAAATGGATTTACTAAGTCAGAAACCTTCCTTGGAGTGTACCCAACATCTCACCCAAGTTTCATCGCAATCGGACGAATGGTATATGAACGCATAGGAGACATACATACCCACAGACAAACTATCACGTAACATTGATTTTTATATATATAGATTAATTGTCACGTCATGTTCCTTGGACTGGCTTTCTCTGTTTTTCTTGAATTTTATTACCGCCGAAATTTAACTTAATAGTCATTAATGTACAGTAAACCAAACTAAAATCTTAAATGACTCTCCATCACTAAAATCCACGGAACACAAACACCAACTGAAAGGATATACTGCCAGACACCATTTCACAAAACGTCCTACAGCTGGCGCAGTATACTAAAATTGGAACGACACAGGGAAGATTAGCATGGCCCCTGAGCAAGGATGACACGCAAAATCGTGAAGCATTCCACATTTTTCTCACTAGTGTCCCTGCATGATGAAGCAGCGTGAACCAAGTGCTGAACAGTCAGTGACATTCTCGGGCGGGTCAGAGCAAGCTAACGCGGCAGCACAGCACGAACTTTCCAGCGGACCTCGCTTGCCAACAACAGCAACCAAAATCATAATAAATATCAATCCATATAAACTAAACACATTTATTTACATACGGATAGTTAAATATCGCAAACGCTTATTATTTGTGGATTACAACGCACAAAAAACGAACTTCTGAGGGAGTCCAGTTTCGAAATACGAGCCTTTCACATAATTGCTTGTTTCGTGAGTTGTGTTGGAGATCAAATTTTGAAACTTCATATATAGACGGGAATCATATCTAAATAACACATATCCAAAGTTGGGTGCTGTAGCACAACTGACTTAAGAGTTATGAATCTCTAAAGTTGACACTTCGCTCGAACCCCGCAAAAAAACAAGTACTTTTTATTCATAATGTTGAATTTTGGGCTTATGCCGTGTTTATTATATTAAAATTCGACACGTTTCGAAAGAAACCATGCCTTTCTTCGTCAGGACATTATGAATAGTAACACGGGCCGTGAAAGTCTAAATGACAAGTACTTTTTACGTTATACTTGCCATAAAGGATAATACAATACGTTTCTAAACGTACCTTTATCATCAATCAACGCAGAAATAAACAAGGAAAAAAGGTGATGTTACTCGCTATACTGTAGGCCTTTCGGTTGTGTTGCTATTTATCTCCAAACTCGGGTGCACACAATTTCTGCGTCGACAGAAGTTGTCTATACAACACGCAACAACTGGGATCTAAAACTGCTTGCCCTTGTTGCCATGGTAACTAGTTGTCGATGGAACACGCTTCAACAACTGGGATCTAAGTCTGCTTGCCCTTGTTGCCATGGTAACTAGTTGTCGATGGAACACGCTTCAACAACTGGGATCTAAGTCTGCTTGCCCTTGTTGCCATGGTAACTAGTTGTCCATACAACACGCAACAACTGGGATCTAAGTCTGCTTGCCCTTGTTGCCATGGTAACTAGTTGTCCATACAACACGCAACAACTGGGATCTAAGTCTGCTTGCCCTTGTTGCCATGGTAACTAGTTGTCTTTACAACACGCTTCAACAACTGGGATCTAAGTCTGCTTGCCCTTGTTGCCATGGTAACTAATTGTCTATGCAACACGCTTCAGCAACTGGGATGTAAGTATGCTTGCCCTTGTTGCATTGGTAACTATTTGTCCATACAACACGCAACAACTGGGATCTAAGACTGCTTGTCCTTGTTGCCATGGTAACTAGTTGTCCATACAACACGCAACAACTGGGATCTAAGTCTGCTTGCCCTTGTTGCCATGGTAACTAGTTGTCCATACAACACGCAACAACTGGGATCTAAGTCTGCTTGCCCTTGTTGCCATGGTAACTAGTTGTCCATACAACACGCAACAACTGGGATCTAAGTCTGCTTGCCCTTGTTGCCATGGTAACTAGTTGTCTTTACAACACGCTTCAACAACTGGGATCTAAGTCTGCTTGCCCTTGTTGCCATGGTAACTAATTGTCTATGCAACACGCTTCAGCAACTGGGATGTAAGTCTGCTTGCCCTTGTTGCCATGGTAACTAATTGTCTATGCAACACGCTTCAGCAACTGGGATGTAAGTCTGCTTGCCCTTGTTGCCATGGTAACTAGTTGTCCATACAACACGCAACAACTGGGATCTAAGTCTGCTTGCCCTTGTTGCCATGATAACTAGTTGTCCATACCACACGCTTCAACAACTGGGATCAAAGTCTGCTTGCCCTTGTTGCCATGGTAACTAGTTTTTGGAAAAACAACACGTTCCTGAACTAGAATGCCTAGACATTGATGGCGAACACTTGTTGCCATGGTAACCGCCTTGTTGATGCTAATCTCGGAGAGACCCCAACATATACATGTTAATACTACTCATCTAGACAAGTACTGGGTTACATTGCTTGTTCTGAGCATAACTGGACAATAATATACTTTCACTGGTTTTGTCCACAGTCAATGGACCTGAGCTGAAGGAACCTTGCGAAGGAGGATACTACTTGTTCGATTGTTTTATGAATTTCCAGAAGGTGAGTTTGATGGTGCTCTTTTAAATACATTCCTAATTCCTCACCTGTCACCACAAAATAATACATTTTCCTTTCCAGTTGTGTGTCGGGCAAGGTGTCTGGGACGTGGGTTGGCGACCATGGGACCCAGCCTGGGTCCGGCATTGCTTCCACTTACAAGTCTGTCATCTTTTTGTTGAACTCCCTTGTTCAACTCTCGTTCTCTTCCGGCCCCGACGGCATTAGGGTTAACGAGGCCTAGGGTGTCTTTTTCATTTCTCTTGCCTTAATTGACCCTTGTCTCATCCTTCCTGATATCCTCTTTCTTGGAGAAGATAGACGGATTGTTTATCATTAGCGACTGGATTCTTAGGGCTTTAACTTTTTTCCTTACTTCTAAGTACAAAAGCAAAAAATAAAACAAGTAGTTCCGTGACGGACTAAAGAGCCTACTTTTCTTAAAAGATAAGATATCAATGATTACTCTATATATACTTATGTAGAATAATGACGAAATTAAGTGGTATTAGTAACATTTCTAATTAGTTCGAAATATACCTGCAATAGTGTATTCTAATAGAGCACACAGGTGGCTGCCGTGGTGACTGAATATATTCTTAGTTCTATCTCGTAAGGTACAGAATACACATACCAAATTTGGTTGAAGTAATGTTGTTACATGCAGTTAGACTTTCATTCTATCAGCGCACGCAAAATCATGTTGGCAACGGTGTCATATATGTGTTCCACAGAATTAATCTGAAATATTATTATGTATTATTTCGTCAAATTTTGATTAAATCCATTTGTTAGTATAGAAGTTACATGTATTTAAAAATTGGACCTATCAGCAGGCTTAGAATCATGTTGGCAGCACTGAAGTACATTAGTTACTCCCAATTAATTTAGAAGGTCATGTACTACACGTGTGCAAATTTCGAGCTGTTGTCTTGCATTTTCTCTGATATATTGTTATTAGGATAGAAAAATAGAGAGGGCATTTATAACAGTTGGAAGCACTGGTTGCTATTGAAATACACATATCTGTTATGGTACACATAATACATACGAAATTTGGTTGAAATCGAATTGATAGTAGGGAAGTTACATGCATATAACTATATGACTTATTAGCAGTCGTAGAATCATGTTGTCAACACTGTCATGCACGGCCTCCTGGAAATGAAACTGAAATATTATTATCTATATGTTTGCCGATTTTAGAATAGTTCCCATGCATACTTTCTGAGATATTCAACATGGAGCTCAAATTTCAATTACGAATTTTCAGTAGTTGGTAGCACTGACGACATTTTCGAATATGGCCGTGAGATATTCAGATACAGATCTTTACTGATACCAAATTTGGTTTTGATGTCTGCAGCCATTTTGGAGTTGATAGGGGGAGGGGGGATGGGAGGGGGAGACACACAGATGGACACACAGATTCTACACACACTGACAGTACACGGGGCTACATGACCGCGTTGTCGCAGCTCCTAAACTTAAGAACCAACCAACCAACACATTTGCACGGTTCGATCTCATAAGTCTACTTTTCCACATTTTTAGCCTATTTTCATTTATGAAGAAATAGGCTTATGAGATGACTCTTTGCCCCCGAATTGCAGTGCTAACATAAAAATGTATTCCTGTTTTCAGTGAAAGCGATGGCGAACAAGAGCGACGATCTGCCTTGAAGATTAACCTCGATTGTAATTCTGTGATAAGACTAACAATACTCTGAGCTCTGGGAAGATGTGTTTGTATATATATTCCTTGCCTAGTTCCCCAAACGTTGTCTAGTTTCATACATACTGACCCTGTGTTATGGTGAAATCAACTGGTATCAGAGAATGGTTATCACGATTGTGCCCAATTAGATTAGGTGGGACATTATATGAACTATTAGCCTACTTTCGATTTTTGCAAAAAATGAAAGTAGACTTATGAGATCTACACAGGGCCAATAATTGTGTGTCTGTCTGTGTGTGTGCGTGAGTGTACTCTGAATGTCTGCCCCTCCCCCTATCAATTCGAACACGGTGAAACCGAATTGAACGAAATTTGGTACTGAGGTAGAACTAGCAATGGGCACCTCAGTGTCATGAACATGATTAATATCGCCGCCATCTTGACGGAAACGTAATGGCGGCCACCCAAATGTTCAAAGCTTAAATCAAATTACGACTAACCTAATCATCCGAACTCTACCAAATTTTGAAACAACATATATTTATATGACAAGCGTCTGTTGACTAAACGACAAGGTCATCAGCCCAATAGTTTGCAGATGGTGGCCATGTATGTGTGCAAATCGATTCCCCCTATCAATTCAAACACGGTAAAACCGAATTGAACGAAATTTGGTACAGAGGTAGCACTAGCAAAGGGCACCTCAGTGTACTGTTTTATATCGCCGCCATCTTGACGGAAACGGAATGGCGGCCACCCAAATGTTAAAAGCTTAAATCAAATTACGACCAACCTACTCATTTGATCTCTACCAAATTTTGCAACAACATACCTTTTAGTGGGAAGCATCTTTTGACTGAACTACAAGGTCATCATCCCAATAGTTTGCAGATAGCGGCCATGTATGTGTGCAAATCGATTCCCCATATAAATTCAAACACGAAGAACCCGAAATGAACGACACTTTTTACAGAGGTAGCACTAGCAAAGGGCACCTCATATTCATGTTTAATATCCGTATGACACGTTGTATTTCAACAAGCTACTACAACCAACATTCAATTATACTCCTTCAAAAGGACAAAGAGTTATAACAACACCCACGCATTTAGGAGAAAGTAGGCTATATGTTCTTTACGGAACATCTTGTTTATTGAATGCAATCGCGAATCAACAGGTGACATTATCAACACAATTCAACACCAAAGACAAGATCAAATTCTTAAGAACAATGTTTACAGAAGTCAACCAATACAAGAAGGAGTTCACAAGCGGGGTGGCGTAGTTGCCCAAGGTCGCGGGTTCAAACCCCGCTGAAGTCGTCGGATTTCTTAAGATCGTTAAAATTCCCTCAGTATGCCAACGTTCGGAGTGGAAGTAAAGCCGGAGGTCCCATGTCATAGATGTATGGCATGTAAAAGAACCTTCCACTAAATACACTTGTGCGAAGCGAAAATTTGTAGGTTAAATTTGATAACCCTATATTAGTTCCAACGCACGTCGCCAGGTGCTGGCTTCAATGGCATCTATTAGCAAAGTCCGAGGCTAGGTGCCGTGGACGGTAGCATTTGGTAGCAAAAGTAGGAACTACTTGAACATTTATCATTCTCAGTCCTTACCTGAATTAAAACAGACACACACTAATACAGCTATCACAATTAACACCGGTTATAAGATATATTCTACACACACCCAAAGTACACGGGGCTACATGACTGCGTTGTCACAGCCCCTAAACTAAGGAACCAACCAACTAAAATTATGTTATAAAATCACTGCTAAGGAGAGTTCAATTGAATTCTGTACACGAGGATACAAAAGCCGCTGCCAAATATATTCAAGTTGAAATTGGTTGCCGATTAAGGTCTTCAATAAAGGCGAATGCGAATCTTGGTTCTTGGACAGTGAAATTTAATGTGTTTTGATCTTATTGACCGCGGTGGAACATACACTGCCCTCCAAAAACAGCGTACCACTTCATAGAAAGCTTAGTTAAATTCCACATTGTATATAATTTCGATACGTTTTCCAATATTTTTGACTGGACAGTGTTCTGTGAATGCTACTGAAGGAGAATCAACAATGCATAACACCAGGAGGATATTTTTAACGCAACTATTGTAATCCGCTGGAACAATGGTGAACGTTCCCGCGCATTTCTTATTCATTTCACACCAATAATGAAAACCATTATTTCGGATTATGGTCACTTTGTTGGAATGCGCTGAGAAGAATGATATGATCATCAAAGATAAGAAGATGGAACTCTAAGTCTTGAGGGAAGGAGGGAAACTAGCAGAGAAGGAATGCATCATCTATCTTCGCGTGAATACTAATTTCAAATACTTAAGGCTGAGGATTCAGATGACTGGTAATTCTTTCTCGATGCACCTGAATGAACGCTTATTTGCTGCGACCCATAGCATTAATGATGTGAAACTTCATCACAATCAGCAAAGAAAATGTTTCAGGTCAAAGTTCTGCCGACTCTCACATATGGGCTGGAAATAGTGTGGGAATATCTGACTAAGAAACAATTTGAAGAAAAAGAGAAGCTTGAGAAACGATATATCAAAAGAGTGCTAGGAGGGGCTAAGTATACTCGTTCCCGGCTGATATAGTTCTCACTAGGGACACATTCCTCATTGAAGATCCGAGCTTGCAATGGCTACTACCATCTACTGCTAACTACCAAAATTTGCTGCATAAGCTGCGAGAAAAGACTGTAGATATTCCAGAAGATATTTACACCACTGATGCTATCCATTCGGAAAAATGCAGGGGAGGAGGTTTTGCGCTCAGGTACTGAACTCGAATTTAAAATGGCTCAGGATGGAGAGGATGCTATTTCGGATGATTTGATGAAATTTGGAGAAGAATGCAGTATTTTTGAAGAATTATGAAATGAAAAAAAAATATTATACAAAGGGAAGCTTAAGATTGCAATCGACGACAGCCATTTTTAGACAGTCCCGTGGCGTATTTTTGTTAGCAACATGGAGCTATGAAGAATCGAGTTACTGCAGGCACGAGAGAAGGAGAAACTATAGAGAATGTATCTAAATTAATAAGAATCATGTTTGCCACTCAGGAAAGGAAGTTTAAGGACTCAGTATTAAGATCTATGCAGATAATGATTTGCCGCGACTTCTGATGAGGCACCCACCCATTACTCTTTGACGAGCGAGGTGACGCGCAACTAATCAGGGTCTTTGTGGAGTGACTGTGAAAGAGAGTGGACCGGCGTTGCTTGGGATCCGGAAGGAAGCGTGTGAAGTCCAGGGTAGTTACATGAGAGGGGTTTGACGACAGGTAAGCGATCGCCGCCGGTCATAGCCTAGGAAGAAAGTTCGTTGGTCGTGTATGAAACATAAAGTCGGTCAAATATTAGTTCTAAATCGAATTAAAGCATCGAAAATTCGACAATACTATAGAGAAACATTATAAATGCAGTTTTCTTGGTTGGAGACAGTCTAATGAAAAGCAAGTATCTCATAACGCAAGGGAACTTTGCGAGCGCTTTGAAGTAGGAACAATAGCGAGCCTGTGCGGAGAAAGGCTAGTCGCGTGTTCATTCGAGTGCATTCTGAGAACATTGACGCTGAAGTATAGACAGTTATTATCCAGTTAGTGTCGAGATGATATTCATGCAAATGTTAAGGGGAATGATTGACTACGTATTTAACGTGAACGAGATGGTGAATTAAACCATAGATGTGTAGGGGATGTGAAATGCATTGACAGACTAGAATATCAGGCAACCGATATTACATTAAATAGTCGAAATGAAGCATAACTACCACCGAGCTACAATAGAATCCCACGATACGGAAACATACTATTGCGCCATGAAGAATATCTACTAGATCCGAAGCGAAGTAGACCATCCCACTTCGAGACTTGAGAATCGGTACGGCATTGCTGTGGAAGATGATGTCCGAGTTCGTGACCAGGCAAGGCGATCCGAGACTGGAGGCCTGGGTTCGAGCCGTGACGAGGCCGTTTTTCGGAAGAGGAAGAAGTGTTTCGAATATGGAATTACTAGTGCCGATAGTAATTTTTACTATATTATTTATTCGAGGTATTATCTCAAGGTAGAAAGAGTCATCGTTTGTAGATGTTGGTATTAGTAGTTAACAGTAGATAGAATATTGTAGAGCATGGCACCATTTTTATGAGTGATTTTTCGGAATATTTTCCATTATGGATATTTAAATTTTAAATTTTCTTTTGGTGAGAATTTAATTCCACGAAGTGGATATTATCGTTTGGAGTTACGAATTTTCATGCTTCGAGATTTAAGTTCGTTTCTTAAATAACTATATATTTTTCGAATTTATTTCGGATAGTAAATTTCTTTCGGAATTTTATTTAATTTCATTGTATTTAAGCTTAATTTTATTCAAGCAATTTAGAACAGGAGAATATCTTTTATTGGAAATGAAATTCTTTATTCGACATTTTCAATTTTTATCGCTGATCTTAGGAAAAGTTATATCATTATAGAACATAGTTATGCCAGTGATTACTAACGTCGAGGTTGAAGCTATTCAAAGAATTATTTCATCGAACTATTTGGCTTTGTTGAAGAGTGAAATATTATTTTATTTCGAAGCTATAATTGTTTAATAGCAAGTTCATGATAATATTATACGGAATTTACTTGTATTATTGAAAGAGTAGTCGCTTGTCAAGTATTAAGTGAAGGTTTATATAGTATTAAGGTGGAAAGAAAGTCAGTATACGTATTGTGAGCATATATTTCAAACGTATAAGTAACTATATTGCAGTAAAGATTTAAGAAAGACCTTTGGTGTATATAACCAGTGTAAAACGACTATCAGTTGAATTCATTAGTTCAATTGGCAGAAAATACTTGGGAAACGGATTGAAGATAACAATGTTGTTAATTATTATTATTTTACTATCAAGGATTATGACTATATTTCATATGAGCTTTACTTAATCGTTCGGCTATACATAAATGCCCAAATGTGAAATGAAACCACAGCTATATGATGACAATAATTGTGGTATGACTTAGTGAAATTGACGCTTTATTTGAGAGTAAGAATTGCAAGGAAGTGAGTTTGAAGGAAAGCCAGGTGATTGAGAATCGCCATAAACGTTGTAAATAATGTATAAAATTTTATAAATAATATTTAAACATAATATTAATAATATTTAGGAGAACTAAATAACATAACGAAGTTATCTAAATAACTTACTCGATAAACAGCTGATATAATATTATTTATGGTTCGGATTAAGATGATTAATAATTATTTATAACAACCAATAAATATTTAAATAATAAATATTTTGCAAACTTAATTAATATTCAGAAAATATTAATACTCTTTTATTTAAACATTTAATAATAATTTCCATTATTACTAATTAAATAATTTTGAGATTTTTATATGCCAATTAAACATTTATTTAATTCATTAAAAGTATTTGAACATTTAAATCATAAAGAAGGAGTGATGTTCGAAGAACATGACGATTTTCTTTGATTACATCGAGGAGTTTTATTGCCATAAAGAAGTGATCTTATGATGGATCAGTATTAAATAATTTTCATTATTATTGTAAATGGATGATTTTGTAACAATAAGGAGGAATGTCATTGGAAGACATTGGTTGTATTAACAACAATATTTGTTTAAATTTTTATTTTTGAGAGAGAGATTGGATTTAAGTGAAGTTGTTCTAACAGCTGATTGATTATGTTTATTTATTTTTATTATCGAGAAGTGAAGTACTTCTAACGTCAGTTGGACGTTGATTTTATTTTGTTATCTGATTATATGATATGTTTAAATAATCATTTTTACGGATCACATGTAAACATTTAGAGATTATTTGTTAACTTAATTTGTTTGTTTAAATTCTTTTAACAAATTTAATTCGTTCGTTTTTTATAACGACGTCTTGAAATATTTATTTAAATTATGAAAAGAGGTTATGTTTTGGTGCATTTGAGGTTTAATTGAAGCACTAGTTACGCCCGTTTAACCGAGATTGGTAAGTTTCTTGTACTCTCCTTTTATTAAGTTTATCCATCCAGTTCTGCATTACCAAAACATAATCATAGGACTTGTGCATCCCCCATTTAGCTCTTGTTGGTAGGATTTTCAGGTTTATTAGCCGGGGACCTCGGTATTCTGCAATCCAGCTGATCATCGGATTCGACAAGCAGTCCGAATGGTTTAATCGGGTACAGTACCTCGTCACAAGATTCGCTGTCATGGGTTTCATCACAAGCTGTGTAAAACCAAAGGATACCATGAGCCAAGCTTGAATTTGTGTTTTGGAATGTTTTGTGACCGATACATGTATGTACTGTATACTCCGAAAGGAGTCATTGACTAGACTTTCAGTTAATTTGTATGTAATGATGGCCATTGGCTGAAATATATTCTTTATTTTTATTCCTTCGGATTTTTAAAGTCGCCTTTGCCCATATGACGATAATTGATGAATATCTGAGAATCCGAGATTGCCTGAGGTTTCCGTGTCACGAACAACTCCTGGGGTACATGAAAGGAATCTCCAAGAAGATAGCAATTATAGATGTTAAGAAATGAATAGCAATCGGGTGTGTCCTGGGCAACGTCAGACGATGCAAGGAAATGCGCTGACGGCAGATCCTTTCACAACCGGTCACCATCCAAATGGATTGCACAATTCCGAAAGGTCTTTTTCAAGACCACTTGAGTTTATCTCTATAAATATCGAGGGACTTTCTCGAGAGAAAGGAGTCATATTAGGTAATCTGTGCCAAAAACATGCATGTGACATCCTACTAGTCCAGGAAACGCATAGGGGCAGTACTAGATACCGTCTAAGAATTGCTAGTATGGAACCAATCCTGGAAATGCCTCGCGAGAAATATGGCAGTGCCATCTTTGCCAGATCTAACATGAACATCATCTCAGCCTCATTGATTGAAGACAATGACATCGAGCTCCTCATAGTGCGTACTCCATTCTTCTGTATCACGTCAGTCTACAAACCACCAGAGACCACTTTCAGCTTTGCAACACCAGCCAACTTCAACCACCAGGACGTAAACTTTTTCATTGGTGATTTCAACTGTAGAAGAACAGCTTGGGGATACCCATATTCTGATGCAAATGGAACAAGTCTAGAAATATGGACTGAGGCTCATGACTTGCATCTGATCCACGACCCTAAGCCCCCATCTTCCTTCAACAGTGGCAGGTGGAAAAGAGGGTACATCCAGACAATATCTTCGTGTCCTCAAAGGTATCTGGGCAATGTGTGAAGACTATAGGTGACCCTATCCCTCGCACTCAACTTTAGCCTGTCATCTGCACCGTGAATTTGTTAAAGTTTTATGTTTTTATAGTTCCGGTGATATGGGACAATCAGCTGGTACGCCATTTGCAATGAGTAAAGAATTTATAGTTGAACAAATTACAATATGCAGTAATGCCAACATGTGAATTGAGTATCAATAAAGATTTTGTGGTTACCAACATAATTATTTCTTAACATCCCCCCCGTAAGAACAAAATTTTTATCATAATTCAAACTATGAGAAGTTGTACAAACAATATTTGACTTAAACTACAATATGACTATAATTATATGGATAACATACTCGTTGATATTTCAACAATAAATCATGCAATGTCACAATTTCAAAATAGTCTTAATTGTTATTGACATATTTAAAATCAAATACTTTCTTTGGACCTATTCTACTCCACTCCTCAACAGAACATCTTTGAATTTTTCAAATTTAGTAGACAATAGAGGCTTTGTAAAAATGTCAGCTACCTGGTCATGGGTCGGACAGAATTGAAGAGAAAACAAATCATTTTTATAGTTCTCATGCAGATAGTGATACCTCACTTGAATGTGCTTTGACTCTCCTCACATTTGTCCTGATTTCACCAACTTTAACGTACTTTGATTGTCTTTGTTAAGAACAATGAGAACAGACTTTCCAGTTAGTTCTTGTATCAAGTATTTCAGATACTCTAACTCCTTGCAGCAGTCTGCTGCAGCAATGTATTCGGCTGCTGTGGATGACAGTGCCACAATTTTCTGTTTGCGTGACCGCCATGCCACCGGTCCATCTGCCAGCATTATGACATAGCCTGTAGTACTCTTTCTTTTCTTATGATCACCAGCAAAATCTGAATCACTGTATGCAATTATTTTCAGATCATCTTTCATTTTTGATGCATAGTGTATTCCCATTTTTGTGCTTCCTTTCAGATATCGAAGTGTTCGTTTAACATTCTGTATATCTTGATCTGTTGGTTTCTCCATAGACCTGCTTTCATAATTCACACTATAAGCCAGGTCTGGTCTGGTTTTACAAGACAAATATAACAGACTCCCAACTGCTTGTCTATAGGGGTAAGCTGTCTTCACGCTGTCCTCTGCTGCACCTGTTTCTTCATTTTCGATTATTGGGGGTTTAACTTCTTTGCATTCTTGCATGTTGTAACGTTGCAGCACATTATGAGCATATTTCTCTTGAGAAATCAAGATACCATCTTCTGTTCTGTTTATATCTATCGCCAAATAAGTTTTGGGTTCATGAGTTGTCTTCATTTCAAAATTTCTCTCAAGTTTAGAGAGTAGCAGTGTCATTTTCTGAATGTCTTTGCCCATGATAATGCCATCGTCTACATGAATTGCTAGAAACAAACTGTTCTCAGAATTCTTGAAGATGCAGGGGTCTGACTTAGTTTGTGTCATGCCTTCTTGTTTCAGGAACTCTGTGAGAGTTTTGTTCCACCTACAGGGGGCTTGCTTCAGTCCGTATAAGGCTTTCTGCAGTTTACATATTTTCCCTTCTTCTTTGTAACCTTCTGGTATTTTCATGTAGATGTCCTCATCTAGGGTTCCATACAAAAAGGCCGTCTTGACATCAAATGTTTTAATGTGCAGGTTATAGTGTGCTGCGATAGCAAAAAGGACTCTTAGTGAAGTTGTGTCTACAACTGGACTGAAGATTTCTTCATAATTTATATTTCCACTCCTTTGTTCACATCCTCGTACTACAAGTCTAGCTTTATATCTACCGTCTTCCTTAACTTTGAACACCCACCGGCTTGACAAAACTTCTTTTCCTCTTGCTGCCTCAGGGCTTACTAATTTCCAAGTTTTATTTTTCTTCAAAGAGTCTTTTTCTTCTTTAACGGCTATTTTCCATTTATCTTTGTCGTCATTTGTTTGCGACTCCCTGTATGTCATCATTGCTTCTTCATCTTCTCCGCTATCTAGTTGATAGTCATCATATTTATTAGGTCTCTTTAATGTTCTTCTTGGTCGTAAACCAAGTTCATGACATCTTTCTTCTCTCTGATCGTGATCTGAATTTACGAAGTCAACATCTTCTTCTTCTTCTTCTTCTTCTTCTTCTTCTTCTTCTTCTTCTTCTTCTTCTTCTTCTTGTGGTTCATGATCTGTTTCTTCAACATTTGCCTGGTAGATTTCAGTTTTAGGGTTATGTTGATCTAATTTTATTATATTTCTCTCAAATACCACATTTCTAGAGACGAATATATTCCTGTTTTCTTCATCTCATAGTCGGTATCCGTTTGGTGCATAGCCTACAAAAATGCACTTCTTGCTTCGGCTGTCAAGCTTCTTGAGATAACCCAAATTTTTGGCATAGGCAACACAACCAAAAATTTGTCGGTTAGACAGATTTGGTTTCTTGTATGTCCATTTTTCAGCTGGGGTTGTGTCAACAGTACTGGTGGGGCTTCTATTAATCAGGTATGTAGCTGTTTGTGCTGCTTCCCCCAACATCTCTTTATCTAGGTTAGAATCACAAAGCATAGCTCTTGTTCTTTCCATAAGAGTACGATTGAACCGTTCTGCTGTTCCATTCAATTGGGATGTATATGAAATTGTATAGTCTTACATAATACCTTTGTTTTTACACCAATCTTTCAGATCATGTGAGGAATACTCTCCTCCATTATCACACCTTATTTTGGTTACTCTCAGATCAAATTTGGTTTCGGCCATTGCCACATACTGTTTTAAGTACATAGGAACTTGACTTTTATTTAACAACAGATAGATAACACTAAAATGTGAGTAATCATCTATACAGCACAGAGTGTACCTGTAGCCGTCATGGGTGGGTGGATCTAGAGGTCCACAAACATCTGTGTGTATTATTTCTAACACACCGACAGTAGTGGCTACGCGGGCTAAAGCGCAGCGTTAGGTCATGGGGCCAAGCTCTCTGCTGACTCGGTAGACGCGTGGGTTCGAGCCCCACCGTCGGCTGTCCTTGAAATGGTTTTCCGTGGTTTCCCATTTTCAACACCAGGCAAATGCTGGGACAGTACCTTCTGATAGGCCACGGCCGCTTCCTTCCACATCCTTGCCCAGTTTCATTCATCTTCATCCATTCCATCTCTCATCCCGACGCGCAGGTCGCCCACGGGCGTCGAATAGAAAGACCTGCACTCGGCCTCTCAGGAGGCCACACGACAAAAAAAATAAAATCTAACAGTCTTGTTGCCCTAGTCCTTTCTGTATTAAATGGTAACCGGATCTGTTTTGCTTTTACACATTTCTCACACACTTCATCTATTTTAGTATGTGCGACAATGGGGGACACACCATCTCAAATATTAGGCAGTTCATGAGATGTAACTTAAATGACCCAGTTTTCTGTGCCACTCTTTACCTACATCATTACCTTGTGCACACAGCGCCTCATTTTGCATATTAACATCAAGGTCAACAGTATACAGTCCTAGTGCATTTTTCTTACCTTTTAGTACCACTTTGTTGTCTTGGTATATATTAACATCATCTTTTGTGAACACAACAATGCCATTATTTTCTGTTATCTTACTTACTGACATCAAGTTCTTAGACAAATCAGGCACACAGTGAACATCATTGAGAACACACTGCTCAGAGGTGAAGGTTCCCTTACCTACTACAGACATAGCCTGATTTTTCTTAGCCACTAATATGTGTTCATTACAGCTCACAACACCTGTTAGCAAATTTTCATCACTTACCATGTGAGTTGAACATCCACTGTCTACTACTAGACGCTTGGTTCCTTTTAGTATAGCGTTATGTGAGCCCTTGCAATCAGCTGCAAGAAATGACACTTTATTTTCCACCTTAGAATTATTTTATCCCTAAAATAGCAGTCTTTCTCTTCATGATTGAACTTTCTACATATTGAGCATTGATGCTTGTCTTTGAGAAAACAATTTTTGGTTTCATGGTTTGTCTTTTTACATATATGACACTTTTTACTGCTCATACATTTGTTTTTAGATTTAGATCTACCTTGTTTGTTTTTTAACTCTGCTTTAAAGGATACATTTTGCTCTTCTGTCGGAGTGCGCCTCAACTTGTTTTCTTCCATCTGTAACCTCGAACACAGGTTCTCTATGGTCCTGGACGCCTCTGGAGTAGAGTCCAATGCTGTGCTAAAATGGGTATATTCTTCAGGCAGCACGGACAGGATCTTGGTAATTAGCATAATCTCGTCAACTTTCTGGTCGAGTTTGTTCAGTTTGAAGGAGATGTTTTGGAGATCACTAATGTTGCTCATCATGTCCTTCTTCGCATCAAATTGGAAGTTGTAAAAGTCTCGTAGCAGCAAACATTTTTGTTGGCTCGAGTCTCTCTGGTATATGTTACGAAGAGTATCAAACATTTGTTTAGAAGTTGTACAGGTTAGGATATGTGGCATAACTTGTTTGTCAATGGATGTGACAATATAGTATTGGGCTCTTGCATCTTGCGTCTTCCACTGGTCGGTTGAAGCTTGATTTCTGGGTGGATTGGTCACCAACACGTCTGTCCCGTCGACAATCTTGATCAGTTCTTTTGCGGCAAGCAGAATTTTTAATTCAAACACCCACATAGGATATGTGTCGACTCCCTTGAGTTTCTCGACATGTGCTACGTCCTCGGGTCTTGTGGCCATTTTTTTTGGACTTCACTTACCGTACTTCACTTCAGTTACTTTACTTTTTAAATGTTTTTAGTGTCACCTGTTTTCACGTTTACTTTACCGACAGTAGTGGCTACGCGGGCTAAAGCGCTGCGTTAGGTCATGGGGCCAAGCTCTCTGCTGACTCGGTAGACGCGTGGGTTCGAGCCCCACCGTCGGCTGTCCTTGAAATGGTTTTCCGTGGTTTCCCATTTTCAACACCAGGCAAATGCTGGGACAGTACCTTCTGACAGGCCACGGCCGCTACCTTCCACATCCTTGCCCAGTTTCATTCATCTTCAGCCATTCCACCTCTCATCCCGACGCGCAGGTCGCCCACGGGCGTCGACTAGAAAGACCTGCACTCGGCCTCTCAGGAGGCTACACGACAAAAAAAAACGTTTACTTTTATTTTAGAGTCACCTGTGCCCATAACCTGTTAAAGTTTTATGTTTTTATAGTTCAGGTGATATGGGACAATCAGCTGGTACGCCATTTGCAATGAGTAAAGAATTTATAGTTGAACAAATTACAATATGCAGTAATGCCAACATGTGAATTGAGTATCAATAAAGATTTTGTTGTTACCAACATAATTATTTCTTAACAGAATTCCGTGGTGCTGCCTAAGGGGGTACCATTCAAGAGGAGGTTTAACTTCAAGAAGGCTGACTGGACGCAGTTCAGTGAAGAGCTTGACTCGGAGATAGTAATCATTTCTCCACAACCTGAAATGTACGACACCTTTGTTGAATGTATCCAGCAAGTTTCAAGAAAAACTATTCCGAGAGGACTCAATACGTTCCAGGTATGTCCGGTGATGACAAACAGCTGTTAGAAAAGTATCAGGCCCTCTATGAGGAGGATCCATTTGCTGAAGAAACTATCCAATCTGGAGAAACACTGTTGGAAACCATTACAGCAACTCGCATGGCCAAGTGGAGCAACCTGGTAGAGAACCTCGACATGAAGCTGAATAGTAGTCAGGCCTGGAAACCTTAGCGGCGATCCTGTAAAACCACAGAAGAACTTCACAGGAGTGACACCTGATCTAGTGGCGACTCAGCTCCTGCTGAATGATAAAACAAAAGGGAGGGCGACCACAGGAGCTCTTCAGCGTGATGTGGAAGCAGAGAATCATTTCCTTCGAGATCCTCTCTCGATGGTAGAAATTGAAGCTGCCATTTCCAGCTTGAAGATGTACAAGGCTGCTGGTGTCGATGACCTACGAGTAGAACAGATAAAGAGCTTTGGCCGTAAAACATTGGAGTGGTCACTAAGCCTAATGAACACATGTGATGCCAAGCTACATATCCCTAAAATGTGAAGGAAATCTCGAGTCATTGCAATACTCAAGCCTGGGAAAGAACCAAACGACCCGAAATATTTTCGACGTATCTCCATACCGAAACAGTAGCATCCTCGAAGAGAAGTTCATTCCACAACAAGCAGGCTTTCGTGATGGCAAATCATGTTGTAGCCAGATTTGAATCGCCCAACAGATCGAGGATGGTTTTGAGTGCAGGGGGATAACGGGAGTCGCCTTCGTTGACTTAACAGCTGCATACGACACTGTGAATCATAGGAAGGTGTCAAAGAAAGTGTATGACCTTACGAAGGACCTCCAACTAACATCCCTAACCAGCATCTTCCTTCAGAACAGAAGATTCCAATACTCGCTATAGGGTAAAAGGAGTACATGGCGAACCCAGAAGAACGGTCTCCCTCAGGCTAGCGTGCTGGCTCCAGCGCTGTACAACATCTACACAAATGATCAGTCAATTCCAGCAAGTACCAGGCTCTTCGTCTATGCCGACGACACAGCAGTAGCTGCTCAGGGCTCGTCCTTTGAAGAAGTGGAAGGAAAGATGACTTCAGCGATGGACGAACTCTCCAAGTATTATGATGCCAACCATCTGAAGCCGAACCCTAATAAGACACAAGTGTGTGCGTTGCATCTACGAAACAGGGAAGCACGGTGACAGCTGGACATCTCATGGCGAGGGGAGCGACTGAAACATTGCCCAACACCAGTTTACCTAGGTGTCACACTAGACCGAGCTCTAACGTACAGACAGCAATGTCTGAACACGAAACAGAAGGTCAGTGCTCGCAATGGCATAATCAAGAAGCTGATCGGCAGAACCTGGGGAGCCAGCCCGCACATCCTGAGGACTTCCGGACTTGCACTGTGTGTGTCAGACGCTGAATATGCCGCTCCTGTGTGGAACGCTTCAGCACATGCTAAGCAGGTTGATACTGCTGTCAACGACACTGCAAGGATAATCTCGGGATGCCTGAAACCAACACCAGAGCACAAACTTTACCCTATTGTTGGAATAGTCCCACCTAACATCCGGAGGGCCACTGCTGCGGATGCCGAGACAACAAAGCAGGAGAATGACCATCGACATCCACTACATGGTCACCAGGCAGCAAGGTCTCGCCTCAGATCCCGCATGAGTTTCGGTAGTGGTGGGACGAGCTTGGCTGTTGAGCGCGGGGTCTTCCCGCCGCGCCGAAGTGACCAGCCGATCCATCAGTAGCTGGTCTAGTCCATTGCGCTTTGTTGACAGCGTGTAAGTAAATCAGTTTAGCAGTGATCATGACTGAACAACATACAAAAAATAGATGGAGTGGTGAAGCAGCAGCCTTCAGAGTAGAATTGGACATCTCATTCCTCTAGACTGCTTAGTCCCTCAAGGCCTGTACTATCAGTTCATATTGGTAAAATGTTGTTGAATTTTCCTCTCTAATGTGTTCACATTTCAGTTTGGAATAAATCACAATATTCTTTACTTAACACTTGCGTTCGTTTCCTGCACATTCCACACATTCGATTTGTATATGTGGTATATATTTTATGGCAAAACAGCCCTATCAATATAATGTCAACAATCGCACAAAAGCCGTCGGCCGCACGACTGTGCTAGTCAGTGCGGTCCGAACTTCGCCCGGTGTCCTGCCACAGTGTAGTGGTGGTAGGGGAAGGAGTGCCCAGTGCTCCCCGACCGCAATGACTGGATCATCCTGATGTACGAGCGCAATGACTGGATCACCCTGATGCCCGAGCGCAATGACTGGATCACCCTGATGCACGAGCGCAATGACTGGATCACCCTGATGCACGAGCGCAATGACTGGATCATCCTGATGTACGAGCGCAATGACTGGATCACCCTGATGTACGAGCGCAATGACTGGATCACCCTGATGTACGAGCGCAATGACTGGATCACCCTGATGTACGAGCGCAATGACTGGATCACCCTGATGTACGAGCGCAATGACTGGATCACCCTGATGCACGAGCGCAATGACTGGATCACCCTGATGCACGACCGCAATGACTGGATCATCCTGATGTACGAGCGCAATGACTGGATCACCCTGATGCACGAGCGCAATGACTGGATCACCCTGATGCACGAGCGCAATGACTGGATCACCCTGATGCACGAGCGCAATGACTGGATCATCCTGATGTACGAGCGCAATGACTGGATCACCCTGATGTACGAGCGCAATGACTGGATCATCCTGATGTACGAGCGCAATGACTGGATCACCCTGATGTACGAGCGCAATGACTGGATCACCCTGATGTACGAGCGCAATGACTGGATCACCCTGATGCACGAGCGCAATGACTGGATCACCCTGATGTACGAGCGCAATGACTGGATCACCCTGATGCACGAGCGCAATGACTGGATCACCCTGATGCACGACCGCAATGACTGGATCATCCTGATGTACGAGCGCAATGACTGGATCACCCTGATGTACGAGCGCAATGACTGGATCACCCTGATGTACGAGCGCAATGACTGGATCATCCTGATGTACGAGCGCAATGACTGGATCATCCTGATGTACGAGCGCAATGACTGGATCATCCTGATGTACGAGCGCAATGACTGGATCACCCTGATGTACGAGCGCAATGACTGGATCATCCTGATGTACGAGCGCAATGACTGGATCACCCTGATGTACGAGCGCAATGACTGGATCATCCTGATGTACGAGCGCAATGACTGGATCACCCTGATGTACGAGCGCAATGACTGGATCATCCTGATGTACGAGCGCAATGACTGGATCACCCTGATGTACGAGCGCAATGACTGGATCATCCTGATGTACGAACGCAATGACTGGATCACCCTGATGTACGAGCGCAATGACTGGATCATCCTGATGTACGAGCGCAATGACTGGATCATCCTGATGTACGAGCGCAATGACTGGATCATCCTGATGCACGAGCGCAATGACTGGATCACCCTGATGTACGAGCGCAATGACTGGATCATCCTGATGTACGAGCGCAATGACTGGATCACCCTGATGTACGAGCGCAATGACTGGATCATCCTGATGTACGAGCGCAATGACTGGATCACCCTGATGTACGAGCGCAATGACTGGATCATCCTGATGTACGAGCGCAATGACTGGATCATCCTGATGTACGAGCGCAATGACTGGATCACCCTGATGCACGAGCGCAATGACTGGATCACCCTGATGCACGAGCGCAATGACTGGATCACCCTGATGCACGAGCGCAATGACTGGATCACCCTGATGTACGAGCGCAATGACTGGATCACCCTGATGTACGAGCGCAATGACTGGATCATCCTGATGTACGAGCGCAATGACTGGATCACCCTGATGTACGAGCGCAATGACTGGATCACCCTGATGCACGAGCGCAATGACTGGATCACCCTGATGCACGAGCGCAATGACTGGATCACCCTGATGTACGAACGCAATGACTGGATCACCCTGATGTACGAGCGCAATGACTGGATCATCCTGATGTACGAACGCAATGACTGGATCACCCTGATGTACGAGCGCAATGACTGGATCATCCTGATGTACGAACGCAATGACTGGATCATCCTGATGTACGAACGCAATGACTGGATCACCCTGATGTACGAGCGCAATGACTGGATCACCCTGATGTACGAACGCAATGACTGGATCACCCTGATGTACGAGCGCAATGACTGGATCATCCTGATGTACGAGCGCAATGACTGGATCACCCTGATGTACGAGCGCAATGACTGGATCACCCTGATGTACGAGCGCAATGACTGGATCACCCTGATGTAGAGTTTATATGCCGGAAACACAAGAACGGACAGCGAGAGGAGACGCGCGGCGGATATTTTCCTCAGGACTTGACCTGACGTTTGCTTTTTTTAGCCCACTTTTCACATTTTGCAAAAATGAGGAAACAGTAGACTTACGAGACCGATCCGAGCAAATGTGTGTCTGTCTGCCTGCCTGTGTGCACCCTCCACCCCCCCCCCCCCCCTCCCTATCAACTCCTAAACGGATGCAGAAATCGAAACCAAATTCGGTATGAGTAAAGATCTATATCTGAATATCTCAAGGCCATATTTGAAAATTATGTCAGTGCTACCAACTGCTGAAAAACTGCAATTGAAATTGGAGCTCCATGTTGGATATCTTAGAAGGTATGCATGGGAGCTATTCTAAAATTGGCACACATATAGATAATAATATTTCAGTTTAATTTCCAGGAGGCCATACATGACAGTGTGGCCAAAATGATTCTAAACCTGTTGATAGGTCCAATTTCTAAATTCATATAACTTCTACACTATTAATTGGATTTCCAACAAATTTCGTATGCGGTATGTGTATCATAACAGATATAACTATGCGTATTCTTAAGAGCCAGCAGGGCTGCCAACTGTTCATAAATGCTATCTCTATTAGCCTACTTTCGATTTTTGCAAAAAATGAAAGTAGACTTATGAGATCAACACAGGGCCAAAAATTGTGTCTCTGTCTGTGTGTGTGTATGTGTGTGGGTGAGTCTGTGCGTGTGTGTGTGAGTGTGTGTACTCGGAATGTCTGTCCCCCCCCCCTATCAATTCGAACACGGTTAAACCGAATTGAACGAAATTTGGTACAGAGGTAGCACTGGCAAAGGGCACCTCAGTGTCATGTTTTATATTGCCGCCATCTTTACCGAAAGGTGATGGCGGCCAATCGAATGGTCAAAACTTAATAATGCATTACGACCAAACTAATCATCAGATCTTTACCAAATTTGGTAACAACCTACCTTCATATGGGACGCGTCTTGTGTCCAAACTACAAGGTCATCAAACGTACCATTTCAGGATGGCGGCCGTGTGAATTATGCAAAATTTATAATCCATAACATGGGACCCACCAGTTCCGATTATCGAACCAAGAATCGTTTAATCTGTTCTAAGCGACGTGGTTCGTTCGAAATTAAAAGTTTATATTGTAATATTATAATCTAGAAGTGACTTAAAAAATCTGAATCGTCTCGGCTATTTGACAAGATGGCAGCTGATCTCTCGTTCTGACCTATATTTTACTAATTTCAGTATGTTGCATGCAATATAACCTACTGATAAAAATTATATGAACTTAATATGAAATGAACTCGGTTTGAAATATACTCCAGTGAAGAAATCTTCCGTCCGAGTGATTATTTGCTAATACAGTACGATATATGTATTTGATCGATAACGCGTTAGTTATGAGTGTACGATTGGCTGTGTGGTTAGAGCTCCCGTCTCTCATGTGGCTGGCCGGGGTTCAAATCCTATCAAAGTAGAACTTTTTTGCTTGATTTTTTTTTATATTTATTGTTTCTTGAGTACTGAGACGTTATAAAATAAAGCGTTATATGGTGCTTTTTGCAATGGAAATTATATATTAAAAATAACGACATTCTCCACCGGAGTGACATCTACAAGCCTTCAGTTGTACTAGGCAGAAACTATAGATTCGAGCAGCGCTCTATACCGGCCAGTTAGTGAACCCAGTCTTAACGACTGCTAGAGCTCGAGCCAGCCGGGAAGGCGGTGCGCAGAACACAACGGTACCATTACGTCATGCCTCACTTCCATCCCACCAATCACAGTCAGTCTGTCTTGAGAATCTGAGCTAGTGTGTTGTCAGGAAAGCTACGTGTATAAAGCAGCGTGAAAGAGCCAGGCTAGATGAGCTAAGCGACGGTATTGCCATACTGCAGGAACTCATGGCAGCAGCCCGCGGTGTGGGGCTCGGACATGGTGGACCTGTTGCAACAGTGGAAATGTATCTCTTTCTCTCTCTGAGCAAATCCCAGAGAGCCGGCCGCCTTCCGGGCTGACGCAAGCTCTAGGAGTAATAATACAGTAACATTCGTTTATTCCTTGAGCACAGAGGCGTTGTTGATAACCTCAAAACTTGCAATATGGATGATTTGGAGATGGATTATTTTGTTATACCGTGTATTTAAGATTAGCCTATAAATTAACGGGTTGCGAAGTTACTTCACTTAGTCCTACATCATTCGTACACGACTCAGAACAACAACGTGACGTCAATTTCTGATCTGCGCTGATTGGCTATTACATTGCTGCAGTCGGGTAGTTGGCAGTCAAGGATAAATTTCGCGACTGCCAACTGCCAGTTACCAACTGCAACTTCATGTTGTGCATGGTGCCTATAGTATACACGGAGTCGATCGCGACTGCCGACCGAGGACTACCAACTACGGACTGCCGACTGCGCATTGTAGATGGGCCTTATTAGAGCAACGAAGTTTCAATTATTGTAAGTAGTCGGTGTTTGGAGTGTTTGCTGATGAAATTGCAAAATGCTGGGGTAAATTATAAACTATGGTTTGAACGCCACTGTTCAAATCCTGTGTGCCAATTTGCACTTCAAATAGGAAGAAATTAGGAGATGATAAGGACAGAGAGTTATAACTATACCCATACATTTAGGAGAAAGTAGGCTATATGTTCTTTCCCGAACATCTTGTTTTTTAATCCAAATACCAATATATCAGAAAGTATGCTAGCTGACAGCTTTAAACTATGGACACATATAGTGCCTAACATTCTAGATTAATTTGGAGTAACTAATTTACGTCGGTGCTGCCAACATGATTCTAAGCCTGCTGATAGGACCAATTTTTAAATACTTGGATTTGGATTTCAACCAAATTTCGTATGTGTTAAGTGTACCATAACAGATATGATTAGCCTATGCGTATTCTTAAGAGCAACCAGGACTGCCAACTGTTAATAAATGCTATCTCTATATTATTACCCTAATACCAATATATCATAAAGTATGCAAGCCAACAGCTCTAAACTTTGCACACGCATAGTACCTGACATTCTAGATTAATTTGGAGTAACTAATATACATCAGTGCTGCCATTATTATTCTAAGCCTGCTGATAGGACCAATTTTAAAATACATTTAACTCCTCTACTAAGAAAATGGATTTCATCCAAAATTGGCACAACAATAGATCATAATATTTCAGATAATTTCTGACCAACACATGCATGACATTGTTGCTAACATGATTTTACGCGGGCTGATAGATCCAATGGCTTAAATTCATGTAATGTCCATGCTATCCATTGGACTTCAACCAAATTTGGAATTCTGTACTTTAAGAGATGGAACTAAGAATATATTCAGTCACCAGGGCTGCCAACTGTAGTGCTCAATTAGGCTACATTATGCTAGGTATATTTCGAACTAATAAGAAATTTCGATATTACCAACTTAATGTCGTCATTATTCTCGATTGGTCCATATTGATTAATCATTGGCATGAATCACACATTTTAAGAAAAGTAGGCTCGTCACGGAACTACTTGTTTTATACAAACTTGCCTTCTTGTCTGTAATAGCTTACAAACGAATTGTGCTTACATATATTAAATTTAAAAACAATTCTTCATTGATTTAGATGTGATGATGCTTGCCACTGTGCTAAGATTTATGAAAAGGTATTGGAGAAACGTATACGTGAGGTAACGGAACAGCAACTGAGGGAGGAGCAATATGCATTCAGGCAGGTGAGGTCCACTACGCACCTCATATTTGGAGTGAGACAGCTACAGGAGCGTCACTACGAGTATGGGGGAAGATTTGGTATTGGCCTTTATGGACATTGAGAAGGCATACGACAGTGTCGTAAGAAACAGAGTATGGGAAGCGACGAGAGCCAAAGCAATAACGGAAGAAATAGTGATGAGAGTGAAAGATATGTGAGAAAGTCGGTATGGAAAGAACAGAATGGTTTGAGTTGACTAATGGAAGCAGGGAAGAGCCCTCTTGCCTTTGCTCTTTGTAATGGTGATGGATGAAGTGATGCAAAAGGTAGCACAGCGTATTGGGGAGGAAGAAATGAAGGCAATGGTGTTTGCAGATGACTTGATGATCTGGGGAAACAAGGAAAGGGATGTGCAGGAGCAACTCAATGCATGGGAGGAAGTAGTGTCATCCTATGGAATGTAATTTTCAACGCAAGTGAGTGAAGTGGTGATAACAACACGTGAGAAGGAGAGAGTATACTCTGGGATAAAGTTAGGCAGAGAGCAGTTAAAGAGAGTGCAGAGCTTCAAGTATCTGGGAAGTGTCATTGAAGAAAATGGGGGAAATACCTTGGAATTAGATGAAAGAGGAAGGTGTGCTAATGGATTCTTCAAGAGTGTTAAGAGGCCTGATATGGAGCAAGGATGTGCCACAGAAATGTAAAGGGATCATGTACAAGACTTACTTTGTGCCGATCCTAACGTATGGATCAGAAACTTGGGTGATGAGGGAGAGAGATAAAAGCAGAATACAAGCAGTGGAAATGAAGTTTCAGAGGAGTCGTATAGGTGTAACGAGAATGGACCGAGTCAGAAATGATAGAGTCAGAGAAATATTAAAGGTAGAACCCCTACAGGACAGGATTGAAAAATCAAGTCTACAGTGGTATGGTCACGTGAAAAGAATGGGAGAAGAAAGAATACCACGGAAAATATTGGAAATGGAGTGGAAGAAAAAGAGACCTAGAGGAAGACCAAGGGATAGGTGGATAAAGGTGGTGAAGAAAAGTGTCGGGAGAAAAGGAGTTAATTGGACAACAGTGACGGAAAAGAAGTGGTGGATGGACAGAAAACGATGGAGAGGCTTGTGCTCCAAGCAGTCTGCTCTAGTTGTTGATGATGATGATGACGCTCGCATGACGAACGAAACATGCCCTCTTATTTAGAGGATTGTAAAAGGAAATCAATTCTACAGGAAATGAATCTGTTGATATCAAATACAGGAAGTCGTCTGGAACGAGGCGCTCTATGGAAGTGAAACTTGGACTGTTGGCGCAGGAGAAAAGAGAAAAGCGTTTGAAATGAGGTGTTACAGGAGAATGATAAAGATAAGAAGGGTAGATAGAGTAACAAATGAAGTGGTATTAAGGAGAGTGGGAGATGAAAGATGTTTCTGGCGACTGCTAATGAAGAGAAGAGATAGGTTGGTAGGACACATTCTTAGGAAGGGTCGAGGACAAGAACTGTAGGGGTAGACCAAGGTTAGAATATGTTATACAGATTGCCTCGGATGTAGGGTGTGGTAGCTATGTAGAGATGAAACTTAGCTCAGGACAGGGAGGCGTGGAGCGCTGCATCAAACCAGTGAAAAGACTGAAGACTTAAACACACAAAAGTGTATAATTAACCCATGTTATTGTGTCCAGGTTAATAATAGTGATAAATAATTGTTACTCCCTGCAGAATGTAATTGATTAGATTTGATTATACATTTCACGTTTATAAACTGTTATAGTAATTAGTAAAAACACAACCTTTCAAGCCATCACGTAGTGATTAAAATGTTCATCCTCCTTGACTTAATAACCTTTAAACCTTTCTTATCCTGTACATTCACGATCAAATTTATTAGAGCAGTTCTCGATATTAATTTAAAAACACTACAAGTGCGTCAATAGGTGGGTTGCACGAGTCAGGGAAGGGGCGGGCCGATCTGAGCGCCATCTTTTACTTCTCCTGAGAAACAAAGCGTCCGCCATATTGTTGTGAAAGCCGGAGTAAAAACGTGTGGTGAAAAGCGTGGAAGCATCAAATTGTAGTGATAAAAATGTCCTTTGTGGAGAAGTATTTGCTCTACCGCTCAAACATCCGTCCAAAAGGTTGGATTTTTGTTCACTGCCTGAGATTATGTATTGAGCTGACACTGTTCGAACGAGGTATGGTGGTTGTTGCCCGACGGATGTGAAGTGCGATTTCGGCAGTGGTGAGGGAATTCGGCTTCACACAGTCAACCATGTCCAGGATGTATGGTGAATGGTTTAATGTGGGTGTCACTGGCCGTCCAGCTACCCTCGATGACCGTGACTGGCTACATCTGAGACGGATTGTCAATAGTGACAGAAGGGCAACAGTGCAACAAATCATGGCTCAATTCAACACAGGCCGTGCTAGACGCGTCTGTCAGTGGACTATCCTGGTTCCATGGGGTATGGGAGCCAGCGCCGCACACGGGTGCCACTGTTAACCCAATGTCATCGACACAACGACGGGCATTTGTCGCCAATCACCAGGGTTGGACACTGGAACACTGGCGTAACGTGATATGGTCGGACGAAATTGCACCATGACGATGGGAGGCACCGTGTGTGGCGCAGACCACATGTATCCATGGATCCCGCCTGCCTCGAAGGTGTGGTCCAGGGAAGTGGTGTCTCTGTTATGGTCTGGGGTGCATGTTCCTGGTATGGAATGGACCCCCTGGCTGTTCTGGAAGAGACTTTGATGTTCTCCGATATGTTGAGCTGTGAGAGGCCCACATGCTATTAGGTGACTATCCCATGACATTTCCTGTAAACTATATAACACGGCAAAAATCATTGATTCCGATCAAGATTATTGATGAGTAGTCCCTTATGCGCGGGGTTGGCAATATTGTACGTGTCCCATAATTCACGTGTATTATGGCGGGCACAACTGGAATTTGACTATAAGTCCTGATCTAAAAAGGGGATGGTGGGTGGGTTATAGACAACGGAGGTGAAAACATCTATTACCACAGCATTTCTACAATATTATTATCCATTAAAAAGGCATTTCGGCTAATTTAAGTAGTTTTGTAGAATGTTCACCACTTCTGAACTGTTACCAATTTTATTATGGCCCTCGTGCGGTCGATTAGTCTTCAGGCCAGTTAACACACACTATAGAATGACTTATAACACCTCCTCAGAATAACACTTTGCCGCGAATTCCTACTGCGTCCCGATAAGAATGAAGAACTCGTGTTCCCGTCGACCGTCCTGCAATACCAAAACAGGTCACCTCGCGTTCCGACCTACTACTGCCTCAAAAATACCACACGAGTCATAACTAGGCCAATATGTTTGATCTTGTGCTGGGTTGGTCAACATCCCTCGGAGGCAAGTTTAAAAGCAGGAGCGTAGCGCTTTCTCGCTTCTTTGCTGTCGTTGTTGCATACGGGTCATTTGGGTGTGTGCGTGTGGAATTTGTGTGATAACCTGTGCTATTGTGATGGCTGTATTTGTGTCTGTATTCGTAAATTGGGAATAGGATCAGGAAGGAGGTGGGCGTGGCATTGAGTTAGGAATCATCCAAGCATTTTCCTGGAGTAGAAGTTGGGAAACCACGGAAAACCACTTCCAGGAATGCTGAGGATGGAATCTAACTGCACATTACTGCAGTTACCACAGTGACACATTTTATCAGACAAATGCAACATACACCCAAATACATGGGGCTGATGACCACGATCTCTCAGGTCTTACCGATTTATGCTAGAAAACCACAGTGCTCGGCGTCTCTCGCTTCGTTTCTTCGTGAGTTCGCATTGGATCTTTGTCACTGACGGTATGCTGAAGAAACGTACACCCTCCCTGTGATCAGCTCTATCCTTGTTGGTCCTCGTGTGACGAGTGATGCAATATTATACCACCAAACTTTCAGCTGTTAGGTAGATTTTATTAGAAAGCTAACTATTGCAATGGGTACCATGTTTCGACTTCCGGAAAATTTCGACATATCTTCGCGTTTCACATCCCCTAGACCCCAAAACCACCGTCAGCTCAAAAGTTTATATATAATTTATGTATGTACAGGGTCATCGAAAAATAATGGCAACATTTCAAAAAATTATAGCACCGAAACCCTTTATGTTAAACGTGTAATTTTTTCACTGAAAGCCAGCTGGTTAAAGTAAGTTTTGTTTTGGAGGTGACGTGACCTTGCTATGCGCACACTAGATGCGCCAATAAAGTTCTTTGGATTTTTTCTGGGGGTACATTAAAACATTGTGTATGCAGAAAAAATTCGGAATTTTGAGCACCTTCGAGAGCGAATTTCTGCCGCCGTCTTGACAGTTACTCCTGAAATGATTGCACGTACCAATCCAGCCATTGGGAAAGCGTGCGTTCAATGCTGATGTTTAGAGACGAGAATTATAGGCACTAAAACAGTTAAAATAGGCAGGCATATAGGCTCTTAAAATAGCCAAAATAGGCATGTAAATAGGCACTAACGTGTAAAATAGGCAACAAAATAGGCATGAAAAAAATTCTTTTAATTTAATAACATATTTAATTACTATAAAAAGAATTAACAATAAGCAACTTAGAATTTAATAACATACTTATCTTATATATAAAAGTGAAAGTCTGTATGTATGTATGTGGGTGGGTGGATTTGATCCGTATACAAATCTACACCGTTCCACCAATCCCAACCAAATTTTGCATAGGCCATTGCAGGACCCAGAAGTAACGGCTGGCTACATGAATTTTCGATAGTCTTTCTCATTCTTCTGATTTCGGCCTTTTTGCACTCAAGCAAAGACTAATAAAAGCAGAAAATAAACTGATGAAGTAATAGCAAGGCCGGCCATCTCCATAGCAACAGTAGCTCGAGACGGGACCACCAAGTTTACATCTATCTTGGTAGCTTGCCACGGTGGGCGAGTGGATAGCGTGTCGGTCTACTAACCCCAAGATTGCAGGTTCGCCCCTGACCGTGGTAAGTGATTTTTGAAAGGCGGCAAAAATACGATACGCATGTTATACGATGTTGGCATGTCAAAGAACCCATTTGAATTCAGTAGGCCGAGTTCATAATGGCAAAATTAATCTCGGGAGTTTCCGCCAGCACAAAGTTCCTCATTTCTCTACTAGGAAGCGCTATTGTGTTCAAGGAGATTAGATATCTAACATCTAAACTCCTTGACTTTCATAGTCAAGGAACTACGAAATTCGACATGCAAGCTACCCTCTGGGTGTCAAATAGCAAAGCTTGCATCAGGCACCCGAGGCCATACGATATTATTATTATTATCTATCTTGGTAAAAGGCCATGCTATACCCACTGCCAGCTAGATCGCATCCCTCCAAGCTGTTTTAAACTGCCTGTCCATTCAACACAAGATAGGTTGCAGCACTGCCTGTCCATTCAACACAAGATAGGTTACAGCACCAACGCACTGATCGCCGCTGCATTTTTTCTCCCAGCTGGATCGCATCCCTCCTGGCTGCTTTAAACTGCCTGTCCATTCAACACAAGATAGGTTACAGCACCAACGCACTGTGATCGCCGCGGCATTTTCATTGCCAGCTGGATCGCATCCCTCCTGGCTGCTTTAAACTGCCTGTCCATTCAACACAAGATAGGTTACAGCACCAACACACTGTGATCGCGGCTGCATTTTCACTCCCAGCTGGATCTCATCCCTCCTGGCTGCTTTAAACTGCCTGTCCATTCAACACAAGATAGGTCACAGCACCAACGCACTGTGATCGCCGCGGCATTTTCACTGCCAGCTGGATCGCATCCCTCCTGGCTGCATGACAACAGTAGTTCAAGACGGGACCACCAAGTTTCCATCTATCTCGGTAAGAGGCCATGCTACACCCGCTGCCAGTTAGATCGCATCCCTCCAAGCTGCTTTAAACTGCCTGTCCATTCAACACAAGATAGGTTACAGCACCAACCCACTGTGATCGCCGCGGCATTTTAACTGCCAGCTGGATCGCATCCCTCCTGGCTGCTTTTAACTGCCTGCCCATTCAACACTCAGGCGCGTACAGAATATACTGTATATTAATTCACAGTTAGGTTTCAGCGCCAACCTAACGCGGCTTTTGAAGGGGACGATACCTGAAACGAAGAGTTTTTAATTTTGGAGGCTTAATATCGAGATTGAAAACACGCGAAAACATGGCACTAAGTTAGTTCTTTTGTTATTCAATCAGCATAAAGTTTATGATATTAATTCACACACATACTAACGGGTAAATTTTCAATAAAAAGAAAAGCGAAATACAAAACGAAGGGTTGTTAAGTTTGGAGGCTTAATATTGAGATCCCAGGCGCTATTTCTGGTGAATTCGGAGAATTCCCATTCTTGTTCGTGGGGTAAACACATATTGAGAAATGAGAATATAATTCTGTCGAGCACACCAGCTGCAATATAATGCACTTTAAAATACAGTCAAAAGGCATCAAATAGGCAATTATACTCCAAATAGGCACAAACCCTTGAAATAGGCATTTATAGGCTCAATAAAACCAATGAAATCTAGCCTAAAAGAACCTAAAACGGATTTATATCTCGAAAGCCTACGTTTCTAAACACAGGAATAAAATAGGCAAATAGGCAAATTTCCGTCTCTACTGAAGTTGGTGGTCGGCCTGGCCTAGATTTTTTCTCTACAGTCCCTGTTTCCTTAAACTGATTAAACCATCGAATGAAAGCTTTGTAATCAAGTGCAGTTTGACGGGCGGTGCAGTTATTGGCGCATTTTTCGAAACAGTGAAATATTGCTATAACTCTCTTAATATGTGAAATATCGAATCCATTCATAGTTCATACTATGTGTCAGATAAGGCCAAAAATTTACGTTTGAAACGTTTCTTGATAGCACCAACCATTGACCAAATGGGTGGGAAAAAGTGATTTTGGGGGGGGGGGACATTAATCGTATCTCTCTTAATAGGCACAACATCAAAACCGTACAAAATGGACAATATTCTCCTAATAATTACTAAAACTTTATCTGAAAGAATTTTTATATGACCCATCATTACGCCAAGGGATGAGCAAAATGATTTCGGAATTGAAAGAAAATGCCAAGAGCCATCAGAAGTTGCCATGACAACGCTACTAAATTGATAAGCGATGAGCTATCAGAGGTTGCCATAACAACGCCATTGCACGAGATCACATTGATTTTTCCATCTAACTCTGTGGGAAGCGGCATCGGTGACGTAACTGGTAGCATGTTGAATTTCTATGCCCAAGATCGCGGGTTCAAAGCTGGCCGAAGTCGTCGGATTTTCTAAGAGCGCTAAAAATCCCTCAGTATGCTTTCCTTTGGAGAGGATGTTCCAACGTTCGTTGCGAATTTCTGGTTGCGGCGGCATCTAGCAGCCAAGTTCACATCTAGGTGTCGTTGACAGTAGTATTTCGTAGCAAACATAGGTAACACTACTTGAAATTGACCGTATGCAGTTCTTACCCGAACTACAGACTACTAGAGCCATCACAATTAACACCGTTTATCAGACTGATTCTACACACAGACAAAGTACACGGGGTTACAAGACCGCGTTGTCGCAGCCCCTAAACTCTGGAACCAACCAACATCTCTGCGGGAGATAAAATTTTGCGTGAAGTAGTAACAGACAGATAGTTAGAAATCAGTTCCAAACCTTGCATAAGCACAGTGTGACCACAAGTATAAACAAGTAGTTCCGTGAAGAACTATACAGCCTATTTTCATATATCCTACTTGTGTCAATTGCTACTATCAACATGCAAAATTTCAGTTTGATTGCTGTAATAGATTCGTAGACATTGAGAACCGACTAAATATTTCGGATGGTTGCCATGTTGGAATTTTATATATGTAGGTCTTAGAGTTAAGTACTGTTACATGAAGATTATTGTGTATGTGTAGTATTCAAACTTCAATCGCATGATTAGGACAGAAGAAGTAAAAACGAGATTTTAAAATTTCGCACAACGATTTAAGAAAAATAGATGCCAGTAGATTAACAGTTGTATAAAGATTTACTGTACCAAGTGTCACTGCACTCGGATGGTTAAATTGCGAGAAATGACCGTGTGAATATTTATACTTCGCGTCGCCGCAATGTTGGATTTGTGATCACCAGGTTATTTAAAGTCCTATAGGTGAACTTATGTTCATAGCCCCTATGAACATAAAAAGTTCAGTTTGATTGCTGTAATAGATTCGTAGATATTGAGATCCATCCAAATATTTCAGATGGTCGCCATGTTGGATTGTTATATGTATAGGCCATGGAGTGATGCACCATTAAAGGAAAATTATTGCGTAGGTTCATTATTCAAACTTTCACTTCGATCGCATGATTACGACACAAGAAATAAAAACTTAATTTTAAAATTCGCACAACCGCCATCTTGAGGTTATGTAAACAATTGAACTAAATTAGATACCAGTGCATTACAATGTATATAAACATTTGCTGTACCAAGTTTCATTGCGTTTGTATCATTAAATCGCGAGAAAGGTCTATTAAAATTTTTCAACTTCTCTTGGCCGCCATATTCGTTTTGTATTTAACCGGTTTTTGAAAGTCTTATAGATGAACTTCCAGTAGTGTCCTTTATCTCCGTACAAAATGTTAGGGTGATACCGCTAACAGTTTCAGAGATACAGAATACCGGTGACAAATTTCGCACAGCCACCATCTTGAGGTTAAACAATTGAACGAAGTTAGATGTCGGTGCACTACAATGTGTATAAACATATACTGTACCAAGTTATATTGCGTTTGGTTGGTAATAGCGAGAAACGTCTATATAAAAGTCGCAAATTCGCTTGGCCGCCATGTTGGTTTTGTAGTTACCAGATTTTCAACAGTTGCATAGGTGAACTTTTGGTAGATCCCTTTATCACCATAAAATATTCCAGGGTGATATCGGTAATAGTTTCGAAGATATTGAATTCTGGTGAAATATTTCGCACAGCCACCATGTTGAATTGGCGAGACGTAACAAAATTTGAAGGTCACGGTCGGGGTTGACGGGAATAGTGCTATGAACTTACAGAGTTTAATTGAAATTGCTCCAGCCGTTTAGAAGTTATTAGGGGGGCACACACCATCTCACACACTCACACCCCATCACACACACACACTCACGCACGCACACACAGAAAGACACACGGACAAAAGGTGATCTCATAAGCCTATTTTATCATAAATGGAAATAGGCTAAAAATGGACCGGAAATAACGAGAAGGTCACCGTCCCCATAAGACAAGAAAATGTTAAAAATATGCATAGAAAGACAAAAAAAAGTTAATTAACCTCCAATTGTAAAATACTTTTCCGCAATAAATGAGGTCTGGTCCATCTACGAAAACCTGCATATTTTGCCTATTATAGCCTTTCCCCAAGTTTGTCCGGTGAAATCTACCTCCGCCTTCCGGCTAGTAAATGGTGTAGCATAATCCATGCTTCTTCTTCTTCAAGTGCCGTATCCTCTCAGGATCAGTAGCATGATGCCCATAGCTCTTCTGAACAGTTCGATTCCTGTCAGACCTAAACACTGGCTTAAGTTGTGGAGCCACGATATCTTTCTTCGTCCCGGAACACGTCTTCGATTAATTTTCCCTTGGAGTATTAATTGACTGTTTCTCTTGATGTACCTGAATAGGGCCCAATGCGAATTTGTCCATGATAAATTAGATAAACATAACATTTTAATACCTAATAATATTTTATAAATACAGTTTGGTCCAAAATAATATCCCCACCTACAAATTTTACTTAATGTATGTCAACACCACTACAAAGAGGCTGTATTTGATTGGTTTACTGAACTTTCTTCTTGTTTAAAGTGAAATTAAGTAGTACAGAGCATATTACATCAGAATCAACTTGCATCAACATTTTGTGTGTCAATCTTGTGCCTTTTAAGGGCTTGAACTCAATGTGTCAATGACTTGACAAGTTTTTTGGAATGAAATAAAGATCAGTTAGTTACAATACATGATACTACTGTCGACCAAAGTATTATGTGCACTCAAGTTTGAAGGTTGTTTGTGCAGTAACCAATAGATCTACATAAAATCCAATAACATCATCATTTTCGTCGTTCTATTTTACGTTAGCTCATGTAGGTTTGGAATTTTTAATTTATATTTTAATATTTTTTTTATCGCAGTTGGAACACAAAAAGTGCCCCTTTTTAAACGTGTTTCAACCATGCGTCACATTTAAGAATTTTTATCTCAAAAGCCCGTCATCAGATCAAATCCAAATTTTAACACAGTATACGCTGGAATGTAGTATAACTGGTTTATTAATTTCAAAATTTTGTGTGTCCAAAAAACAAAGTCGTTATCATTTTTGTAAGGTATCATTTTCTCAGCTCGGGGAGGTTGGAAAATGTAGTTCTTGGTTGCGTTGTAATCCTTATACATCAAAAAGATATGCGGTATGACTGTGAAATACGTAAATTAATTCACTTAGTTTATATAGGTTTGTATTTGTTCGAGGAAATAAGACATGGTTCACCAGCTAGCCGCTCCGCGGAAAGTTGTACAGCGTTGCTGAGATGGAGTCCATCACTTCCGAGCGAGGCACGCCATGACGCGTGTTGGGATTTTAGGGCTCAAAGCTGAAGGATTCTGGAATAGGGAAGTTGCTAGAAAACTATCAATCGATCACAAAACTGTGGGAAATGTATTGAAGAAACAAGCTGAAACTGCAAAGTCAAGTCTGAGGAACAAATGTGGTCGGAAGAAACTCACCAGTCCCAGATTGTGCAGGGCAATGGAAATGATGGCAAAGCAAAACTGAGTTCAAGGCAGATTGCTTTTAAGATTGAACAGGAATTTGGGACTTCAACTTCCCATCAAACAGTGTTAAGACACCTCCCTGAACTCAACCTGAAAAAGAAAAAAGTGACAGTCAGTCTGAAAGACTAGACTTTGTATCATTTTAAATGCTACAAATGCTGAACAATGCTAGAAAGGCTGGAGGTTTCTCGCTTCGCTCGAAGCCAAAGACTCTTGACATGTTAGAAAATTATCCGCATAATACTTATCATGCTTTATAATACTTTACCTTGTTTCAAATTACTCGCGAACGGCAAGTGCAAACCAAGGGCAAAGCAAGGTCAAGCGCGTGGGATGCTGTCACGCTCACCAGAGCGCGCGGGGACGTGCCCCTTCCATCCAGTCTATAAACACTTATAGTGGGCGATGTATTGAAGATAGAGATATGCTCTCGCGGACTTTTTTGTAGAACTTTTCATGCTGACCAATTCTTTCGTTCATGGTGTATTGATATTTTTAACGGTTTGCCCAGCGTAAGCTTAAGAAGCGCACGGACGCCAAGTTTGTTTTCGACTTTTTCACTGAAATCGTTACTGATTGGCTTCCTTTCATCATACAAAAATTATTTTCTACAGAATCTTTCCTCGAGATATCCTTTACAGAATGGTGAAAACCGCATCAAAATCCATCCATTGGTTCTTGAGATTACCCGTGACATCCAAAAATCGGGGATTTTTGTCTCATAATAACGAAGTAGAGACTGTCGGGGAACACATGCACCAAGCGGTACTATGACGTCACACACCTCAGTGCATCTAGATACATTTCGTCCCATCACCGTAACGTAACGCCAGACCCCAGCGTAACGACGAAGTCGGCAAGATCATTTAAAATGATAAAAACCTGCAGAGAAAGTCCTCCAAACAAAACAGCATGTTGAAGCAAGAAAAATGTTTGTCGATCTGTATCAGCACTGGACAGCCGAGGACTGGAAGAGAGTGATTTTTTCTGATGAAAATAAATTTAATTTGTACGGCAATGGCAGTGGTTTGGAACTATGGATGGAGCCAGGAGGGGAATTAAAGAAAGATTGTATAGTGGAAACGAAGAAGTTCAGTGAAAGTGTAATGCTGTGGGGAGCAATTACTGCCAAAGAATTGGGAAGAATTAAGGTTTGCTCAGGTTCAATTACGGGGTTAAAATACTGTGATATCCTTAAAACTGAGGTATTAAATACAGCCAGGGATCATTTCAGTGGAGACAATCTTGGACCATTCATTTTTCAAGACGGCAATGCTGGCTGACACCGTGCCAGGGTTGTCCGGGAGTGTTGCGCAGATCTGGGTGTTGAGCAGTCATGGTGGCCCCAAATTCTCCTGACATGAACCCTATTGAGAATTTGTGGGCAATTATGTCCAAAAATTAATTAAAAATTGTTGTTGCAGTAGAGTAGAGTTAATTGAGAAAAATGTTGAAGTCTGGTACCATGAAATACCACCTGATACATGTGCAAAACTGGTCAATGACACATCGAGTTTAAGCCCTTAAAAAGGCACGAGGTGGATACACAAAATATTGAAGCAAGTTGATTGTGATTTAATATGTTCTGTTCAACGTAATTTTACTTTAAACAAAAATAAAAGTTCAGTAAACCAATTAAATACAGCCTCTTTGTTGTGTTTTGGACATACGTTAAGTAAAATTTGTAGATGGGGATATTATTTTGGACCAGTGTAATTAATATGTAAGGTAATTAATATGTAACGACTCCAAAATTAAGTCGATTGAATAAATTATTTTAAACTCTTGCTGCGGGTGAACCTTGCGGCTTACAGTGATTTGTAAGCTATCTGGATGAGACTACTTTCAGCTGTTATACCAGAATACAGGTATAAGTTTCCAGTGTTTGACTAAATAATCGGTAGTTCTTTCCGATAAATGACAATTTTGTCGAACGGTAGAGAAGCTCTCGGTAGAATTCTCGCTACACCGAGAAGTCTTGGTTTGTTTATAAATTTGGCCTTACATTGCGGTAAGACCGTACCGAAACTTTGTTATACTCTCATCGTCCAAAAAACATACTTAATGAAGAAATCCATCTTCACCTACGTACAGTAGGATTATACATCGAAAACTCTGACAAGTCATAAATATTTATTGCACGTGAGATATTTCGCACATTACAGTGTTTCACTTTACTTTGTCAATAGAAAACAGAATTTTGCAATATGAGATTAACGAATATATTTTTCACACATACAATATTTTTGTATGGCGAAAAATATTAATCTTCTTGGGCATACTTACAGGTTATTTGCTTGAATGTATTTTGTATAACTTAATAATATACTAATTATGTCCTGTGGAGTGTCGTGTAGAGGTTCTTTTGGTCCCCGGTAGGTGCCGGGCGGTGTGCGATGACGTTCATAGCATCCCCGATAGGTGTGACGATGGTATGTTGATGGTGCTGCTATCTAACGCCACAAGTTGGTATTGTACCCGTTCGTCCTGGGGATGCGATGACCCATCTGCTATTACATCGCATTCCTGGAGTTCCAGGACAGAGCGGAGTTAAATGAACCTCTAGTCAAATAAGGAATGTGTCGGAAATTCAGCTGAGTTATCGAAAAAGCAGTGGGTAACACGAGACAAAGTATCTCTAGGGTCGTTACGGGCTTAAGTTTAATAAAAAAAAATGCAAATATAAATGGGCGCCATCAACTGAACTCCTAGCAAACCACTTCCTTTCCGGTTAAGCCTTACTCAAGACAAGGAAAGAAAAAGGAAAATCACACCATCATCAGATCACAACTAAGATAAAAAACAAATTTATTTCACTTTGATAGTCAGACAGACATTTTAAATAATCATCCTACCTGAGAGTATGGTCGAATGCCAACGTTAAATTGTCATTGTCCAAAAATAGAACCATCTCTTTTCTAATCAAAGATATTTCATCCACATAGAACAAGAAAAATCTCTAAAGTTCTCTTGGGTTCTCAGGATCACTGTAGAACTATGTCTTACGTCACTGACATTTGTGAAACCTGAGACCTAATTTCTCTTTAATTTAACATCATAAATGTGGATTTGAAAAAGTTATTAATCTGTCTAAACATACACATATTATAATCACATATTTTAAACATCACGTAATTTATGGCTTGCATGGCATAATTTAAATGTTGAACATGTTAGTAAAATGCTCCTAAACTTTGAATAATTAATTTACACTATTTACATTGTCATTACAAATCGCTTGTTTGTGAATTACAGAAAATTCACGGCTCATTGGTCATCATTATCATCATCATCAAAGTTAAATATTCCTCACATTAATTCTTATCTCAAAATTCAACATATTCCTGTCCGAATCATTAATTCATCACCATTAAATCATTTAAATCCTCAACTCAAGTTGCAATTTCTCAAACTATATCTCAATTAAATTTATTTAATTCCATATAAATTCATTAATCATCAGCTTCTTTAGTTAATTATCACCCTCTAATTCAAATATTCATCATCTATCCAATCATCTATTAATTTATTTAAATCAGTTTATTTCTCCAATCTTTAATTTATCCATCTATTTATTTCATTGATTTATTCCAAAATTTAATTTATCAATTTATTTAAATTTCATTCTTCTGGTTATTTAGATTTTCATTATTTCATCTAGTCATTCTGATTTTTGTTTCATTAGGTCAGATCATTAATATGCTTAAATTTCAGATTATTATTTCATTAACTATTATTCTCAGAAAATCTTGTATTATCAACTTTATTTATTTGTTTAATTTCCTAACAAATTGTTTAATATGGTTTATAGAACGTTGTCTTACAGTTTTATCACTTCCAAGTTATATCTCGTATTTAATTTTCATGCCAAAAAATATTATTGCCTTCACGACATCACGTTGGATCTGACTATCCACAACTACATTATATATCCTCAATTCTTCAAATATCACATTTGAATACAACAATTATTCCACAAAACTCCATAAATATTCAGCACATACAGCATGAATCTCAACAAATACGCTAGACTGGGTTCGACAACCTCATGTCTGCTTCAAAATACATTAGCAATATTGCAACTATCACTTGGCAACTTCCACAAAATGCCTATCACAAACTTCACTTAACCATGTTGCATGATCTACAAAAAATATATAACTGGCTTCAAATTATCAACGCACACAATCTCCAATAACTGTAATTACTCTGATCACATCTAGACAACTTCTTAAACAATTGAAAAAAATATTACCTTAGTAATTCAAGATCTGCTTTCAAATAGCATAAATTCTCTTACAATTCTCATAATTCACATCACAGAAAAACACCAATGTGCTATAATTTCTCATATCAAAATCTGCAATACTGATCTGCCTTAAAATAAATCTGACCATTAATGATTCATCTTACAAGATTCAATTACTTTAAATCCTTCTCAAAGGTATCAAACACAATTATAAAAATCATCAAAACCATCAGCTGTACCAGCTGTTACACTGAAATTACTCTCAAAAGAGTATAGCAACAAAATATTGGATTGGCAAACAAGAATTACTAATGTAACCCTGCTGACATTTATCGTTACTTTATTTAACAAAATTTCGACTGATATGTGACTAGTAGTTCCTCGTTTGATTCACTTACAATCTCATGCACACTCGGATGATAAAAATGAGTCCCTCAATGGCAAGTAAGATGAGTAACCACCGTACAATCGTATAAATACGAAAGACCTCGCCCCGTCGACTAAAATGATAGTGCCCTAAACGATGGGTAAGATGAGTAGCCAACATTCAATCGTATAAATACGAAAGACCCCATCTCGAAGACTGAATGAGTGAATGTACCAGATAGGAATCAACAAGTCTCTAGTTGTCATATAAAAGCGATATTCATTCACTAAAGTGAATAACATCTTAATATCTCCAAACAATCCAATGGAAAAAATCCCTACTGATGAATAATACACACTCGCTAGTATGCAATGAACTGACGAAGTAATTTTAGATAATCAATTGCAGATCACGAGTTCGAAATACTCGTTACACAAAAAAAACTATTCATGAAAAATATCCTTGCTGGAAAAATGTCTAAAAGACCAAACATCTGCTTAATAAAGCCAACCAATGGTGAGAATTTCGTATAATGATGCCTGCCATATCATATGGTCACGCCATATTCTAGCAAAAATTCGAAGCATATAAAGTCAAACCATGTCTTAAATAATCGTATCACTCCTATTAGAAAAATATACATGTGTGCCCAGTATTCATGAAAATAATCGTATCAGAAAGTTATAACTCTTACAGTACCTTCTCATAATCAGCTGTTATTAAATTTCAAAGATCGTCGATTTTCCCTACGTAATGAATTTCTCGAAAGATCGGCGTGAATATCATTCCATCCTTGCAATGACGATTGCCTTCGAATCCCAAGTGAATCAGCTGGTGGACCTCCTCTCGTCAGGAATCGAATCCATCGCTCTGTGGTGCCATCGCGTCTCTGTCTGCGTTTACTCCGACATGATGAACTTCTGGTTATCCATAGCGGATATTGTCCAAATCTTCACGAAAAAGTTCATAGAAACAGCGGACCCCCTATGCCTCTTCTACGTTACGCCACTGTTCCATGCAATGTTCAGTTTGAGTGTTGAAAGTTCAATCTCCAATAACTGCTAAGTCTCACTTTCATAAAATAAAATTTTATATGATAGTGTCTGAGTTTATGAAACACCCTGTAGTTGTGTTCATACTCGGTAATTTACAACAGTGCATAAGAAATAATTGCATTAATGCACGAGCTAATGTTCAGAAGTGCATATGCTTACAACATTCCGTTTGCTTAAAATTATTAATGTTACTTGGAATGTGTTATGAAATGCATAGTCGTAATGTCGTTAAGAAAAACTATGTTCATTCGAAGTTCAAAGTTGCAGTATCTCGTAACTATCTGCTTTTATAATTCAAATGCTGAATAAACGTTCCAACTCAATGTAGTAATGAAGTTCAGCTTCTGTTATAATGCTTGCGTATATCATGGGAAATAATCCGCTCGGTTTTACTGCAATGCTATAATCATCTCCGCCTAAAGCTGGCCTCGCCATGTCGCTCTACTATTCTGTTCTGCGTTGAAATGCAGCTTGGAATAAAGTTCTCCAACTACTCGCAATGCTGTCCTAACATCCCGGCCGTCTATGCTTGCTTGCTCCGTATGTCCGCCCGGATCACTGACCTACTTGTCGTTCGCGGCTCGGTGAAGTTGAAACTGTCGCTTTCACTTGCCGTGACAGTTTCTGTTCGCTACGCGATCTGTACCATGCGCTTGGCGTGTGCTACTCAGCTCGACTATCTTGCTTGGCTCACAGAGCTCGACTGCCTGTCTCTGCACTGTCTTGACCCTTACCTGCTTGGCGCAGTCACGTGGCGTTCTCCCCACCACTTTGCTCTTGCGTCACAACTATAATCTCGAACCCTCATCATCTCGGCTATTAAGTTATAAAATAACTTAAGGGTTATCTGACTTCCTTTAAATTATTACCACATATAATACATGTTATATCTCCTCTTCTAAGATGTTTAAATACCATGTTCCATACAATGTTCTTAATAAAGCTTCATAATTTCCATCCAGAATTCCATCTTCTTACAGCTGTCAGTGCCTTCTTGATCCTAGACCTCCTACGTCATCCTGACATTCCTCTTGACTCGATCTGAGCTATATCTTTTCTTAACTCTTCCCAAAATCTCAACTACGGCGTAATGTCTGCTGGCGTAGCCGATAGCCTCAACTAGGTATCGGGTACAGTATGAAGGTCTCTAAAAGCTTTATTTGGCCCTATAATTCCTAATTATGTCTGGGGTGCCTAAAAGACAAAGCGTACCGTTTACGATTCGTGTTTGCCAAAAGGACTGCACTAAAAAATGTAGGAATGCTTTGATACAATAGCCTATTGTTAATTCTCGTCAGTAATTCTGTAAGATAGATTTTTTCAAAATCATGTCGTTAGGATTCCTGGGTAAGGTTGGTTGGTTCCTTAGTTTAGGGTCTGCGACAACGTGGACATGTAGCCCCGTGTACTTTGGGTGTGTATAGAATCTGTCTGATAACCGGTGTTGTGATGGCCGTATTAGTGTGTGTTATCTGTTAGGTAGATTTCATTAGAAAGCTAACTATTGCAATGGGTACCATATTTCGACTTCCGAAAAATTTCGACATATCTTCGCGTTTCACATCCCCCAGAACCCAAAACCACCGTCAGTTCAAAAGTTTATGTTTAATTTATGTATTTATGTATATATATGAATATCAGTATCTTGTGGACACGATAACTGCCGTAATTTTCACCAATCACTTTGATTTTTTTACTTAATATGTGTCACTTTAAAATCTAGGTCGAGTTCGTTAATGGGAAAAACTGGCCGAAGGGGGTGAAAATGGGGGGCATTTTTCAAAATAGTGAAATATCTCTGTAACTCTCTTAATACGTGAAATATCGAATCCATTCAAAGTTCATACTATGTATCGGATTAGTGTCAAAAATGTATGTTTAAAAAGTTTTTGACAGCACCAACCATTGACCAAAGGGGTGAAATAAGTGGGGTTTTCGGGAAACATTAATCGTGTCTCTCTTAATAGGATCAATATCAAAACCGTACAAAATGGACAATATTCCCCTAGTAATTACCTAAAACTTTTGTCTGAAAGAATGTTTGATATGACCCACCATTAATAATAATAATAATATCGTATGGCATCGAGTGCCGGGTGCAAGCTTTGTTATTTGACACCCAGAGGGTAGCTTGCATGTCGAATTTCGTTGTTCCTTGACTATGAAAGTCAAGGAGGTTAGATGTTAGATATCTAAGTAACTTGAACATTATAGCGCTTTCTAGTAGAGAAATGAGGAACTTTGTATTGGCGGAAACTCCCGAGATTAATTTTGCCATTATGAACTCGGCCTACTGATTTCAAAGGGGTTCTTTGACATGCCAACATCGTATGACATGCGTATCGTATTTTGCCGCCTTTCAAAAATCACTTACCACGGCCAGGAGCGAACCTGCAATCTTGGGGTTAGTAGACCGACACGATATCCACTCACCCACCGTGGCAAGCTACCGACCATTAAGCCAAGGGATGAGAAAAATGATTTCGGAATTATAAGAAAATGCCAAGAGCCATCAGAGGTTACGATGACAACGCTTTTAAATTGATGAGGGATGAGCTATCAGAGGTTGCCAGGACAACGAGATCACTTTCAGTTTTCCATCTGACTCTGTGGGAAGCGGCTTCGGTGACGTAACTCGTAGCATGCTAAACTTCTATGCCCAAGGTCGCGGGTTCAAAGCCGGCCGAAGTCATCGGATTTTCTAAGAGCGCTAAAAAAACTTCAGTATGCTTTTCTTCGGAGGAGAAGATGCAACGTTCGTTGCAAGTTGCGGTGGCATCTAGTTGCCAAGTTCCCAGCTAGGTGTCGTTGTGTAGGTGTATTTGGTAGCACAATTAGAAACAACTACTTGAAATTGACCGTCTGCAGTCCTTACATGAATTACTGACGAATACAGCCATCACAATTAACGGCGTTTATCAGACTGATTCTACACACACACTAAGTACACGGGGTTACTTGACCGCGTTGTCGCAGCCCCTAAACTGAGGAACCAACCAAAATCTCTGCGGGAGATAAAATTTTGCGTGAAGAAGTAACAGACTGTTAGATAGTTACACATCAGTGTCGAAACCGTGCATAAGGTCAGTGTGACCACAAGTATAACAAGAAGTTCCGTGAAGAACTATACAGCCTACTTTTCATGCCAATGATTATTCTACAGAATATGAACCTATCTAGAATAATGACGAAATTAAGTTGCTAATATCGAAATTTCCAATTAGTTCGAAATACTGTATACCTGGCATAATGTATCCTAATAGAGCACTACAGTTGGCAGCCCTGATGACTGAATATATTCTTAGTTCCGTCTCTTAAGGTACAAAATACAAAATTTGGTTGAAGTCCAATGAATAGCATGGACGTTACATGCAGTTAAACATTGGATCTAACAGCGCACGTAAAATCATGTTGGCAACAATGTCATGCATGTATTGGTTTAGAAATAATCTGAAATAATATGATCTATTGTTGTGCCAATTTTGAATGAAAACCATTAGTTAGTATAGAATTTACATGCATTTTAAAATTGGACCTATCAGCAGGCTTAGAATCATGTTGGCAGCACTGACGTATATTAGTTACTCCAAATTCGTCTAGAATGCCAGGTACTATACGTGTGCAAAGTTTAGAGCTATTGGCTTGCATACTTTCTGATATATTGATATTAGGGTAACAAAAATAGGGACAGCACATATTAACAGTTGGCAGCACTGGCTGCTCCTTAGAATACGCATAGTCATATATGTTATGGTACACATAGCACATACGAAATTTGGTTGAAATCCAAATGATAGTATGGAAGTTACATGTATTTAAAGTTGGACCTGTCAGCAGGCTTAGAATCATGTTGGTAGCACTGACGTATATAAATTACTCCAAATTAATATAGAATGTCAGGTACTATACGTGTGCATAGTTTAAAGCGGTCGGCTTGCATACTTTCTGATATATTGGTATTTGGAAAAAAGAAATTAGGAGCATTTATTAACAGTTGGCAGCCCTGGTAGGTCTTAAGAATACCCTCAGTCATATCTGGTTATGTACACATACAACATACGAAATTTGGTTGAATTCCAATTGATAGTATAGAAGTTATATGCATTTAAAAATTGGACCTATCAGCAGGCTTATAATCATTTTGGCAACACTGTCATGTTTAGCCTCCTGGAAATTAAACTGAAATATTATGATCTGTACGTGTGCCAGTTTTGAAATCGCTCCCATTCATACTTTCCAAGATATCCAACATGGAGCTCAAATTTCAATTGTGATTTTTTAGCAGTTGGTAGCACTGACATCATTTTCAAATATGGCCGTGAGATATTCAGGTATAGATCTTTACTCCTACCAAATTTTGTTTCGATTGCTGCAGCCGTTTAGGAGTTGATAGGGGGGGACACACACACAGCCAGACAGACAGACAGACAGACAGAAGGACAGACAGACAGACAGACAGACACACATTTGCCCGATCTCATAAGTCTACTATTTCCTCATTTTTGCAAAATGTGAAAAGTAGGCTAAAAATGGACCTTCTTGCCATTTGGGGTCCATTTTTATACTTGTGGTCACACTGACCTTATGCACGGTTTCGACACTGATGTGTAACTATCTAACAGTCTGTTACTTCTTCACGCAAAATTTTATCTCCCGCAGAGATTTTGGTTGGTTCCTCAGTTTAGGGGCTGCGACAACGCGGTCAAGTAACCCCGTGTACTTAGTGTGTGTGTAGAATCAGTCTGATAAACGCCGTTAATTGTGATGGCTGTATTCGTCAGTAATTCATGTAAGGACTGCAGACGGTCAATTTCAAGTAGTTGTTTCTAATTGTGCTACCAAATACACCTACACAACGACACCTAGCTGGGAACTTGGCAACTAGATGCCACCGCAACTTGCAACGAACGTTGCATCTTCTCCTCCGAAGAAAAGCATACTGAAGTTTTTTTAGCGCTCTTAGAAAATCCGATGACTTCGGCCGGCTTTGAACCCGCGACCTTGGGCATAGAAGTTTAGCATGCTACGAGTTACGTCACCGAAGCCGCTTCCCACAGAGTCAGATGGAAAACTGAAAGTGATCTCGTTGTCCTGGCAACCTCTGATAGCTCATCCCTCATCAATTTAAAAGCGTTGTCATCGTAACCTCTGATGGCTCTTGGCATTTTCTTATAATTCCGAAATCATTTTTCTCATCCCTTGGCTTAATGGTCGGTAGCTTGCCACGGTGGGTGAGTGGATATCGTGTCGGTCTACTAACCCCAAGATTGCAGGTTCGCTCCTGGCCGTGGTAAGTGATTTTTGAAAGGCGGCAAAATACGATACGCATGTCATACTATGTTGGCATGTCAAAGAACCCCTTTGAAATCAGTAGGCCGAGTTCATAATGGCAAAATTAATCTCGGGAGTTTCCGCCAATACAAAGTTCCTCATTTCTCTACTAGAAAGCGCTATAATGTTCAAGTTACTTAGATATCTAACATCTAACCTCCTTGACTTTCATAGTCAAGGAACAACGAAATTCGACATGCAAGCTACCCTCTGGGTGTCAAATAACAAAGCTTGCACCCGGCACTCGATGCCATACGATATTATTATTATTATTAATGGTGGGTCATATCAAACATTCTTTCAGACAGTCTACGTTCAAAATATGCGTAGAAAGAAGAAAAGAAAAGTTAATTAAGCTCCAATTGTAACATACTTTCTCGCAATAAATGAAGTCTGATCGTTTTACGAAAACCTGCATATTGTTACGGCTGTGAGTTTGTGTCATCACTCGCCGCATGAGTCACAACTGCCCCAGGGCTGGGCTGTGTCCTGCCTCCTGTATTGCGCGCGCCTTATGCAACAGGGCTACTAAGACAAAGGGATAGTCCAGAATATTCGTGACTGGACCAGCGATGGAAACCTCGAGAAGCCGTGAACCCTGGATGGATCTAGAAGCATTTATTGAGTCACCGGCCTGCTATATAAGTGCAACCTGTCTAGCAGATTGTTTGTTGTGTTTTACGAGCTAGTGCGAGCGATTATCTTGTGCGACAGAAGTGTGGTGACGAAGTGCTGTGCGAGTTACGAAATCCAGTGACATTGTTTCTCCAGCTTGTGGACAGCGAAATAGCCTGCAGCAAGTGATCGTTAGTAATTGTGGTCGGAGAACATAAAGGAGAGGAGCAGGTAGTTTCTGTCAAGGCCACCGTACTCATTAGGACGGATTAACTTCTGTGATCTGTTGACAAGTGGAAGGGCCAAGAGCGCTCACGGAAGAGACTTGAGGAAACTGGAATAAGGCTCCTAATTGCTTCTATTTGCTGACTAGTGTAATTTTCTGGCCACAATAAAGTTAATTATTTCTTTAAGCAGTAATTGGTGTTGTGCTTTGTACCCCCACCGTAATCCAGTTAACAAAAGTGCCACTAGGGGGTGGCACGTAACAACTGGTGTCAGAAGCCGGATTACGAACTCAAGCACAACCTGACGGTCCTGGTTTCAAAACCCGAGCAGGTCAATTTTTTTAAAATTTTCCTGTGAGCGCATGCCCTTTACAAGACAAACAGCTAAAATGGAAGAGCATTTCGCAGCATTGCTAGAGAAGTTAAATGGCATGGAAACCAAGATGGAAGTCGGCCAGAAGAAATTAGCCAAGGACCTGAAGGATGACCTGAAGAAGATGGAAGACGGCCAGGAGAAGTTATCCGAGGACCTAACTGCCAAACTAGAAGACGGCCAGAAGAAGATGGAAGACGGCCAGAATAAGTTAGCAGAGGACCTAACCGCCAAATTTCTGGATGGCCAGAAAAATCTGGAAGAGTGTCTGCTGACGAAATTAGAGGAGAGCCAAAGGAAATTAGAACAGGGCCTACGTGAGGAAGTCGCAGCAGTGGAAAAGAAGTTCGACGCCTTACAAGTGGAAGTTGCCGAGCTGCGCCAACGCCCGCTGATGGGGGTGGAGGAGAAATTCAACGCCTTACAAGTGGAAGTTGCCGAGCTGCGCCAACGCCCGCTGATGGGGGTGGAGGAGAAATTCAACGCCTTGCAAGTGGAAGTTGCCGAGCTGTGCCAACAACCGCTGATGGGGGTGGAGGAGAAATTCAACGCCTTACAAGTGGAAATTGCCGAGCTGTGCCAACGCCCGCTGATGGGGGTGGAGGAGAAATTCAACGCCTTACAAAAGGAAGTTGCCGAGCTGCGCCAACGCCCACTGACGGGGTTGGAAGAGAAATTCAACGCTCTACGAGAGGAAGTTGCCGAGCTGCGCCAACGCCCGCCCACCGTTACACCGGGAATATCAGGAACGGGACATAGCAGAGTGACGCCCCCAAACTTCGACGGAAAGGTCCCGTGGAGCACCTACTTACGTCAGTTCGAGGCGGCATGTTCCATAAATAACTGGAACAACACAGAAAAGGCTACAGCTCTCATTGTAGCGCTGAGAGGTGACGCCCTTAACGCCCTTCAGGCCATCCCGACTGGATCCCAGGACTACGCTTCACTGATCGCCCATATGGAGTCCCGATATGGAGATAGCCATCTTCAGCAGGCCTACCAGATGCAGCTCCGGACCCGGGTACAGAAGAACGCGGAGACCCTGCAGGAGTTCGAGATGGACATCGCACGCCTCGTAAGGCTCGCCTATCCAACAGCGCCGGCCGACTTCCTGGAACAGATTGCGACGCAGACCTTCACCGACGGGCTTCGGGACTCGGACACTCAACAGGCGCTGCGACGCGCACGCAATAAGACCCTGGCAGATGCACTGAGCCACGCACTTGAGTTCGAGACGGCAAAACAGGCATCCAGAATGCACGCGCGGGTGCGTCAAGTGGACGTCGACGAACCAGTAAAAACCAACGAGACCAAGCCCCTGTCCGACGAATTAATGGAGGCGCTAAGCCGTTTCTTCGATAGTCGCGGCACCACCAGCAACGACTCAGCCGGAACGCAACCGGAGAGGCGGCCCGGAAGAAGACTACCGACCTCCTGGACCTGCGGTAAGAAAGGCCACCTGAGCAAGGACTGCGGTGATCGCCGCCGCCGAGGGTATCCGACGGGAAATCAGTCGTCTGAAAACCGCGCGACCCAGGGAAACGAGTATTAGCCATCCTTGGGGGGCAAAGGTTGGCTTGTGACAGTCGTCAAGCCCTGGCAGTCCAGGTTCGTGTGACGAAGTTACGGAGGGACAATAGCAGCCTGATGGTCGACGGAGTCGTCAACGGAGAGAGCTGGCCCATGCTAATCGACACGGGAGCATCGAGGACCATCGTCAGTCCCACCGTGATCCCGAAGTGGAGAGTTCAACCCACACAAAGGAACCTCCAGCTAATAACCGCGACCGGAGAGACCGCACCGGTACATGGCGAAGCATCACTGGAGTTCGTCATTGGTCGACGGGCGATAAAGCATCCAGTGCTTGTGGCTGACGTATCAAATGAAGTGATCATCGGACTGGACTTCCTGGACCAGAACAACATCATCTTGGATCTGAGTACCAACACTCTGCACTTCGGAGGTGAGGAACTTGCTTTGCAACCTGCGCACGAGTCCATCACCGCACGACGAGTAAGGCTGAGAGAAGACGTCATCGTTCCCGCCAGGACGGAGGTCAGCGCTGCCGTAATTGTCGACGGAACTGCTGAGGGAGTGGCGGCTGTCATCGAGCCAAAATATGAGGACATCCAGACAAAAGGATTGCTACTTGCCAAGACTCTCATCAACACGACGTCTCGGCCGTACGTCCGCCTGTCCAACCTGAACGACTACGACATTACGGTTCACCAGGACACCAACCTAGGAGTCTGCGAGCCCGTTACCTGGATTGCCCGCATCACAGATACGACGGACGGACACCTGCAGACGGACAACCGAAGAAGACGCGCCCTGCCAGAAGAACTACAGAAGCTGTACCAAGGATCCCAGGACCATTTAGACGAAGAGCAATCACGCCAACTTCAGGACATGCTACGCGAATTCCAGGATGTCTTCTCTGTGGGGAGCAAAGACTTCGGCAGGACAAGCTTGGTCCAGCACAGAATCGACGTTGGGGACAGCGCACCGATTAGGGCCCCATTCCGACGTGTCCCGCTCGCCAAGCAAGCCGAAGTCGACCGGATGGTAGAAGAGATGAAGGAGCAAGGGGTGATCGAGCCATCACATAGTCCTTGGAGTTCTCCGGTCGTGCTAGTGAAGAAGAAGGACGGTTCCACCAGGTTCTGCGTGGACTACAGACGGGTGAACGACGTCACGAATAAGGACAGCTACCCTCTACCCCGGATCGACGACACGCTGGACACCATATCAGGATCAAGATGGTTCTCCACCTTGGATTTGAAGAGTGGCTACTGGCAGGTGGAGGTCCACCCTAAGGACCGCGAGAAAACGGCGTTCTCTGTGGGCAGCGGGCTCTGGCAGTTCACCGTCATGCCATTCGGTCTGTGCAACGCCCCTGCAACCTTCGAAAGGCTAATGGAGTCCATTCTGAGGGGACTACACTGGAAGACCTGCCTGGTATACCTAGACGACGTCATCGTTCTGGGGAGGAGCTTCGAGGAGCACTACAGCAACCTGAAGGAGATCTTGTTGAAGTTACGGGCTGCCCAGCTGAAGTTGAGCCCCAAGAAGTGTCAGCTCTTCCAGAAGCGGGTCCAGTACCTTGGGCATATCGTCTCCGAGGAAGGGGTGCGCACCGACCCAGAGAAGACCGCAGCCGTGAGGGAGTGGCCAGTTCCGAAGGACAAGTCCCAACTACGAAGCTTCCTGGGACTCTGCACTTATTATCGTCGCTTCGTGAGAGGATTCGCCGACATCGCCAAACCTTTACATCGACTGACTGAGAAGGACCAACTCTTCACGTGGACAGCAGAATGCCACAGTGCCTTCGAACAACTCAAGCAGGCTCTGTGCACCGCACCTATTCTGGCCTACCCCAGACCTGGAACAAGGTTCATCGTCGATACCGATGCCAGCGACTTTGGCATAGGGGGAATCCTGTCGCAAGTAGTGGACGGTGAGGAGAGAGTAGTGGCCTACTTCAGCAAGGCCCTGTCAAAGCCATAAAGGAACTACTGCGTCACCAGGAAGGAGCTGCTCGCCATCGTGAAGACCATTGAACACTTCCACAAGTACCTGTACGGGCAAGAATTTCTCATCAGGACCGACCATGCATCCCTGCGGTGGCTCCTGAACTTCAAGCAGCCCGAGGGTCAACTCGCGCGGTGGTTAGAGAGGCTTCAACAGTACAACTTTGAGATTCAGCACAGGAAAGGCCAACTGCATTCTAACGCCGACGCCCTGTCACGAAGACCGTGCCCCGAAGACTGCACCTTCTGTGCCCGAAGGGAGGAGAACACCGGGATACAGTGCCGACGGACTACTGTGGAACTTCAGGGGAACTGGAGCCGCGAATCTTTCACGCGGGCACAAGCAGAAGATGATGACCTGGGACTGATAGCCGAATGGAAGAGGGCCTGTGTCCCCAGACCCGGGTGGAACATTGTGAGTGACTGCAGCCCGAAGTTTAAGTCCTACTGGGCACAGTGGGACTCGCTGATTGTAAGGGATGGCCTCATCTGCCGCGGCTGGGAGAGCACCGACGGGAAGACATCTCGGGAACAAGTCGTCGTTCCAAAGGCTATGACGGAGGAAGTCCTGAAGGAAGTTCATGGAGGATCATCTGGTGGACACCTAGGGATAAAGAAGACCCTGGAGAAGCTGAGAGAGCGGTTCTACTGGATCGGATGCCGAACAGACGTGGAGAACCACTGCGCGAGGTGCCACGATTGCGCAGCCAGCAAGGGCCTAGGACGAAGACGACGGGGTCCACTGAAGACCTACAACGTGGGCGGCCCCATGGAGAGAGTGGCCATCGATGTTGCTGGGCCATTCCCGTTAAGCGAGGCAGGGAACCGCTACATATTAGTCGTCAGCGACTACTTTACCAAATGGCCGGAGGCGTATGCGCTCCCTAATCAAGAAGCCGCGACGATTGCAGAGAACCTGGTGAAGGAATTCGTCAGCCGGTACGGAGTACCCCTGGAGCTGCACTCTGACCAAGGGAGGAACTTCGAGTCGCTGGTGTTCCAGAACCTATGCCAGCTGCTCGGAATCCGGAAGAAAAGGACAACGCCGCTACACCCTCAGTCCGACGGGATGGTAGAGCGATTCAATCGCACCATCGAGAACCATCTCCGAATAGTCGTCAGCGAGCACCAGAGGGATTGGGACAAACATCTTCCACTATTTCTCCTGGCCTACCGCGCCGCCGTGCATGAAGCCACCGGGTGCAAACCAGCCCGGGCCATGTTTGGGAGGGAGCTCCGTCTACCTGTCGATCTTGCCTTCGGCCGACCTGGGAATGATCTGATCCCGGTAAGCCAGTATTGTCAAGAACTGGTCGACCAACTGGAGGACTTACACGTGTTCACGAGGAGGATACTACGGATCGAGACCGACCGAATGAAGACCCGATACGACCAGCAGACGGATGCCGGCGGATTCCACGAGGACGACCTGGTCTGGCTCTTCAACCCATTACGGAAGAAAGGCCTGTCACCCAAACTGCAGAAGTCCTGGGAGGGTCCGTACCGAGTCGTGAAAGGGATCAACGATGTCGTCTACAGGATCCAGCGGAGCCCGAGGGCGAAGATGAAGATCGTGCATCGAGATCGCCTGGCAGCCTACGGAGGGACACAGACGGACCAATGATTGATCGGGACGATCAGCCTTTTTAGGAAGGGGGTGGTGTTACGGCTGTGAGTTTGTGTCATCACTCGCCGCATGAGTCACAACTGCCCCAGGGCTGGGCTGTGTCCTGCCTCCTGTATTGCGCGCGCCTTATGCAACAGGGCTACTAAGACAAAGGGATAGTCCAGAATATTCGTGACTGGACCAGCGATGGAAACCTCGAGAAGCCGTGAACCCTGGATGGATCTAGAAGCATTTATTGAGTCACCGGCCTGCTATATAAGTGCGACCTGTCTAGCAGATTGTTTGTTGTGTTTTACGAGCTAGTGCGAGCGATTATCTTGTGCGACAGAAGTGTGGTGACGAAGTGCTGTGCGAGTTACGAAATCCAGTGACATTGTTTCTCCAGCTTGTGGACAGCGAAATAGCCTGCAGCAAGTGATCGTTAGTAATTGTGGTCGGAGAACATAAAGGAGAGGAGCAGGTAGTTTCTGTCAAGGCCACCGTACTCATTAGGACGGATTAACTTCTGTGATCTGTTGACAAGTGGAAGGGCCAAGAGCGCTCAAGGAAGAGACTTGAGGAAACTGGAATAAGTCTCCTAATTGCTTGTATTTGCTGACTAGTGTAATTTTCTGGCCACAATAAAGTTAATTATTTCTTTAAGCAGTAATTGGTATTGTGCTTTGTACCCCCACCGTAATCCAGTTAACAAAAGTGCCACTAGGTAGTGGTACGTAACAACTGCATATTTTGATTATTATAGCCTATCCCCTAGTTTGCCGGGTGAAATCTACTTCCGCCATCCGGCGTGCCGAGAGTATTTTTTTTTTTTTTTTTGTAAAGTTGGGACAGCGTTTATATGATGAGTAGTCCTACCCCACAATTTGAAATAATTACGTGAATATTCTTTTGTGCTCGTGGTAACATTCACGGCTACGACATACACCAAAATAATTATTGATACACATATTCAGGAATTTTAATTCATATTCTTACTCTAAAGGTATATTCTTTTTACTTTCTTGTGAAAAAAATATTCTGTTAAATGGGAAGTATGATTGATACACAAAAATGTTGTTCATATCAGTACAATACACAAGCATGCGAGCATCATCACATCTATATCAATGAAGAATTGTTTTTAAAGTTAATATATGTAAGCACAATTCGTTTGTAAGCCAGTACAGACAAAAAGGCAGGTGTGTATAAAACAAGAAGTTCCGTGACGAGCTAAAGAGCCTACGTTTCCTAAAATGTAAGGTTCATGCCAATGAATAATCTTTATGGACCAATCGAGAATAATGACGAAATTAAGTTGGTAATATCGAAATTTCTAATTAGTTCGAAATATACAGTACCTAGCATAATGTAGCCTAATCGAGCACTACAGCTGGCAGCCTTGGTGACTGATTATATTCTTAGTTCCATCTCTTAAAGTACAGAATTCAAAATTTGGTTGAAGTCCAATGGATATGATGGACTTTACATGCAGTTAAGACATTGGATCTATCAGCGCGCGTAAAATCATGTTGGCAAAAATGTCATGCATGTGTTGGTCAGAAATTATCGAAATATTATGATCTATTGTTGTGCCAATTTTGGATGAAATCCATTTTGTTAGTAGAGAACTTACCTAATGAGGGTGGAATTTAAAGAGACGACATAAGCGACAGCAACTAACATTTAGCAGCATATCTCTGGAAGTGTTGAAGACATTCTCCTTTTCATTTCACCAAATGAAAGACAAAAGATTAATCATTCAAATAATACATTAAATATAATTAAATATTTTTGACCCCGAAAGGTGCCAGTAAATCTACCAACACGGCTCCCTGAAAGGTGTGTTATGGTGCCAGTGAATCTACCAACACGGCTTCCTGAAAGGTGGGTTATGGTCCAGTGAATCTACCAACACGGCTCCCTGAAAGGTGCGTTATGATGCCAGTGAATCTACCAACACGGCTCCCTGAAAGGTGGGTTATGGTCCAGTGAATCTACCAACACGGCTCCCTGAAAGGTGCGTTATGGTGCCAGTGAATCTACCAACACGGCTCCCTGAAAGGTGTGTTATGGTGCCAGCGAATCTACCAACACGGCTCCCTGAAAGGTGTGTTATGGTGCCAGTGAATCCACCAAAACGGCTCCCTGAAAGGTGTGATATGATGCCAGTAAATTTACCAATACGTCTCCCTGAAAGGAGTGTTATGGTGCCAGTGAATCTACCAACACCGCTCCCTGAAAGGTATGTTATGGTGCCAGTAAATCCACCAAAACGGCTCCCTGAAAGGTGTGATATGATGCCAGTAAATTTACCAATACGTCTCCCTGAAAGGAGTGTTATGGTGCCAGTGAATCTACCAACACGGCTCCTTGAAAGGTGCGTTATGGTGCCAGTGAATCCACCAACACGCCCCCTGAAAGGTGCGTTATGGTGCCAGTGAATCCACCAACACGGCCCCCTGAAAGGTGCGTTATGGTGCCAGTAAATCTACCAACACGGCTCCCTGAAATGTGTGTTATGGTGCCAGTAAATCCACCAACACGCATCCCTGAAAGGTGTGTTATGGTGCCAGTAAATCCACCAACACGGCTCCTTGAAAGGTGTGTTATGGTGCCAGTAAATCCACCAACACGGCTCCCTGAAAGGTGCCAGTGAATCTACCAACACGGCTCCCTGAAAGGTGTGTTATGGTGCCAGTAAATCTACCAACACCGCTCCCTGAAAGGTGTGTTATGGTGCCAGTAAATACACCAACACGGCTCCCTGAAAGGTGTGTTATGGTGCCAGTAAATCCACCAACACGGCTCCCTGAAGGGTGTGTTATGGTCCAGTGAATCTACCAACACGGTTCCCTGAAAGGTGTGTTATGGTCCCAGTAAATCCGCCAACAAAGCTCCCTGAAAGGTGTGTTATGGTGCCAGTAAATCTACCAACACGGCTCCCTGAAAGGTGTGTTATGGTCCCAGTAAATCCACCAACACGGCTCCCTGAAAGATGTGTTATGGTGCCAGTGAATCTACCAACACGGTTCCCTGAAAGGTGTGTTATGGTCCCAGTAAATCCACCAACACGGCTCCCTGAAAGGTGTGTTATGGTGCCAGTAAATCTACCAACACGGCCCCCTGAAAGGTGTGTTATGGTGCCAGTGAATCTACCAACACGGCCCCCTGAAAGGTGTGTTATGGTGCCAGTGAATCTACCAACACGGTTTCCTGAAAGGTGTGTTATGGTCCCAGTAAATCCACCAACACGGCTCCCCGAAAGGTGTGTTATGGTGCCAGTAAATCCACCAACACGGCTCCCTGAAAGGTGTGTTATGGTCCCAGTAAATCCACCAACACGGCTCCCTGAAAGATGTGTTATGGTGCCAGTGGATCTACCAACACGGCTCCCTGAAAGGTGTGTTATGGTGCCAGCGAATCTACCAACACGGCTCCCTGAAAGGTGTGTTATGGTGCCAGTAAATCTACCAACGCGGCCCCCTGAAAGGTGTGTTATGGTGCCAGTGAATCTACCAACACGGTTTCCTGAAAGGTGTGTTATGGTCCCAGTAAATCCACCAACACGGCTCCCTGAAAGGTGTGTTATGGTGCCAGTAAATCCACCAACACGGCTCCCTGAAAGGTGTGTTATGGTCCAGTGAATCTACCAACACGGTTTCCTGAAAGGTGTGTTATGGTGCCAGTAAATCCACCAACACGGCCCCCTGAAAGTTGTGTTATTGTGCCAGTAAATCCGCCAACAAAGCTCCCTGAAAGGTGTGTTAGGGAGCCAGTAAATCTACCAACACGGCTCCCTGAAAGGTGTGTTATGGTCCCAGTAAATCCACCAACACGGCTCCCTGAAAGATGTGTTATGGTGCCAGTGGATCTACCAACACGGCTCCCTGAAAGGTGTGTTATGGTGCCAGTAAATCTACCAACACGGCCTCCTGAAAGGTGTGTTATGGTGCCAGTAAATCCACCAACACGGCTCCCTGAAAGGTGTGTTATGGTGCCAGTAAATCCACCAACACGGCTCCCTGAAAGGTGTGTTATGGTCCAGTGAATCTACCAACACGGTTTCCTGAAAGGTGTGTTATGGTGCCAGTAAATCCACCAACACGGACCCCTGAAAGGTGTGTTATGGTGCCAGTAAATCCGCCAACAAAGCTCCCTGAAAGGTGTGTTATGGTGCCAGTAAATCTACCAACACGGCTCCCTGAAAGGTGTGTTATGGTCCCAGTAAATCCACCAACACGGCTCCCTGAAAGATGTGTGATGGTGCCAGTGGATCTACCAACACGGTTCCCTGAAAGGTGTGTTATGAACCCAGTAAATCCACCAACATCGCTCCCTGAAAGGTGTGTTATGGTGCCAGTAAATCTACCAACACGGCCCCCTGAAAGGTGTGTTATGGTGCCAGTGAATCTACCAACACGTCCCCCTGAGAGGTGTGTTATGGTGCCAGTAAATCCACCAACACGGCTCCCTGAAAGGTGTATTATGGTGCCAGTAAATCCACCAACACGGCTCCCTGAAAGGTGCCAGTGAATCTACCAACACGGCTCCCTGAAAGGTGTGTTATGGTGCCAGTGAATCTACCAACACCGATCCCTGAAAGGTGCGTTATGGTGCCAGTGAATCTATCAACACGGCTCCCTGAAAGGTGCGTTATGGTGCCAGTGAATCTACCAACACGGCCCCCTGAAAGGTGTGTTATGGTGCCAGTAAATCTACCAACACGGTTCCCTGAAATGTGTGTTATGGTGCCATTGAATCTACCAACACGGCTCCTTGAAAGGTGTGTTATGGTGCCAGTAAATCTACCAACAACGCTGCCTGAAAGGTGTGTTATGGTGCCAGTAAATCTACCAACAACGCTGCCTGAAAGGTGTGTTATGGTGCCAGTAAATCCACCAACACGGCTCCCTGAAAGGTGCCAGTGAATCTACCAACACGGCTCCCTGAAAGGTGTGTTATGGTGCCAGTGAATCTACCAACACCGATCCCTGAAAGGTGCGTTATGGTGCCAGTGAATCTACCAACACGGCTCCCTGAAAGGTGCGTTATGGTGCCAGTGAATCTACCAACACGGCCCCCTGAAAGGTGTGTTATGGTGCCAGTAAATCTACCAACACGGTTCCCTGAAATGTGTGTTATGGTGCCATTGAATCTACCAACACGGCTCCTTGAAAGGTGTGTTATGGTGCCAGTAAATCTACCAACAACGCTGCCTGAAAGGTGTGTTATGGTGCCAGTAAATCTACCAACAACGCTGCCTGAAAGGTGTGTTATGGTGCCAGTAAATCCACCAACACGGCTCCCTGAAAGGTGCCAGTGAATCTACCAACACGGCTCCCTGAAAGGTGTGTTATGGTGCCAGTGAATCTACCAACACCGATCCCTGAAAGGTGCGTTATGGTGCCAGTGAATCTACCAACACGGCTCCCTGAAAGGTGCGTTATGGTGCCAGTGAATCTACCAACACGGCCCCCTGAAAGATGTGTTATGGTGCCAGTATATCTACCAACACGTCTCCGTCGCATTTGCGCACTACGTCAGCATTGGATCCTGTTTCCTCCTCTCTCTTGCTCTCTCTCGACAAAGGGAGAAATAAAGAAAAGCGTAATTGATTATAAAGAAATGTAAAATATGAACGTAGGGTGAAGAGGAATTGCGATACCGAGAAAGAAGGTGGAATGGTAAGTGTGTGATGGTGTTAGTTATTGTTTCCTTAAGAGGGCGGAACAGCCAGGTCATTTGCCCCGGGGGGATGGTGGTGGAAGGAATGTTTAGGTGGAGCTTTTTCTTTGAAGGAGAAAAAAAGAAGATTCAATGAAAGATGTTGTTCATGGTAGAATGTGGTGATTGTAAAGGGAGAGTTTATACATTTTTCGAATATTTTTAAATTGATGTTTTTTTTAAGTAGAGGAGAGAAAATGATGATGCTGTTTTATTGGGACAATCATTTAGGTTAGCATATATATTAGAATAAGAAATGGAAGAAGAAAGAAAAATAAATAGGAGACAGGAAGAATAGTAATGCTCTGAGAGTCCAGTCAACTTACGCTAATGGGTTTGGGAAGAGAGTGGGGCAGGTGCGGATTCAAGACCAATTTTTTTTTGCAAACTCAAATACGAAAACACAATAACCAGACAAATAAAACTTAACGAATTTTAACTGAAAAACAGTTTTTTTTCATGTTATTCAATACTAAAAATATCTTTATTGCAATTATTGTGTTCTGTTACAACTGTACATATTTACAACTTCATACCTGTTATATAAAAACGATTATGTATATAACAAAATCAACTCGTCTACTTTGTTTATCAAACCTTGTGATTACCGAATCGATGTTTATAGTGATGTCACGATGAATGTGCAGCAATGCACGGATAGGAATTTGGTTTTTTTTTTCGCACCAAAAATTTTTGCCGACGTCCAAACTGCAAGCTTGGTTGGAAATGTAAGCTGTGACTTTCTCTCTTTGTCGGTACCAACTTGACTTGCCGAAACTGTAACGTACCTTGATACTTCTCTCGAAGCTCGATGTATAAGTCGCAAAACACGCCGTTGCAATTAGTACGAATATTTTTGTTGCGCTAAGGGCCGCTTTCACCAACGTCAATTATCTCGTAATTCATCAATAAAGGTTATTTAACTTATCACGAGTATTTCACCAAACAGAAACGGTCGTTAATTTACCACTAACAAGGAATTACGTTAAATGGCCAAATCTGACCATTCAACTCTCTAAAGCATCTTTAAAGTGGCGGAAAACAGCTGAACTGTGCCTTGCGCATTCCACAATGGCGGTTTGTTTCCGAGTTTCACACGTACTTTCTTCCATATGAATATAAAATATGTTTATGACAATGAAATTATAAAAGATCACACACATTACGACGTTTTAATACCAAGAAAAACGAATGCGGAAACAAAAAATAAATAAAAAATATCCGAAGGGGTTTCCAACCCCTTCCAGCGCTGCATGGTAAATCAACAGTCTGCACCTCATCCGCTTACGTTACGAAGACAAGTGGGTAAAAGCGTCATTTTAAGGTATCTATTCAAACAACTGCCTAAATACTTTGTTCGTATCATTTTAAGCTTTTGCCACGAATAGGGTCTTCTGTATTTCTCTTCCTTTATAATTATGATCCAGAAAGTCTCAAGGAAGCATCGCAAACAATGATCAGTGCTAGACGCTTCTTATTCTGTCCGCCATGCTCTCCAAGATGAAACCGAGTCTACGCATGCGCGAGAGCAGTAAATCTTATTTAAGTAATTGCGAACCCGAATGGCCTCGTGAAATGCATCGAAGATAATCGCGCATTAAATCTCGTATTTAAGTTAAATGGGAATTAACTAAATAATCGTTAGTGAAGATATGGTGAAAACGGCCCTAAACGCATCAAATTTCTATCCATGTAGTTTGCAAAAAATTTGGTCTGGTTTTGTACGTTTGGTTACTTTCTGATTGCGTTTTTAGTGATACCATTTTTCTTAAGAATTCTTAACAATTCTCTCAACCCCCCCGCTAAAGCCAAACTCTAGATCCGCGTAGGTAATAGTCTTGCGCATAATAGTTCGCGGCTGGGAGCGATCATTTTAGTTCGCAGCTCCTTAGCGAACTAGTTCGCTCTTTTAGTTCGTTAGCTCCCATCTCGAAGACAGATCGTTCGCTCGCCTTGCTACTGCCACTGCACGTGCTCTTTGTTTGTTATAGCAGTCTGTCACCACTGATTGCTCATTCACATTGCTCTCGTTTCAAGCAATACTGTAGGCTACTGTTACAGTTACCGGTAGTATGCTCGATTGACATGTTGCGTGCGTAGTAATGTGTTTTACATTTTGATATTCGAAGATTAAAAAATACAAAAATATGAGTATTGAAACATTAGAGAAATTCCTTATCCCTTCCTTATTTCCTTTTATTCCTTGTAGGAACATAGGGTAGCTACAAACTTCTTCCATCTCACTCTATTGTTGGCCATCCTTTTAATTAGGGTCCATGTCTTTCCTTCTGAGAAAACTTCTCTTTCTCGTTGTTTATAAAGCCAAAAGTCGTCATTTGCTTATCATTAGTGAAATACCGGTACCGTACCTAAAAGAATAACAGTATGGACGATGTGTTCGTAGAAGTATACATTTATTATTCTCTTTATTTTTTTCTTGCGTGGGGCCGATAACCTAGATGTTAGGCCCCTTAAAACAACAATTATCATCATCATTTTTCGCGTATATCGATCGGCGCGTCATTATCCGATTCCATTTCCTACATGTCACTAGTTGATGATAAGACGTACGCCCCCCGCAATTTTCGTTTCAGTTCTTACTTGCTTCGTGATATTCATTATTTGGCTGCTCTGAAACCGTTCAGTGCATTATGTTTATGGCATGAATGGGAGGAATAGGTTTTTTAGTTCAGAGTTTTTGTCCATAGAAGTTCGCTTTTCTTTGTGAATCATCGTCATAATGTTCATTTCTTAAAAACAGGTAAAAGTAGTTGTATCACCGCGTATCGAGAAAAATAAATATCAACCAGTTCAATAAAATCCAGTTCGCCGATTTTCTAAATAATTGGACATATTTTCAAATAATCCAAAATAAGTTAAATAAAACGGTGGAATTGTCCCCACATCTAAATCAATTAACTATCAGTAACTTCAATTTATGAACCGCCACTGTATTACATTACAAATATAAGGTAATTATTACCTATTAGCGTGTTAGCACTAGTAGTGTATTATACTGTTATATTATTATAAACCGACATTGACAATCGCCGCGCCAAAACTTGACAATCTTGCCACTAACAATAGATACACTCAATCAACTGAATTGCTGAACGAAGCGCATGTGATTGTGCAATGAGTGATGACGTGACGAGCTGACGAGCTACGGCGGACCCGCGCTCTCGCGCTGTTACAAGTCGGTCAGCGGATAAAGATCGAACGAACTAACAAGCGAGGGATCTGGGAACTAGTTCGGTAGTTCGTCTGTGGGACCCGCTCTTCCGAACTAGTTTGTTCGTGAATTACACAAGACTAGTAGGTAACCTCTCCTGATATGTTGGTTAAGCCATGAGTTGACTGGCAGCTAACTACACCTGAATCCCCGGGCGTTTACGTAGATATGTTATCCATGTACAGTCAAAGAGGTAGAGAATTATTGCGAGTTATACGAAATGATACATTTTGTAAGTGTGACTTGTCAAGAGGCCATAAGTGGAGGTGTGCGAACAAGGAATGTTCTGCCTATTTATTTAAGAATGCAATTTGTTTTGTAGCAGAATACATGTTAGCTTTTTAGTTCCCACGATATCGCTTCAAAGCTATAAGTTCAGGCTGTAACTTGCGTACGATTCTTTTTACGAAGCTACAAAATAAAAACAAGTAGTTCCATGAAGAACTATACAGCCTATTTTCATATATCCTACTTATGTCCATTGCCTCTATCAACATACAAAATTTCAGTTTGATTCCTGTAATGGATTCGTAGATATTGAGAACCGACTAAATATTTCGGATGGTCGCCATGTTGGATTTTTATGTAGGTCTTAGAGAAGTAAAAACGAGATTTTAAAATTTCGCACAGCTGCCATCTTGTGGTTATGGAAACAATTGAAATAAATTAGATGCCAGTGGATTAACATTCGTATAAGAATTTACTGTACCAAGTTTCACTGCACTTGTATAGTTAAATTGCGAGAATCGTCCATGTGAATATTTATACTTCGCGTCGCCGCCATGTTCGATTTGTGATCACCAGCCCCTATGAACATTTAAAAAAAACTGTTTGATTCTTGTAATAGATTCGTAGATATTGAGAACCATCTAAATATTTCGGATAGTCGCCATGTTCGATTGTTATATGTATAGGCCATAGAGTCATGTACTATTAAAGGAAAATTGCGTAGGTTCATTATTCAAATTTTCACTTCGATCGCTTGATTACGACACAAGAAATAAAAACTTAATTTTGAAATTTCCACAGCCGTCATCTAGAGGTTATGTAAACAATCGAACTAAATTAGATACAAGTGCATTACAATGTGTATAAACATTTGCTGTACCATGTTTCATTGCGTTTGGATCATTAAATCGCGAGAAAAGTATATTAAAAACTTTCAACTTCACTTGGCCGCCATGTTCGTTTTGTAGTTAACCGGTTTTTGAAAGTCTCATAGATGAACTTCCAGTAGTGCCCTTTATCTCCGCACAAAATTTCAGGGTGATACCTCTAATGGTTTCAGAGGTATAGAATGCCGGTGAATTATTTCGCACAGCCGCCATCCTGTGGTTATGTTAACAATTGAACGAAGTTAGATGTCGATGCATTACAATGTGTATAAACATATACTGTACCCAGTTTCATTGCGTTTGGTTGGTTAAATCGCGAGAAACGTCTATTTAAAAGTAGCAAATTCGCGTGGCCGCCATGTTGGTTTTGTAGTTACCAGGTTTTTAAAAGTCACATAGGTGACCTCCTAGTAGTTCCCTTTATCACCGTACAAAATTCCAGTGTGATATCGGTAATAGTTTCGGAGATATTGAATGCTGGTTAAATATTTCGCACAGCCGCCATGTTGGATTGGTGAGACGTAACATAATTTGAAGGGCACCGTCGGGGTCGTCCGGAATAGTGATATGAACTTATCGAGTTTCATTGAAATCGCTCCAGCCGTTTATATTTTATTAGGGGGGTGGGGGACACACACGAATCACACACACACACGAACAAAAGGTGATCTCATAAGCCTAATTTTTCATAAATGAAAATAGGCTAAAAATTAAAATGTGCAGATGTGAATAGTAAAGAAAATGACCGAACTTGAGCTATAAGCTAAAGAACTCCAGGAATCTAGAACAATGCCATTACTTGCTAATGAATAGCACGGTATCCAATAGGTTTTTGAGACAACAAGAATGGATAGTAAAGAACACCGTGAAGATCAGCGCAGGTTGACGTTACCTTCACGTCCAGTACGGAGTGGGGGCAGTGAAACACGCCTCAGGCAACTTCTCCTGTTAGCATTCTCCTAATTAAACCCGTGGAGAGAACCCTTTAGCGCAGCTCGGTAGGTATCACCCCGTGTAATGTGCTGGAGAGCGAATTTAATCAGGAGCCGGTAAAATATAAACTAGGACAACAGATAATGTGTGTATGTAGGAGACACGGCCCATAGAGTTCGCAGGATTCCCGAAGTTCTACACCATACTTCCGCGCTGGACAAGCGTATAAAATGCAGACAGGCTGTTTTTTTCAAGCCTCATTTCCACATCATGAAGGTCGCCAGCTGTTTGTGCTTCCTCTGCTCTCTAGCAGTAGTAATGACTCAGGTCAGTGGACAATTAACAGTTATGTTAAGAATGATTTCTCGGGTTGATAGGTCCTGATATATGCTGCATGGTATCTGACGTATCAGCAGTATGTGCGCCTAGCATGGCGCGTAATCTTCATAGGGCCTACTTCCGTGGTACAGTACTTTAAAGCTTTACTAGTTTATTTTTAAGACACTGTTTAGGTTCAGCGAACCATATTTTTTTCAGAAGAGGAATATTTACAATATTTTTTTCATAGATATTTTTCAGAAGATTAACCATATAATTGCCTAATTTTTCATAGATACGGTAATTGTAAGGATTTATAATTTTTTTTTTTTCAAATTATTCTTTTAAAACGCATTGTAAGGATATACATTTTAATATTTTTAATTTAAGTTTTTTCCTTAGAATAAGTATTTTTTTCTCTTAATTGTGCTGAAGAAGAAACCATTGTTGTTTCGTAACATGTACACTTCAAATTATCTATAAATTGTAGACATTTAAGTGTGTTTCTGTTAGTATTGATTTGGCGTATAATTAACGTGTTTCTTAGTTATTCTGTCAATACGGTTCCAAACAATTTGCTATTATGGCAAATATTTTTGCTTTGCTCACTTGAGTATGGAAAAACTTAAAGCAGGAATATTTGATGGCCCACAAATAAGACAACTCATTAAGGATCCTGACTTCGTAAATTCAATGAATGAATCTGAGCTAAAAAGCCTGGACTTCATTTGTGTCAGTTGTAAAACATTTTCTAGCCTAACTCAAAGCTGAAAACTATGTTGAACTGGTAAATGAGATACTCAACAGTTAACAGTTAACAGTAATATTTACACAGCCACTTAGACCGTTTTTCTGAAAATTTAGCAGACAACAGTGAGGAACATGGTGAACGATTTCACTAGGATATTAAAACTGTGGAGGACCGCTACCAAGGAAGATAGGACATGCACAAGATGGCAGATGACTGCTGGAGCTTAAAATGGAACTGTTCCAAACTATATTAAAAAATGTCACGGAAAAGAAGGTTCCGAAGTGTCCAGTGACTGGTTGGTTTCATTCATGACTTTTTCCTCTATGTTTGTATATAATAATATTTGTATACTATAATAATGAAAATTCCGTGTTTGGTTTTTTATTTCCATGCGATAGTGTAATGTATATTTCACAAAAATGTCATATCTCAGAAACTAGAGCTGATGGCAAAAGCTGATGGCATATCTGAATTCAGGGCATCAAATTCATATAAAATCAGCTTAAAAAGCCCTGGCACTAAAATCACTGTTGACCAGTGTTATTGTACGCCGGACTCCTGCGGATCATTTGGCGGTGGTACTTTTCGGGTTCCGCCATTTTTAAAGTGTTAGCGTGACATTTAAATGTCCGGTTGAGTGCTGGGGAAACGCCCCCATCCACTAGCTTCAACGCAACAGGTGCCCATCTTCAAATTGCCCTCAGAGCTACTATCTAGTGAGTTGACGAGGTAACAATACTACGGTAGCTACAGAAATTCCAATTACGTAACGTGTTTCTTCTGTGTTCAGTTTTAACCTTCAACCATGTTTTATTTACTAAAATGAGTTTTTTTTCATATATACATTTTCAGGTATTTAAAATGTTACAGTTGAACCAATTTGGTTTCAAATTCCATCATAATTGCATGGGTTGTTAACACCTATATTGTCTTGATATTAACAGAAGGAATTTTGTATAATGGTGATACCTAAAAATACCTTCAAAGGGGTATTTTTAGCATAATTTGAGAAAAACATAAACACATAAAACATATTTTTTCCTCCCATTCATGGACTACATATGCAGACTTTCTCTCGGTTAAAATTCTTTCCATACCTTGATCTGCCCATACACCAGTTTTCAATGTGGGAGCATTTTCTATGCTTATCGATTTTTTAAAATTTTAAATTGTAAGTGTTAATTTCTCAGAACGTTCTGTGGCTATTTTTCTTAAAATTGGTATATGGCCTTATCAGGAGACCACAAACCAAATTTCATTCAATTATATCAATAATTACTATTTTTCATAAATTCAATCCCAGCCTCCCTTAATCGTATAAGATCCAAAATTGGTCGAGGTGCCGGTTCTCTGCACAAGTGGTAGAGAGTACCTTCTCCATGTTGTGATTGTAGCGCCATATTGTTCAGATTGTTCAGGAGTGTCCTCTGGGGCTTTTCCTGGTGATACAATGGAGTTCCTGGATGTCGGAGAGATCTATAGACTGTATTCGTGGCCTGGATATTAGTGTATAAGCTACCTGTAATTAGTGATGTAGCCATACGCTAAATAAATCTCTACATAGGCCTAGTATAAAACAAAGTCCCTGATTCTTGGATGTCACGGGTAATCTCGACAACCACTGGATGGATTGTGATGCGGTTTCCACCATTGTGTAAAGGATTTCTCGAGGAAGGTTACTCTAGAAAAACATTCATTTATGACCAGGTACGCATCGGGGGAAAAGTCGAATATATAAAATATTTTTTATAACTGTGGAACGTTAGTTGTAAGTGAAGGTCAACTTGGTCTTTGACTAAACTGTACTTCAAAGTACGTGGAATCTTGGCTGCTTCGGGGACGGCACTCCGCTCTGGATACTAACAGCACGGTGAGTGAGAGAGGAGGCACTCCGCTCTGGATACTAACAGCACGGTGAGTGAGAGAGGAGGCACTCCGCTCTGGATACTAACAGCACGGTGAGTGAGAGAGGAGGCACTCCGCTCTGGATACTAACAGCACGGTGAGAGAGAGAGGAGGCACTCCGCTCTGGATACTAACAGCACGGTGAGAGAGAGAGAAGGCACTCCGCTCTGGATACTAACAGCACGGTGAGTGAGAGAGGAGGCACTCCGCTCTGGATACTAACAGCACGGTGAGAGAGAGAGGAGGCACTCCGCTCTGGATACTAACAGCACGGTGAGTGAGAGAGGAGGCACTCCGCTCTGGATACTAACAGCACGGTGAGTGAGAGAGGAGGCACTCCGCTCTGGATACTAACAGCACGGTGAGTGAGAGAGGAGGCACTCCGCTCTGGATACTAACAGCACGGTGAGAGAGAGAGGAGGCACTCCGCTCTGGATACTAACAGCACGGTGAGTGAGAGAGGAGGCACTCCGCTCTGGATACTAACAGCACGGTGAGTGAGAGAGGAGGCACTCCGCTCTGGATACTAACAGCACGGTGAGAGAGAGAGGAGGCACTCCGCTCTGGATACTAACAGCACGGTGAGTGAGAGAGGAGGCACATACAACGAAAACTGTGAGGTAAAACATGTTCAAGTACAGGACCTTATATAATAAATAATTATTTCAGAAAACTGTAAAGACAAAATTATAAAACCAGAAATAAAAGGTGAACGTGCGACATTTTTAAATTAAATGTATTTAATTTTTTAAATTATGTTAAAAAAATATTGAAATAATGTACATTGTTTGAATGGTAGCGTAGTTGGCCTACATTAAAGAAAATTGGTAAGAAAAATGTTGCAACAGCAGTCTCAATTTAATTTAAAATTGCAATCAAAATTAGATTGCTATTTTGTCCACTGATTAATTCTTAAGGGTGTTCAGAAAAGCGTGAAAATATCATTTTTAGAACTCTACATTTCAATACTCCATTCCACTCCCACCACCACCCGGTAGCCCACAGTACCGGAGTCATGTCCATTGCCCAGGAAACCCGTTACAAGCCATGACCAAGAGACATCCCTTACTAATTTTGGGTTTTAAATGATAATAATTATTATAAATAATTATTATTTTATTTTTATTTTACTTATTTATTTTACACGTTACAGGCCTATTAGACCACGCGAAGCAATCATGACTTTTTGTTCTTAATTTGCACGCGCCATGGTTACTTGTAAGAAATGGGGTCTAGTGGTTATCCACTAGGTTTCTTAGAACCAGGGATTGATAATTCCTGGAGAATGTTTACAGCCAAACCGCTTGGTGAACAGACGCTGACCATAAGCCGCCCAATCTGGGAACAAACGCTTTTGGATTTAGAGTTCTTTATTGGTGAGGAAACCACCTTGCTCTTCCGCTCCATCCATCGTTGGGAGTAGGGGGGTAATGAGAGTTCTAACGCACTCCAGAACCCTCCTTGACCCACTACTAAGCCTCAGGCATGTTAAATATCTCTTGAACGCATGGTCCGATTTTGACAAATGAGGTATCGTTGGACTCGGGCTGACGTCCTCTTTGCTATGGACCACTCGTTATATTTTTCAAAATTTTTTTGAAAATTTTTGTTTTCGAAACTAGGTGATAGTTTGAAAACTAAACATGATAGAACGTTGTGCCATGGCTCAAAAGAATGGTCCTTATGACCTTTATTTTTTGTAATAAAACGTTTTTACTTTTTATGGTTTTTTGAAAACACTCGAATTTTGAAAATTCTATATTTTGGAAACTAGAAACTCTACAAAAACGTTTATTTTACATAAATGAAAGGTCCCTATGCCCTCTACCCCCAAAATAAATTTCAAGTCGCTAGAGCAAAAAGTTGTGTTTTGTAAGTAGTGGGATGATGACAGAGCTGTCTACTAACTTATTGAGCCCTCCTCGTATTTGCCCCGAAGCTGATATCTCGCTAACCAATGGTCGGATTTGAACATACAGGGTGTCCTAGCACTCGTAGTGATGCCCCCTACTTTCCTATAGGCTCTTAATTTAATGAAAAGACCAAAACTAAAAGGTCATGTGCTTTTAATATCTCGCGAACCAATCATGCTAGAGGCATGTTCGACAGGTCCAAGGACTCGGGGTGACGTCCTCTCTGCTATGGACCACTCGTTATAATTTTTAATAAAATTGGAAACTCGATTTTGGGGTAAACACGTGTTTTTGTGATTTTGCCGATATCTCGCGAACCAATCATGCTAGAGGCATGAATGAGAGGTCCAAGGACTCGGGCTGACGTCCTCTTTGCTATGGACCACTCATTGTAATTTTAAAAAATTTGGGAAACTCGATTTTGGGGTAAACACGTGCTTTTGTGATTTTGCCGATATCTCACGAAGCAATAACGCTAGAGGCATGTACGATGGGTCCAAGGATTCGGGAAGACGTCCTCTTTGCTATGGACCACTCGTTGTAATTTAAAAAAAATTGGGAAACGCGATTTTGGGGTAAACACGTGTTTTTTATGATTTTTGCCGATATGTCACGAACCAATAACGCTAGAGACGTGTACGAGGTGTCCTAGGACTCGGGCTAACGCCCCCTTTCAAATGTGGTAGATATTTTTTTCGAAAAAATAATTCACAAAGGGCCTAACGCCGTACATGTTGAAAAAAAATCATTACCGTTACCTGTTTATAATGTTTATAAAGCGTGGTGGTTGAGAGAGACGATACGGCTGGGTGTGTGTGTGTGTCGCTGACCACGGTGGCTGTGTTCAATAGATCAATCGCTATTTCGACGGGTCGGTTTATGACAGAGCGAGGGTGCGGTTTTTTTTTCACACCTTTTACCTTTAACGTGTAAACGGTGAGGAGAACTTGATTCTATGTTGGTCGAAGCGAGTAGAGAAAACAAACTTGCAGACGAGCAAGAGGTGAATATCAATTGAGCTTATTGGAAGGCGTTGATCTGACTTGATAACAGGTGCAATGGAAAAAATGACCATGACGCTTGAAGGTGAAATAATCTGACCATCGTGGTGGCAGGGAAGTGCGAAAGGCGTGCACACATGTGAAACCACAGGCACGCTAAACCAGTGACATCCTGTCTTGCTTCGTACGTGACAAAATGCAAGTCCATGTGACATTTGATCTACCGCAGGTGTTCACCTTGGACGTTATCTGTCCACGTGCATGATAACTGTTAACAAGTCACATCCTGTTTTGCTGCGTACGTGACAAAATGCAAGTTCATGTGAAATTTGATCCGGCACAGGTGTTCGCCTGGGACGTTAGCTGTCCACGTGCACGATAAGAGAATGTTCAAAACGTGGGAATCGCTGAATCAGTAAAAAGTATGATGCAACTTGTGGGAATGATGTCACAACCAATAGATAGGCAAGAGCTGCAAACAGCAGTGGTGGGAGGTGAAGGGAGGGAGAGGGGAGGGGGTGATGTATGAGAGAACACAGGAGGAAAGGGAAAGACAAACATGTATGAACATGCATGAAGCGCGGAGCGCTGTATACATAGAGCTATAGGTGGTGTACAACATGTGTGAATAAATAAAAAGTACACAGGTTCACACAACATGTAGTTTATTGATCCAAGAATTAAACGTAGAGTTAAACCCTAACCATTTGACGTAGAGTTTATTTCCTTTTTGTTTCAACACTTTTTCCACAAGATAATGCTGAGGAAATGCTGTTTTCTGAAGTTCATGGAGATAGAATCTACCTTTTATAGGTTGATGGTTGAGGTCCTCGAGTAAATAGGTGACTGGAGTGTCCAAGTTGACTCGACGAATTCGAAATAGTTCAGTCCCCCACTGAGGCGTGTAACCCTTATTGAAGGCAGACTTAAATTTGCTCACACGAACAAAATCCCCAATGTTCAGTCGGTGACGTTTAGGATCGGCTGTTTTTATGGGGTTAAACAGTTTATCCAATCGCTGAATATTTTTAGTTACGAGACGTGGCTTGGTCCCAATCGTTCTATGTTTGGTGTCATTGTAACGTGATACTAGCTCAGGTAACATGTCCAACCAGCGATACGTGCCCTGAGCTGTAAACGCTTTCCACATATGGGTTTTCAATGTTCGGTTGAACCGCTCGACCACACTGGCTTTCAGATTGCTGTACGTGGTGTAATGGTGAATATCCTTAGATTTGAGAAAACTGGAGAAATCCTTGTTGAAAAATTCTTTCCCCTGATCGGTTTGTAGCAGCTGAGGTTGACGTTTGGAGTGTTGAATAATATGTTGAAAGGCCTTGGTAACTAGTGGACCAGACTTGCGACGCACAGGTTCAACAAAGGCCATTTTGGAATAGACATCAATGACGGTCAACATATAGCGTACACCGTCGTTAACGCCAGCATAGGGTATCATTTCAACCAAGTCAGCCTGCCAAAGTTCATCCACACCTCGTGAAATCACCTTGAGTCGCGGATAGTGACGCCTAGCTGGGCGATGCAACTCGTGAGCAATACCCATTTTAATGGGTGAGGGCTTAAACAATAATTTTGGCATTTCGAAGTTCTTGTTCAATTTCTTGAATTTCCCAATCGTGACCGGTATGGCCAGCTTGACGTGAGGCATGCAACAACTGTAGCCGCTGGACGAGCTTATTGGGATTGTGCCAGTAGGTAACATCCACAAGGGGTTTTAATGGTTTAAATGTCACTCCCGAAGCGGACACTTTCCGACGAGTACTTTGACTAGTGGGAAACATTTTTGCAATGATGGTTTTATATTTTTGAGATATATTGGCATTCACTTGTTGCGTGGGATTATACTGTCTTTTGTGAGCATGGGTATCCAATAAAATGGATTTATATTTGTCAAGGTCCTCTGACGTATAATCATGGGAAGAGGGGGTCCGAGAAAAGAGCAGCTTTAACAGTCCTGGCGTTAATTTATAGTTGATATTTTTAATGACAGCTTTAGTACGAGCAAATTTAATGGATGAATCGCCAATTTTAAAACTATCATCCTCATAGCGAACACCATACGTGGTATCTGTGTTTCCAATAAATAGATCGGTGAAATAGGGTTCCAATGTTGATCCATAATATTTTATTAAAATGGTTTTCAGTTGAGCTTTATGTTGAGGGGTGGCCAAGAGTTGTGAAAACGGAGACGCCCTGGAAGGGCAAGGTGTTTCGACCATGGCCAAGGATTTCTTTTTTCTCAAAAACTCTGCAAGGGGTGCGGCCTTTTTTTGAGGCGTAAACACTTGTTCCTCCTCATCCTCAACTTCACTAACACTAGTCAAATCTTCCTCTTCCTCTTCCTCAGGGTCCTCGTGGTGCGTCTGCGTGGCTTGTGAAACGGTGGGTAGCGTTTCAGATGTCTTGAAAGAGGGTTTCAACATGGCTTTTAGTGGAGGTGCTAAATGTTGCTGAATAAACAAAGCATGATTTGCACGTGATTGTTTCAATTGACGAAACTTTTGGCGAATAGTATTTTTTGCTCTAATAATATGCTTTTTCAATTGACTCTCTGCTAACGCCATGGTGTCTTGACAAATGACTTGATGGGGAATGAGACAGGGCCTTAAATAGCAATAAAATGATCAAACCCTAAGCGATACCGTCGTTGGTTGAGTTCACTTTGCTTGTCAATCACTAAACAGGCATGACGTTGAGTGTTCCAGCATTTGGCACACAATTCTGTAAACATTTGAAAGGTCATATCAGGATTCACATGTTCATTATAAATGTGACGACTGTTCCTCTCGTCCTGACGAAATAAAACAATGACATTGGCATTGTCACGAATCAACTGTTTGGACATTTTAGAATACGTTTGCCCAAGATAGAAGCAATCGATATGTTTGTGTCGACCCATGCTGAAATAGCTTTGAATGATGCCTTGACGTTCAGTGGATACATCATCGAAAATCATGAGTGAATCAGGCTTTACCTCATCCGGTGAAATCACATTTTCTTGCATGGAAAATGTAAAATAACCCATATTCTCTTTTTGTAATCCAGACATGACTTGATCCAGAAACACGTAGAGGGGTTGGTAGAGAGATTTTGCAAAAATATTGTTACGTGCCACCCCCTAGTGGCACTTTTGTTAACTGGATTACGGTGGGGGTACAAAGCACAACACCAGTTGCTGCTTAAAGAAATATAATTTATTACAGGCCAGACAATTACACTAATCAGCAAATACAAGCAATTAGGAGCCTTACTCAGTTTCCTTAAGTCTCTTCCTTATGCGCTCTTGGCCTTCCACTTGTAAACAGACCACAGAAGTTAATCCGTCCTAATGAGTACGGTGGCCTTGACAGAAACTACCTGCTCCTCTCAAGCATGTACACCGACTACACACTGTTTCACAATGTAGCACAATCACTTATGTCGCACTGGAAATAAACACACTCGTTCAAGACACAGTTCCTCTGTAGGAGTCTCAACTTCCCCGCTCCACTAGAGGTTTCGCAAGCCACCACACTTCTGTCGCTCAGAATAATCGCTCACACTAGCTCGTAAAACACAACCACCACTGCTTCACGGGTCACTCTTATATAGCAGGCCGGTGACTCAATAAATGGTTCTAGATCCATCCAGAGTCCACGGCTTCTCGAGGTTTCCACCGCTGGTCCAGTCACGAATCTTCTGGACTATCCCTTTGTCTGTAGTAGCCCTGTTGCATAAGGCGCGCGCAATACAGGAGGCAAGCCACAGCCCAGCCCCTGGGGCAGTTGTGACTCAAGCGGCGAGCGATGACACAACTCACAGCCGTAACACCACCCCCTTCCTAAAAGGCTGATCGTCCCGATCAATCATTGGTCCGTCTGTGTCCCTCCGTAGGCTGCCAGGCGATCTCGATGCACGATTTTCATCTTCGCCCTCGGGTTCCGCTGGATCCTGTAGACGACATCGTTGATCCGTTTCACGACTCGGTACGGGCCCTCCCAGGTCTTCTGAAGTTTGGGTGACAGGCTTTTCTTCCGTAATGGGTTGAAGAGTCAGACCAGGTCGTCCTCGTGGAATCCGCCGGCATCCGTCTGCTGGTCGTATCGGGTCTTCATTCGGTCGGTCTCGATCCGCAGTTTCCTCCTCGCGAACGCGTGCACGTCCTCCAGTTGGTCGACCAGTTCTTGACAATACTGGCTTACCGGGATCGGATCATTCCCAGGTCGGCCGAAGGCAAGATCGACAGGTAGACGGAGCTCCCTCCCAAACATGGCCCGGGCTGGTGTGCACCCGGTGGCTTTTTGCACGGCGGCGCGGTAGGCCAGGAGAAATAGTGGGAGATGTTTGTCCCAATCCCTCTGGTGCTCGCTGACGACTATTCGAAGATGGTTCTCGATGGTGCGATTGAATCGCTCTACCATCCCGTCGGACTGAGGGTGTAGTGGCGTTGTCCTTGTCTTCCGGATTCCCAGCAGCTGGCATAGGTTCTGGAACACCTGCGACTCGAAGTTCCTCCCTTGGTCGGAGTGCAGCTCCAGGGGTACTCCGTACCGGCTGACGAATTCTTTCACCAGGGTCTCTGCAATCGTCGCGGCTTCTTGGTTAGGGAGCGCATACGCCTCCGGCCATTTGGTAAAGTAGTCGCTGACGACTAATATGTAGCGGTTCCCTGCCTCGCTTAACGGGAATGGCCCAGCAACATCGATGGCCACTCTCTCCATGGGGCCGCCCACGTTGTAGGTCTTCAGTGGACCCCGTCGTCTTCGTCCTGGGCCCTTGCTGGCTGCGCAATCGTGGCACCTCGCGCAGTGGTTCTCCACGTCTGTTCGGCATCCGATCCAGTAGAACCGCTCTCTCAGCTTCTCCAGGGTCTTCTTTATCCCTAGGTGTCCACCAGATGTTCCTCCATGAACTTCCTTCAGGACTTCCTCCGTCATAGCCTTTGGAACGACGACTTGTTCCCGAGATGTCTTCCCGTCGGTGCTCTCCCAGGTACGGCAGATGAGGCCATCCCTTACAATCAGCGAGTCCCACTGTGCCCAGTAGGACTTAAACTTTGGGCTGCAGTCACTCACAATGTTCCACCCGGGTCTGGGGACACAGGCCCTCTTCCATTCGGCTATCAGTCCCAGGTCATCATCCTCTGCTTGTGCCCGCGTGAAAGATTCGGGGCTCCAGTTCCCTTGAAGTTCCACAGTAGTCCGTCGGCACAGTATCCCGGTGTTCTCCTCCCTTCGGGCACAGAAGGTGCAGTCTTCGGGGCACGGTCTTCGTGACAGAGCGTCGGCGTTAGAATGCAGTTGGCCTTTCCTGTGCTGAATCTCAAAGTTGTACTGTTGAAGTCTCTCTAACCACCGCGCGAGTTGACCCTCGGGCTGCTTGAAGTTCAGGAGCCACCGCAGGGATGCATGGTCGGTCCTGATGAGAAATTCTTGCCCGTACAGGTACTTGTGGAAGTGTTCAATGGTCTTCACGATGGCGAGCAGCTCCTTCCTGGTGACGCAGTAGTTCCTTTCTGGCTTTGACAAGGCCTTGCTGAAGTAGGCCACTACTCTCTCCTCGCCGTCCACTACCTGCGACAGGATTCCCCCTATGCCAAAGTCGCTGGCATCGGTATCGACGATGAACCTTGTTCCAGGTCTGGGGGAGGCCAGAATAGGCGCGGTGCACAGAGCCTGCTTGAGTTGCTCGAAGGCATTGTGGCATTCTGCTGTCCACGTGAAGAGTTGGTCCTTCTCAGTCAGTCGATGTAAAGGTTTGGCGATGTCGGCGAATCCTCTCACGAAGCGACGATAATAAGTGCAGAGTCCCAGGAAGCTTCGTAGTTGCGACTTGTCCTTCGGAACTGGCCACTCCCTCACAGCTGCGGTCTTCTCTGGGTCGGTGCGCACCCCTTCCTCGGAGACGATATGCCCAAGGTACTGGACCCGCTTCTGGAAGAGCTGACACTTCTTGGGGCTCAACTTCAGCTGGGCAGCCCGTAGCTTCAACAAGATCTCCTTCAGGTTGCTGTAGTGCTCCTCGAAGCTCCTCCCCAGAACGATGACGTCGTCTAGGTATACCAGGCAGGTCTTCCAGTGTAGTCCCCTCAGAATGGACTCCATTAGCCTTTCGAAGGTTGCAGGGGCGTTGCACAGACCGAATGGCATGACGGTGAACTGCCAGAGCCCGCTGCCCACAGAGAACGCCGTTTTCTCGCGGTCCTTAGGGTGGACCTCCACCTGCCAGTAGCCACTCTTCAAATCCAAGGTGGAGAACCTTCTTGATCCTGATATGGTGTCCAGCGTGTCGTCGATCCGGGGTAGAGGGTAGCTGTCCTTTTTCGTGACGTCGTTCACCCGCCTGTAGTCCACGCAGAACCTGGTGGAACCGTCCTTCTTCTTCACTAGCACGACCGGAGAACTCCAAGGACTATGTGATGGCTCGATCACCCCTTGCTCCTTCATCTCTTCTACCATCCGGTCGACTTCGGCTTGCTTGGCGAGCGGGACACGTCGGAATGGGGCCCTAATCGGTGCGCTGTCCCCAACGTCGATTCTGTGCTGGACCAAGCTTGTCCTGCCGAAGTCTTTGCTCCCCACGGAGAAGACATCCTGGAATTCGCGTAACAGGTCCTGAAGTTGGCGTGATTGCTCTTCGTCTAGATGGTCCTGGGATCCTTGGTAGAGCTTCTGTAGTTCTTCTGGCAGGGCGCGTCTTCTTCGGTTGTCCGTCTGCAGGTGTCCGTCCGTCGTATCTGTGATGCGGGCAATCCAGGTAACGGGCTCGCAGACTCCTAGGTTGGTGTCCCGGTGAACCGTAATGTCGTAGTCGTTCAGGTTGGACAGGCGGACGTACGGCCGAGACGTCGTGTTGATGAGAGTCTTGGCAACTAGCAATCCTTTTGTCTGGATGTCCTCATATTTTGGCTCGATAACAGCCGCCACTCCCTCAGCAGTTCCGTCGACAATTACGGCAGCGCTGACCTCCGTCCTGGCGGGAACGATGACGTCCTCTCTCAGCCTTACTCGTCGTGCGGTGACGGCCTCGTGTGCTGGTTGCAAAGCAAGTTCCTCACCTCCGAAGTGCAGAGTGTTGGTACTCAGATCCAAGATGATGTTGTTCTGGTCCAGGAAGTCCAGTCAGACGATCACTTCATTTGATACGTCAGCCACAAGCACTGGATGTTTTATCGCCCGTCGACCAATGACGAACTCCAGTGATGCTTCGCCGTGTACCGGTGCGGTCTCTCCGGTCGCGGTTATTAGCTGGAGGTTCCTTTGTGTGGGTTGCACTCTCCACTTCGGGATCACGGTGGGACTGACGATGGTCCTCGATGCTCCCGTGTCGATCAGCATGGGCCAGCTCTCTCCGTTGACGACTCCGTCGACCATCAGGCTGTTATTATCCCTCCGTAACTGCGTCACACGAACTTGGACTGCCGGGGCTTGACGACTGTCACAAGACAACCTTTGCCCCCCTAGGCTGGCTGATACTTGCTTTCCTGGGCCGCGCGGTTTCCCTACGACTGACTGTCCCGACGGAAACCCTTGGCGGCGGCGATCACCGCAGTCCTTGCTCAGGTGGCCTCTCTTACGGCAGGTCCAGCAGGTCGGTAGTCCTCTTCCGGGCCGCCTCTCCGGATGTCCTTTGGCTACGTTTTTGCTGGTGGTACCGCGACTATCGAAGAAGCGGCTTAGCGCCTCCATTAATTCGTCGGCCAGGGGCTTGGTCTCGCTGGTTTTTACTGGTTCGTCGACGTCCACTTGACGCACCCGCGCGTGCATTTTAGATGCCTGTTTCGCCGTCTCAAACTCAAGTGCGTGGCTCAGCGCATCTGCCAGGGTCTTATTGCGCGCGAGTCGCAGCGCCTGTTGAGTGTCCGAGTCCCGTAGTCCGTCGGTGAAGGTTTGCGTCGCAATCTGCTCCAGAAAGTCGGCCGGCGCTGTTGGGTAGGCTAGCCTTACGAGGCGTGCGATGTCCATCTCGAACTCCTGCAGGGTTTCCGCGTTCTTTTGTACCCGGGTCCGGAGCTGCATCTGGTAGGCCTGCTGAAGATGGCTATCCCCATATCGGGACTCCATATGGGCGATCAGTGAAGCGTAGTCCTGGGATCCAGTCGGGATGGCCTGAAGGACGTTAAGGGCGTCACCTCTCAGCGCTACAATTAGAGCTGTAGCCTTTTCTGTGTTGTTCCAGTTATTTATGGAACAAGCCGCCTCGAACTGACGTAAGTAGGTGCTCCACGGGACCTTTCCGTCGAAGGTTGGGGGCGTCACTCTGCTATGTCCCGTTCCTGATATTCCCGGTGTAACGGTGGGCGGGCGTTGGCGCAGCTCGGCAACTTCCTCTCGTAGAGCGTTGAATTCCTCTTTCACCCCCGTCAGTGGGCGTTGGCGCAGCTCGGCAACTTCCTTTTGTAAGGCGTTGAATTTCTCCTCCACCCCCATCAGCGGGCGTTGGCACAGCTCGGCAACTTCCACTTGTAAGGCGTTGAATTTCTCCTCCACCCCCATCAGCGGGCGTTGGCGCAGCTCGGCAACTTCCACTTGTAAGGCGTCGAACTTCTTTTCCACTGCCGTGACTTCCTCACGCAGACCCAGTTCTAATTTCTTCAGGTCCTCCGCTAGCTTATTTTGACCGTCTTCCATCTTCTTCTGGCCGTCTTCTAGTTTGGCAGTTAGGTCCTCGGCTAACTTCTTCTGGCCGTCTTCTAGTTTGGCAGTTAGGTCCTCGGCTAACTTCTTCTGGCCGTCCTCCATCTTCTTCTGGCCGTCCTCTAGCTTCTTCTGGCCGTCTTCTAATTTGGCAGTTAGCTCCTTGGTTAAATTCTTCTGGCCGTCCTCCATCTTGGTTTCCATGCCATTTAACTTTTCTAGCAATGCTGCCAATTTCTCCTCCATTTTAGTTGTTTGTCTTGTAAAGGGCATGCACTCACAGGAAAATTAGAGAAAATGACCTGCTCGGGGTTTGAAACCAGGACCGTCAGGTGTTGTGCTTGAGTTCGTAATCCGGCTTCTGACACCAGTTGTTACGTGCCACCCCCTAGTGGCACTTTTGTTAACTGGATTACGGTGGGGGTACAAAGCACAACACCAGTTGCTGCTTAAAGAAATATAATTTATTACAGGCCAGACAATTACACTAATCAGCAAATACAAGCAATTAGGAGCCTTACTCAGTTTCCTTAAGTCTCTTCCTTATGCGCTCTTGGCCTTCCACTTGTAAACAGACCACAGAAGTTAATCCGTCCTAATGAGTACGGTGGCCTTGACAGAAACTACCTGCTCCTCTCAAGCATGTACACCGACTACACACTGTTTCACAATGTAGCACAATCACTTATGTCGCACTGGAAATAAACACACTCGTTCAAGACACAGTTCCTCTGTAGGAGTCTCAACTTCCCCGCTCCACTAGAGGTTTCGCAAGTCACCACACTTCTGTCGCTCAGAATAATCGCTCACACTAGCTCGTAAAACACAACCACCACTGCTTCACGGGTCACTCTTATATAGCAGGCCGGTGACTCAATAAATGGTTCTAGATCCATCCAGAGTCCACGGCTTCTCGAGGTTTCCACCGCTGGTCCGGTCACGAATCTTCTGGACTATCCCTTTGTCTGTAGTAGCCCTGTTGCATAAGGCGCGCGCAATACAGGAGGCAAGCCACAGCCTAGCCCCTGGGGCAGTTGTGACTCAAGCGGCGAGCGATGACACAACTCACAGCCGTAACAATATAAATATTTTGAAAACGCAGACCATTGGGCGCTGTAATGAGCGTTAGCAAAAGATTAGTCTTTCCACAGCCGGAAGGCCCCACAATGATGCAGCGAATGGAAGATGGAAACCGTGAACCATGGCGTTGTTCACGTGATGTAGGACAGAGATGGGAAACCATGTCCCCCACGGGGAATGACTCTTGCTGCTTAATAATCTTCATTTCAACTAAGGCTTAGACAGGCTAGCAGGCTGTCTATATACAGGACACCGAACCTTGTCATAGAAACAGTAGACTGCTACTACAGGTTGACGATGGATGTCTTTGGACGTGCGTTGATGGCCAAAGCTAGGCCTGTCCCCATACATGATCCTAAACAGGAAACAGATCCTGCTAATAAACACTATGTGGATAGGTCAGTAGTGCCACGCACAAAACAGGGAGATTATGACTTTAAGGGAAAGCGGTTAACCCATGTAAAACATCCTCAAGTGTCTACAGACGTTACTACGAAAAAGTATGTGGATAACAAAGTGTATGAGTTTTATGACAAAGTGCCCCAGCTTATGGTGAATGGCTATAGCGCTAATCACTATCGGATTATTCACGTGGAAGACCCACAAGACGAAGACGATGTTTGTACCAAGCGTTACGTGACCCATGAAATGAAAAGGCTTTATAAATTTATCCCATCTGTATTTTTAGTGTATCTGACAAATGAAAAACCTGTGAATGACAGAAACCATTTACCTCTAGTCCATGATCAGCACTTGACCTATGCGCTTGCTTCGGGTTTAAGCCACTATCGATTACACTATGATGGAACCATTCACATCAAATATGCCATACCTGATGAGAACCATTTACTAATAAAGATAAATGGTCATAGAATGTTGATCCATAACCATGAAATGGTCAATGCAGGTGACGAATTATCCTTTTATCTCATGTTGACATGGGATGAAAAGCAAGCGGGAAAAACCATAAACGATTTCCCACTTTATGTGGAATTGGAATATACAGCCATGAAATAACCATCTGACGTTAGTTGTGATTTAAACTTTCTTGTGAAAGGTTGTTGGTCATTATCATCATGGTGAAACAAAGGTATGCGGTGAGAAAGACTAAAAAAAGGACTTTGTCCTTGGCAAAGCCTGGGCTTACAACATTCGAGGACAAGCCCTTGCGAAAGAAAAAAAGAAAAAATAATGTATTGACCATAAGGAAAGCCCTTCGAGCAACACAGAGACATGTTATTCCAAAACGTCGGCGACAGGTTTCAAACCAAGGGCGAGTGATTCCCGTCCCCAAACGAGCGGGATTTTTACCTGCATTATTTGCTGGTTTGGCTGCTCTGGGCTCACTTTTGGGCGGTGCCAGTGCAGTGGCGAAAACCATTAAAGCCGCGCAGCAGGGCAAGGAACAACTCAAAGAAAGTCAGCGACACAATGAAACGATGGAAGCGATTGCCATGGGGGCTAGAAATGCCAATTTAAAGCCAGCCTTTTATCAACAAGGATTTGGGATTTCACCATTTCGAAATATTAAAAAAAAAAAAAATTAACCTCAGCCATAGCGAGACATGCCCTGACGCATCAACAAGTGGAAAGCTATGCTAAACAACTAAAGCTTTCTCATTTTCGAGGTGTGTTTATGCGAAACCAATTACCCCCACGACCCTGGAAACAGGAATGTGCTGTTGTCAATTTGGATGATCACCGAGGACCAGGGACGCATTATGTAGCTTATGTCAAAGAGGGATCCATGGTATGGTACTTTGACAGTTTTGGGAATTTGCCCCCGCCCATGGAACTAGTGACCTATTTTGGAAACAGGATCAAGATATATTATAATGTGAAACGTGAGCAAACGTTTAACAGCCAACAGTGTGGACGTTTGTGTTTATTTTTTTTATATAAGACGCAGCATAAGTTAAAACGCCACCAGTATGTCGGCAGAAAGTAAAACGTTTACACTGCATGGACGTGGACCTGAAGTCAGCCTAGACTTCTACCCGCCTATCGAATTGAGTGAAAAACCCTATGGTTTAGGACTTGTTTCTCTTGAAACGTACAATCGAATATACAACATACGTGAAAATGTGAACAACAAGTTTTACTATGATGATTCTGTGCTCACCTTGAACTCTGGTGGATACACGATCGATGACATTTATGAACACATTTATGTGGTGTTGATCAATCAGTATGGTTTAAAGTCATTTCTCGACGGAACGCACAAGTTTGAACTTGTAGGCAATACCAACACTCATCGCTGCAGTATTTTCTCTACCTTCAACATTGACTTTAAAACACACCCCGATTCCATTGGTCCATTACTAGGATTTAAACCACGTGTGTTGGAGCCCAACAAAAAACATGATTCGGACCATGAAGTGAAATTCATTGAGGACCATCATGTGTCGGTGACGTGTAATATTATTAGCCAAGTGTACACCAATCAAGAACCATCGCATTCGCTTTATGACTTTATTGTGACATCACCCAATGGGTATATTATTCGTGAAAACCCTCCAGTGGTGCTTTTTCATTCTGTGGCTGTCGATAGTATTAGTAATATAACATTAAGACTGATCAATAGAGATCAACAACTCATTGATCTAGATTCTACCACACCAGTGACTTACAAGTTGGTGCTAAAGCCACTATGAAGTTTGTGTATAAAGCAACAACACCGTCTAGGAATGGTGTTAGTTGTTTGCCACGTGAATACACGTTAACATCTCAAGGCAAGCAGATTTTACAACATTTGGGTTACCACGTCAATCCTCATAATGAATTCTATCCTAGAGATAGCGAACCGCATCGAGGAGCAACCAGGAGTGGTAAGAATTGATCTCCATTCCTATCAAGCTCAAACACCTGGACTCAATAACAATGATGAAATTCAATTTGTTATCAACAACCAAGATATTTACACCCTACCGCATGAAAGTGTCATTCAGATTGAAGGTCGGCTCACCAAAGCCGATGGCTCTACACCGACCACATCCAAGTTGGCCAACCATGGTTTGGCCTTTCTGTTTTCTGAAGTGCGATATGTCATTAACGATATCGTGGTGGATAGCACTCGAAATGTGGGCATTTCCAGTGTCATGAAACTATACCCCTCTTATAGTGAGGAAGAAGGTAAAACACTTTGCATGGCAGGTTGGTGTCCTGACTCGACCAATGATTGGATGGTACACACCGATGGGACCTTTACTGGATATTTACCTCTTAAACTGATTCTAGGCTTTGCCGAAGATCACCAACGCATTGTGGTCAACGCAAGGCAAGTGCTTTACCCAGTGAGAGACAGGAGTGATAATAATGCACTCAAGGGAGCCGACAATGCCCCCATCGATTCAAAAATTCAACTACAACGCTTGCTATGGAAAGTGCCTCATGTGACCCTTGAAGATAGCAAAAAACTGGACATACTCAAAATGGTAAAGAGAGATATGCCTCTACCCATGGAATTTAGAAGCTGGGCACTCCATGAGTATCCGCTATTGCCCACCACCAACACACACAGTTGGTCTGTAAAAACAGCTCGCTATACAGAGAGACCTCTCTACCTGATCGTGGGTTTTCAAACGAATCGCAAGTATCAACAAACCAAAGATGCCACGCAATTTGATCATCTGCAATTGAGAAATGCACGTCTTTTCCTCAACGGAGCTGTGTTTCCCTATGAAGGACTGGATTTGGATTTTTCAAAAAATAAGTTTGGCCCCCTGTACGACTTGTTTTCTAAATTTCGATGGTCGTATTATCAAAAAGAGAACGGCCCCATGCTACTACCCCAAGCGTTTAAGGCAAGAGCACCACTGATTGTTTTTGACTGTTCTTACCTGGAAGAGTCTGTCAAGCCATCCAATATCGACATTCGACTAGATTTTGAAACGCATGACAATGTACCAGCCAATACCACAGCCTACTGTTTGATTATTCATCACAAACAAGTCAACTATTACCCACTATCCAACCAAGTGACGAGTGTATAAATAACAGGTCATCCCACGTCAAGCCACTCAGTCATGTCTTGCTTTAAAGCCTCAAGAGACGTCACATCCATGAATTTAAACTCTGAGGAACAACGTTTCAAGACTTTTGCCACGTGGCCAGTAGTAGTGGAGTGATAGGGGTTCTGCCCCACTTCAGAACATACATGTCATTACTACTAAGCCTTAGCCATGTAATATTTGTTGATATCTCGCGAACCCATGGTTGGATGTTGACATATGAGGTGTCGTTGAACTCGAGCTGACGTCCTCTTTCTTATTGACCATGTATTATATTTTTCAAAAATTCTTTGAATTTTTTTGTTTTGCAACGTTGGTGATAGTTTGAAAACCAAACATGGTAGAACGTTGTGCCATGGCTCAAACGAACGGCCTTTATGACCTTTATTTTTTGTAATAAAACTTTTTTATTTTTTATGTTTTTTTGAAAACACTCGAATTTTGAAAATCCTATATTTTGGAAACTAGGAACTCTACAAAAAAGTTTGTTTGACGTAAATGAAAGGTCCCTACCCCCTCTACCCCCAAAATAAATTTCAAGTCTCTAGGATGAAAACCTGTAGGTAGTAGTGTGGTAAGGACAGAGCTGTCTCACTTAGCAAGTTGTGAGACCCTGCGACCTTGGAATGGAAGGAGCCATGCTAGGAGGGCGTGCTTGGATTCGTTTTTTTCGTCTCGTTGTGCTCTTTACGGGAATGTAGGTGTCGAAAAGATGAAAATTTGGAAACACGGTCTTTTTGGGGTAAAAACGTGATTTTAGACTTTTTGCTATATCTCGCGAACTAAGTATGCTAGAGACATGAACGAGGGGTCCAAGGACTCGGGCTGACGTCCTCTTTGCTATGGACCACACGTTATATTTAAAAAAAAAATTTGGAAACGCGATTTTGGGGTAAACACGTGTTTTTGTGATTTTGCCGATATCTCACGAACCAATAACGCTAGAGACGTGTACGATGGGTCCAAGGATTCGGGAAGACGTCCTCTTTGCTATGGACCACTTATTGTAATTTTAAAAAATTTGGGAAACGCGATTTTGGGGTAAACACGTGTTTTTTATGATTTTTGCCGATATCTCACGAAGAAATAACGCTAGAGGCATGTACGATGGGTCCAAGGATTCGGGCAGACGTCCTCTTTGCTATAGACCACTCGTTGTAATTTTTTTAAATTTTGGAAACGCGATTTTGGGGTAAACACGTGTTTTTTATGATTTTTGCCGATATTTCACGAACCAATAACGCTAGAGACGTGTACGAGGTGTCCTAGGACTCGGGCTTTCGCCCCCTTTCAAATGTGGTAGATATTTTTTTTCCAAAAAATAATTCACAAAGGGCCTAACGCCATACATGTTGAAATAACGTTTTCTTTTTCTTTACTTGTTTATAATGTTTATGAAGCGTGGTGGTTGAGAGAGACGATACGGCTGGGTGTGTGTGTTTCAACGAACCTGTCGCTGACCATGGTGGCTGTGTTCAATAGAACAATCGCTATTTCGGCTGGTCGGTGTATGACAGAACGAGCGTGCGTTTTTCTGATATTTTACCTTTAACGTGTAAACGGTGATGAGAACTTGATTCTATGTTGGTCGAAGCGAGTACAGAAAACAAACTTGCCGAGGAGGTGAAGGTCATTTGAGCTTATTGGAAGGCATTGATCTGACTTGACAACAAGTGCAATGGAAAAAATGACCAAGACGCTTGAAGGTGAAATAATCTGACCATCGTGGTGGCAGGGGAGTGTGAAAGGCGTGCACACATGTGTGAAACCACAGGCACGCTAAACCAGTGACATCCTGTTTTGCTTCGTACGTGACAAAATGCAAGTTCATGTGAAATTTGATCTTTCACAGGTGTTCGCTTGGGTGTTATCTGTCCACGTGCGCGATAACTGTTAACAAGTTACAGCCTGTCTTGCTTCGTACGTGACAAAATGCAAGTTCATGTGAAATTTGATCCGGCACAGGTGTTCGCCTGAGACGTTAGCTGCCCACGTGCACGATAAGAGAATGTTCAAAGCGTGGGAAAAAAAAAGATTATACATGCAATGTGATATATAAAGACACGTCGCTGACATTTCCACTCGCACTTATGTGACTACTTTTGAACACGCTACAGCGTTGTGTGAAACACTTGGCCTTGTTTAACAGTTTTGGTGTTGGTGGAAAATACTTATTCTTGTTGTGAGGTAGGTATATATTTATTCATTTATACATTTATTGATTTATATATAAATACATGCAATTATTTATTGATTAGGTAATTAATGATTTTATTTATTTATTTGTTTGCAGATAACCGGCATACCTTACATGTCAGAGGGAGAAGAAACTATTGCACTTTTGAGCCCACTAGAAGGGAAGAGTAACAAGTCACTGCAAGTAAAGGTTAGATGATTTTTTTAAACTAACTTGTTTCATTTTTTTTGTTTTATGTTTTATTTTATGAAATGTATGTATTAACCTGAATTTAGGTATTTATAGCGGTTTATTTTATTTATTTTTAGAAACTTGGAAAGAATAGCCTTACCGCCGTAGCAGTCGCTGAAAAAAACCAGAAACGCACTAAAGCGAAACCACTGCCAAAGAGTGAACTGTTTAAAACTCAGGTAAGTCCAACTTAAAAATGCTATTCCATTTTACCACTACTGAAAACTCGTAGACAAAAAAAAATTCATTACCTGTACATGACTGGGACAATGATTGCTTTCTTGATTAATGGCTATGTTGTTGTTGTTGACTGGGAAAAGTACAAGGCCATGTTGGATTTTCTAAAAATAAAATAATAAATTTAATTTATGGGTGGTTCCCTATGGACTCAACGAATATCCACAGGTTTGAACATGATAATGTGAACAAAATGACATGACATTCATTTTTGTTTATATATTGGTTAAAGGGAGGGTGGGGGAATGTAAATGACTGTAGCTTTATAAAAAGAAAATAAGTACATGGGTTACTGTTTGTGCCAACATACAGTTTATTTTTAATGGTGTTTTGATATATTAATGCCAATTAACGTTAACGTTTTATTTACAAGTATTGATTGATTGATTGATTGATTGATTGAGTGATGGGTTATTTTGTTTGCTTTTAGGTGTCGTCATGTGCCATTAACGTAATGAACAGACAGTGAACAAGCATGCATTATGCTTTAAAGTACTCTGTGCAATGTTAATAACTTACAATAAGAAAACGTTTTATTATAACACATGGCGTTAGTACCAAATACAACAAGTGAGCAAGTTGGTTTACCACGTGGGTTAAATTTAAAATCAGAACATGATCGATGGTTAACATTTGAATCCTGGCCTGTAGGCTTTTTGTCGACGCATGAACTTGCAAAAGCCGGTTTTTTTTACTTGAACCGAGGAGATGTGGTGCGCTGTGTGTTTTGTCGTATTGAACTTTCACACTGGGAAGAAGGGGATGATCCCTTTAGAGACCATTTGCGATGGTCTCCTCACTGTCCTTACATGCTTGGAAAGCATGCACGGGTAACCTACCCGTGCATTCATTTTACCGAACCACAAGGCCTATGGCCGCTACTTACGTTGCTGAATCACAAATAAATAATAATAATGATGTATTACCAGCCAACGGTAGTGTCGATATATGTGGTCCATATGCCATAGACAGTGTTGAATTGGCGTGTGCTTTTGAAAAATTGGGAGTTTGCAAGACTAAAGCACTAGCACACCCAGAGTACAGCTCTGTTGAAAAACGTTTCGAATCTTATAAAAATGTTTGGCCATTAATATTAAAACACTTTACCAAACAGCTAAGTGAAGCTGGATTTTTTTATACTGGTGAAGGGGATAAAACAATATGTTTTTATTGTGGATTTGCTTTAAAGGATTGGCAAATGACTGATGACCCTTTTGTGCAACACGCTCGTTGGTTACCAAACTGTAAATACATGGTGTTGCTTAAAGGTCAGGAATTTGTGAACACTATTCGTAAAGAAAAAGTGATTGCAGCACAAGACATAAAAGTGCCTTTAGAGTTAGAGCACGCGGAGCAAATACATAAGGCTGAAAGAAAAGACTTGTCTCACGAACAGATACAAAAGTGTGACCAACAATTATGTAAAATTTGTTATCAAGATGAACTAGGTGTTGTATTTTTACCCTGTGGACACATGATAGCCTGTGTCAAGTGTGCATTAGAACTTAACACTTGTGCTATATGCAGAAAAGTAGTATCTGCAACAGTTAGGGCATTTCTTGCATAACTAGTATAATTTATTCGCCATGGATAGTGCAAAATCCCTAATTGCACAATATTATTAAAGCTGTTTTAGAGTGTAATAGATATGCTTTTGTTTTGTTTATAGACTACTACAATGAATGTTTTGAATGCTGTGGGACAATCATGTGGCTTAGAGACAAAGAAGCTCAGCGAATTGCCAATGCATATTCCATTCCGCATTATCAAGATTCGGAAATTGAAAACAGCATATGGTGATCGTGTACTTTGTGTATGTGAAAACTTTGAGACATTTCTGCCTATACGGTTTAATGATATGTCGGAGAGTGTTTTTGATGAAGTCAATAATGCTGTGCAACCTGTACACTTAATTTATGAAGGTTTTAAAAACAATAGGTGCATGGTTCGTTTTAATTAAATAAATAAATAATGTGAAATAATAATGGAAATTATAAGTAATGACAATATACTGAAAAAGAAAGAAAATATGTGCATAGAATAGTAATGTTTTAGTGTTTAGTGTTGTCTTTAAAAATATTATGATGAAACCAAAAAAAATGTATATAAAGTTTGTAAATAAATGCAAAATGATGTTACAATGCTGTTTTATTTTATACAAAGTTAGTATATTTAACATTGCAGAGTATACATGATTATGACAATAAATGCATACTGAATACAAGCCTTTCTCACATTACAATAGTCTGTTATAGTTTTAAACACAAGGCTTGTTGTAGATCATTTTATAGCAATGTCCCTTTAATGTTGTTTTCGAAAAGTGGGGAAGCCACAATGGTTGTATTGACATAAAAACCTTATGGTTATTACTATTTAGTCACTTTGATCCCCTTGCAGATCAACAGTAGATGACCTAGTTGTTCCACTCTTTAAAACGACAACAACAACACTACCTCTTGCATAGTTTGTGATGTTGATGGCTCTTGCGACGTGGAAGATGGATTAAAAATAACTTTGAGAACAGGGGTTAAACGTTGATCATTAAACAATGCACTATTTTGAGTAGCAATATGGTTTTCTTGATTTTTTGTCGACGGCAACTGTGTTTCATGCGGTACACTACATTGATGATCACTGACACTTAAAACCTCACTATTTTTACTTTTTAGGTCACTACGACAATGTTTGGAACGTTGCTTTGAACAACGCCAAATAACAGTTCCATTTTTATTGGTTCGTTTCACAATATATGAATATCCTTTATAGTATGCGTAAGGCTTACCATACCTAGTCACTGATACTTCCATATCAACTGTCGAGCATAGACTAAGCTCTAGTAAAGTCAACTTGGTAATAAGAATACTAGTTTAATGTGAGAGCAAATATGGATCCAAAGAGTTCAGGTAAAAGTGAAAGCAAATAAGCAAATATTAGAAACAAGAGTTGGGGTGAAAGTGGTCGCAAAGTGGTAGACCCATTACACAATAATTTCAGCACGACGAAGCTCTTGTTCAATTTCTTTGATTTCCCAATCGTGACCAGTATGGCCAGATTGACGTGAGGCATGCAACAACTGTAGCCGCTGGACGAGCTTATTGGGATTGTGCCAGTATACAAATTTAACAAATGGATTTTTAGGTGTAAACAAAGCATTACCATTATCATGATCATTATCATCATCGTCATTATCATTATCATGATCACCATTATCATCATGACCATCATCACTGTTACTATATAGTCCTTTTTGATCCTCTTGCAATACCACTTTATTTATAGTCTGAGTTGATTTTGACAGTGTTGAAGGTTTCTTGGACGTTGACAACTGTCCTAACATGACGTTTTGAGGACATGATAAGTCCTTTTGAACAAACACTGTACTATCTTTAGCCGCAATATCGTTTTCTTGAACTTGCTTTTTAGCATTTTGATAATTGTTTGTAAACAGTAAGCGTGGTTCGTTTCGAGCACTACATTGATGAACACTCACACTTAAAACCTTTCCATTTTTACTTTTCAGATTGCCTCGACATTTTGTTGACCTCTCTTTTGAGCATCGCCAGAATATTATTCCATTCACATTCTGGCGATTATAGTTATAGGAGTAGCCTTGATAGAGTGCACGTAGCCTACCTTTGTTGGTTGTAATAAGTTCCATAGTAGTAACTGACCTGTCAGTACGATGTTCACACTACAAAGGTTACAACTGTTTTGCTGATGGAGTGACCTACTATAAGCTTATATATTGGCTTATGTGTTGGCTTTTTGTGTTGGCTTTTCGTGTTGGCTTTTGTGTTGGCTTATGTGTTGGCTTTTTGTGTTGGCTTTTTGTGTTGGCTTTTCATGTTGGCTTTTCGTGTTGGCTTATGTGTTGGCTTTTTGTGTTGGCTTTTTGTGTTGGCTTTTCGTGTTGGCTTTTGTGTTGGCTTATGTGTTGGCTTTTTGTGTTGGCTTTTTGTGTTGGCTTTTCATGTTGGCTTTTCGTGTTGGCTTTTCGTGTTGGCTTTTTGTGTTGGCTTTTCGTGTTGGCATTTCGTGTTGGCTTTTGTGTTGGCTTTTCGTGTTGGCTTTTTGTGTTGGCTTTTCGTGTTGGCATTTCGTGTTGGCTTTTCGTGTTGGCTTTTTTTGTATTGGCCTTTCGTGTTGGCTTTTTGTATTGGCTTTTCGTGTTGGCTTTTTGTGTTGGCTTTAGTATTGGCTTTTGTATTGGCTTATTTGACAAGTTATTTGTGTCAATGTATTTAGTGGATTTTTTCTTGGTGTTGGAAAGTAGTTGAAAGAGAGGGAATATTTAAAGACTTAACCTCAGCTCACTAACCTAACCTAACCTTTCAACTCTCAGATGTTAATTAAATTCTGTGCATTGTCGAGTTGGAGCCCAAGACCTCAGGGGTTAAAAAAACAATTATTTTTGACGACTTATTTTGGTAACTTATTTTAATGGCTAACCTAACTTTACCTAACCTAACCTAACCTAACCTAACCTCAGCTCACTTTGGATATTACTAGTAAGTGTTCATATCCTCTGCTAGGTAGCATGCTAGTAGTACAGGTAGTGCTCATATTTACCGCTAGATAGCGGAAACATACTTTGCATGTTGCATGTGACACTTGTGAAGTTTAACCACATGCAAGACGTGCTTGTATAAGTTCTCTATTTAAACTCAATATACAATTAACCACTAAATGTTCAGAACTAACATATATAGCCATGTTTAGGGTATATAGGAGACCCTTAGCAAGAAAGGCTGTCTAACCCACGAGTGTACAGCCTTGTCATACGCAGTAAGCCCCTGTTGGCAGAAAACAACAACAACAACAATTTGAGAAAGCCAACAGGGGCTTACTGCGTATGACAAGGCTGTACACTCGTGGGTTAGACAGCCTTTCTTGCTAAGGGTCTCCTATATACCCTAAACATGGCTATATATGTTAGTTCTGAACATTTAGTGGTTAATTGTATATTGAGTTTAAATAGAGAACTTATACAAGCACGTCTTGCATGTGGTTAAACTTCACAAGTGTCACATGCAACATGCAAAGTATGTTTCCGCTATCTAGCGGTAAATATGAGCACTACCTGTACTACTAGCATGCTACCTAGCAGAGGATATGAACACTTACTAGTAATATCCAAAGTGAGCTGAGGTTAGGTTAGGTTAGGTTAGGTTAGGTAAAGTTAGGTTAGCCATTAAAATAAGTTACCAAAATAAGTCGTCAAAAATAATTGTTTTTTTAACCCCTGAGGTCTTGGGCTCCAACTCGACAATGCACAGAATTTAATTAACATCTGAGAGTTGAAAGGTTAGGTTAGGTTAGTGAGCTGAGGTTAAGTCTTTAAATATTCCCTCTCTTTCAACTACTTTCCAACACCAAGAAAAAATCCACTAAATACATTGACACAAATAACTTGTCAAATAAGCCAATACAAAAGCCAATACTAAAGCCAACACAAAAAGCCAACACGAAAAGCCAATACAAAAAGCCAACACGAAAGGCCAATACAAAAAAAGCCAACACGAAAAGCCAACACGAAATGCCAACACGAAAAGCCAACACAAAAAGCCAACACGAAAAGCCAACACAAAAGCCAACACGAAATGCCAACACGAAAAGCCAACACAAAAAGCCAACACGAAAAGCCAACACGAAAAGCCAACATGAAAAGCCAACACAAAAAGCCAACACAAAAAGCCAACACATAAGCCAACACAAAAGCCAACACGAAAAGCCAACACAAAAAGCCAACACAAAAAGCCAACACATAAGCCAACACGAAAAGCCAACATGAAAAGCCAACACAAAAAGCCAACACAAAAAGCCAACACATAAGCCAACACAAAAGCCAACACGAAAAGCCAACACAAAAAGCCAACACATAAGCCAATATATAAGCTTATAGTAGGTCACTCCATCAGCAAAACAGTTGTAACCTTTGTAGTGTGAACATCGTACTGACAGGTCAGTTACTACTATGGAACTTATTACAACCAACAAAGGTAGGCTACGTGCACTCTATCAAGGCTACTCCTATAACTATAATCGCCAGAATGTGAATGGAATAATATTCTGGCGATGCTCAAAAGAGAGGTCAACAAAATGTCGAGGCAATCTGAAAAGTAAAAATGGAAAGGTTTTAAGTGTGAGTGTTCATCAATGTAGTGCTCGAAACGAACCACGCTTACTGTTTACAAACAATTATCAAAATGCTAAAAAGCAAGTTCAAGAAAACGATATTGCGGCTAAAGATAGTACAGTGTTTGTTCAAAAGGACTTATCATGTCCTCAAAACGTCATGTTAGGACAGTTGTCAACGTCCAAGAAACCTTCAACACTGTCAAAATCAACTCAGACTATAAATAAAGTGGTATTGCAAGAGGATCAAAAAGGACTATATAGTAACAGTGATGATGGTCATGATGATAATGGTGATCATGATAATGATAATGACGATGATGATAATGATCATGATAATGGTAATGCTTTGTTTACACCTAAAAATCCATTTGTTAAATTTGTATACTGGCACAATCCCAATAAGCTCGTCCAGCGGCTACAGTTGTTGCATGCCTCACGTCAATCTGGCCATACTGGTCACGATTGGGAAATCAAAGAAATTGAACAAGAGCTTCGTCGTGCTGAAATTATTGTGTAATGGGTCTACCACTTTGCGACCACTTTCACCCCAACTCTTGTTTCTAATATTTGCTTATTTGCTTTCACTTTTACCTGAACTCTTTGGATCCATATTTGCTCTCACATTAAACTAGTATTCTTATTACCAAGTTGACTTTACTAGAGCTTAGTCTATGCTCGACAGTTGATATGGAAGTATCAGTGACTAGGTATGGTAAGCCTTACGCATACTATAAAGGATATTCATATATTGTGAAACGAACCAATAAAAATGGAACTGTTATTTGGCGTTGTTCAAAGCAACGTTCCAAACATTGTCGTAGTGACCTAAAAAGTAAAAATAGTGAGGTTTTAAGTGTCAGTGATCATCAATGTAGTGTACCGCATGAAACACAGTTGCCGTCGACAAAAAATCAAGAAAACCATATTGCTACTCAAAATAGTGCATTGTTTAATGATCAACGTTTAACCCCTGTTCTCAAAGTTATTTTTAATCCATCTTCCACGTCGCAAGAGCCATCAACATCACAAACTATGCAAGAGGTAGTGTTGTTGTTGTCGTTTTAAAGAGTGGAACAACTAGGTCATCTACTGTTGATCTGCAAGGGGATCAAAGTGACTAAATAGTAATAACCATAAGGTTTTTATGTCAATACAACCATTGTGGCTTCCCCACTTTTCGAAAACAACATTAAAGGGACATTGCTATAAAATGATCTACAACAAGCCTTGTGTTTAAAACTATAACAGACTATTGTAATGTGAGAAAGGCTTGTATTCAGTATGCATTTATTGTCATAATCATGTATACTCTGCAATGTTAAATATACTAACTTTGTATAAAATAAAACAGCATTGTAACATCATTTTGCATTTATTTACAAACTTTATATACATTTTTTTTTGGTTTCATCATAATATTTTTAAAGACAACACTAAACACTAAAACATTACTATTCTATGCACATATTTTCTTTCTTTTTCAGTATATTGTCATTACTTATAATTTCCATTATTATTTCACATTATTTATTTATTTAATTAAAACGAACCATGCACCTATTGTTTTTAAAACCTTCATAAATTAAGTGTACAGGTTGCACAGCATTATTGACTTCATCAAAAACACTCTCCGACATATCATTAAACCGTATAGGCAGAAATGTCTCAAAGTTTTCACATACACAAAGTACACGATCACCATATGCTGTTTTCAATTTCCGAATCTTGATAATGCGGAATGGAATATGCATTGGCAATTCGCTGAGCTTCTTTGTCTCTAAGCCACATGATTGTCCCACAGCATTCAAAACATTCATTGTAGTAGTCTATAAACAAAACAAAAGCATATCTATTACACTCTAAAACCGCTTTAATAATATTGTGCAATTAGGGATTTTGCACTATCCATGGCGAATAAATTATACTAGTTATGCAAGAAATGCCCTAACTGTTGCAGATACTACTTTTCTGCATATAGCACAAGTGTTAAGTTCTAATGCACACTTGACACAGGCTATCATGTGTCCACAGGGTAAAAATACAACACCTAGTTCATCTTGATAACAAATTTTACATAATTGTTGGTCACACTTTTGTATCTGTTCGTGAGACAAGTCTTTTCTTTCAGCCTTATGTATTTGCTCCGCGTGCTCTAACTCTAAAGGCACTTTTATGTCTTGTGCTGCAATCACTTTTTCTTTACGAATAGTGTTCACAAATTCCTGACCTTTAAGCAACACCATGTATTTACAGTTTGGTAACCAACGAGCGTGTTGCACAAAAGGGTCATCAGTCATTTGCCAATCCTTTAAAGCAAATCCACAATAAAAACATATTGTTTTATCCCCTTCACCAGTATAAAAAAAATCCAGCTTCACTTAGCTGTTTGGTAAAGTGTTTTAATATTAATGGCCAAACATTTTTATAAGATTCGAAACGTTTTTCAACAGAGCTGTACTCTGGGTGTGCTAGTGCTTTAGTCTTGCAAACTCCCAATTTTTCAAAAGCACACGCCAATTCAACACTGTCTATGGCATATGGACCACATATATCGACACTACCGTTGGCTGGTAATACATCATTATTATTATTTATTTGTGATTCAGCAACGTAAGTAGCGGCCATAGGCCTTGTGGTTCGGTAAAATGAATGCACGGGTAGGTTACCCGTGCATGCTTTCCAAGCATGTAAGGACAGTGAGGAGACCATCGCAAATGGTCTCTAAAGGGATCATCCCCTTCTTCCCAGTGTGAAAGTTCAATACGACAAAACACACAGCGCACCACATCTCCTCGGTTCAAGTAAAAAAAACCGGCTTTTGCAAGTTCATGCGTCGACAAAAAGCCTACAGGCCAGGATTCAAATGTTAACCATCGATCATGTTCTGATTTTAAATTTAACCCACGTGGTAAACCAACTTGCTCACTTGTTGTATTTGGTACTAACGCCATGTGTTATAATAAAACGTTTTCTTATTGTAAGTTATTAACATTGCACAGAGTACTTTAAAGCATAATGCATGCTTGTTCACTGTCTGTTCATTACGTTAATGGCACATGACGACACCTAAAAGCAAACAAAATAACCCATCACTCAATCAATCAATCAATCAATCAATCAATACTTGTAAATAAAACGTTAACGTTAATTGGCATTAATATATCAAAACACCATTAAAAATAAACTGTATGTTGGCACAAACAGTAACCCATGTACTTATTTTCTTTTTTATAAAGCTACAGTCATTTACATTCCCCCACCCTCCCTTTAACCAATATATAAACAAAAATGAATGTCATGTCATTTTGTTCACATTATCATGTTCAAACCTGTGGATATTCGTTGAGTCCATAGGGAACCACCCATAAATTAAATTTATTATTTTATTTTTAGAAAATCCAACATGGCCTTGTACTTTTCCCAGTCAACAACAACAACATAGCCATTAATCAAGAAAGCAATCATTGTCCCAGTCATGTACAGGTAATGAATTTTTTTTTGTCTACGAGTTTTCAGTAGTGGTAAAATGGAATAGCATTTTTAAGTTGGACTTACCTGAGTTTTAAACAGTTCACTCTTTGGCAGTGGTTTCGCTTTAGTGCGTTTCTGGTTTTTTTCAGCGACTGCTACGGCGGTAAGGCTATTCTTTCCAAGTTTCTAAAAATAAATAAAATAAACCGCTATAAATACCTAAATTCAGGTTAATACATACATTTCATAAAATAAAACATAAAACAAAAAAAATGAAACAAGTTAGTTTAAAAAAAATCATCTCACCTTTACTTGCAGTGACTTGTTACTCTTCCCTTCTAGTGGGCTCAAAAGTGCAATAGTTTCTTCTCCCTCTGACATGTAAGGTATGCCGGTTATCTGCAAACAAATAAATAAATAAAATCATTAATTACCTAATCAATAAATAATTGCATGTATTTATATATAAATCAATAAATGTATAAATGAATAAATATATACCTACCTCACAACAAGAATAAGTATTTTCCACCAACACCAAAACTGTTAAACAAGGCCAAGTGTTTCACACAACGCTGTAGCGTGTTCAAAAGTAGTCACATAAGTGCGAGTGGAAATGTCAGCAACGTGTCTTTATATATCACATTGCATGTATAATCTTTTTTTTTCCCACGCTTTGAACATTCTCTTATCGTGCACGTGGGCAGCTAACGTCTCAGGCGAACACCTGTGCCGGATCAAATTTCACATGAACTTGCATTTTGTCACGTACGAAGCAAGACAGGCTGTAACTTGTTAACAGTTATCGCGCACGTGGACAGATAACACCCAAGCGAACACCTGTGAAAGATCAAATTTCACATGAACTTGCATTTTGTCACGTACGAAGCAAAACAGGATGTCACTGGTTTAGCGTGCCTGTGGTTTCACACATGTGTGCACGCCTTTCACACTCCCCTGCCACCACGATGGTCAGATTATTTCACCTTCAAGCGTCTTGGTCATTTTTTCCATTGCACTTGTTGTCAAGTCAGATCAATGCCTTCCAATAAGCTCAAATGACCTTCACCTCCTCGGCAAGTTTGTTTTCTGTACTCGCTTCGACCAACATAGAATCAAGTTCTCATCACCGTTTACACGTTAAAGGTAAAATATCAGAAAAACGCACGCTCGTTCTGTCATACACCGACCAGCCGAAATAGCGATTGTTCTATTGAACACAGCCACCATGGTCAGCGACAGGTTCGTTGAAACACACACACCCAGCCGTATCGTCTCTCTCAACCACCACGCTTCATAAACATTATAAACAAGTAAAGAAAAAGAAAACGTTATTTCAACATGTATGGCGTTAGGCCCTTTGTGAATTATTTTTTGGAAAAAAAATATCTACCACATTTGAAAGGGGGCGAAAGCCCGAGTCCTAGGACACCTCGTACACGTCTCTAGCGTTATTGGTTCGTGAAATATCGGCAAAAATCATAAAAAACACGTGTTTACCCCAAAATCGCGTTTCCAAAATTTAAAAAAATTACAACGAGTGGTCTATAGCAAAGAGGACGTCTGCCCGAATCCTTGGACCCATCGTACATGCCTCTAGCGTTATTTCTTCGTGAGATATCGGCAAAAATCATAAAAAACACGTGTTTACCCCAAAATCGCGTTTCCCAAATTTTTTAAAATTACAATGAGTGGTCCATAGCAAAGAGGACGTCTTCCCGAATCCTTGGACCCATCGTACACGTCTCTAGCGTTATTGGTTCGTGAGATATCGGCAAAATCACAAAAACACGTGTTTACCCCAAAATCGCGTTTCCAAATTTTTTTTAAAAATATAACGTGTGGTCCATAGCAAAGAGGACGTCAGCCCGAGTCCTTGGACCCCTCGTTCATGTCTCTAGCATACTTAGTTCGCGAGATATAGCAAAAAGTCTAAAATCACGTTTTTACCCCAAAAAGACCGTGTTTCCAAATTTTCATCTTTTCGACACCTACATTCCCGTAAAGAGCACAACGAGACGAAAAAAACGAATCCAAGCACGCCCTCCTAGCATGGCTCCTTCCATTCCAAGGTCGCAGGGTCTCACAACTTGCTAAGTGAGACAGCTCTGTCCTTACCACACTACTACCTACAGGTTTTCATCCTAGAGACTTGAAATTTATTTTGGGGGTAGAGGGGGTAGGGACCTTTCATTTACGTCAAACAAACTTTTTTGTAGAGTTCCTAGTTTCCAAAATATAGGATTTTCAAAATTCGAGTGTTTTCAAAAAAACATAAAAAATAAAAAAGTTTTATTACAAAAAATAAAGGTCATAAAGGCCGTTCGTTTGAGCCATGGCACAACGTTCTACCATGTTTGGTTTTCAAACTATCACCAACGTTGCAAAACAAAAAAATTCAAAGAATTTTTGAAAAATATAATACATGGTCAATAAGAAAGAGGACGTCAGCTCGAGTTCAACGACACCTCATATGTCAACATCCAACCATGGGTTCGCGAGATATCAACAAATATTACATGGCTAAGGCTTAGTAGTAATGACATGTATGTTCTGAAGTGGGGCAGAACCCCTATCACTCCACTACTGCCAGTGCCTTTCATAAACCCTCAAGCCTTGGCGGCTGCTGGATTCTACTATTTAAAAACAAGAGATGAAGTGAAATGTGCCTTTTGTCCCATCATCATAGACCAATGGCAGGAGGGCGATGAACCCATGCAGGAACATCAGCGCTGGTCACCCACCTGCCCCTACCTGTGCAGAATGAAAGTGGGAAATATACCCTGTCATTCAAGCTATCCCTCACTTGTGTCTCTGGGTGATGAAAATAAAACAAGTTTCGATACATGTGGGCCGTATGGTATCCATGGTGCTTCGGTGAGCAGCTCACCATCAAAAACGCCTAGTTTAGAGACATTGGAACATCATCGGTGTTATGGACGTTACAAACACAAGAGACTATATTGTTGTATCAGTTGCTATCGTCCTTATCCCAAAATGAGAAAAGCCTGTAAGACGTGTTTTGATAATAAAATGATGTAATTCTTAAATTCTAATTTTTGCATGTCCCCCTGTCCTACCCTAACCTCAATTTGAAACTAGCATGGGAGGTAAGTCCATGACATGATCACACCTGATCGTCAGTCAGTCGTCAGTTGAACTCGGTCCACGCAAGCGTCAACATGTTGCGCACACTCATTGTGGATTGCCAAGGGTTTAAAATTGGTGACAACAAATTTATATTTAAACAAGTGGCCATGATCGATTGTACCACGTTTTGGATATCGCAAGCTACGCATTTGCTATTTAAACCACCCCATGCTTTTGATTTGTTGTGTGAAAAAGACCGTAAACAAACCCAGTGGATTGAAAATCATAGGCAACTAGACTGGAATCAGGGAACCATTTCCTATAAATATTTGGACGTGGTCATGAAAGCACACTTGTCCTCGGCCAATGTGGTATTTGTGAAAGGTAATGAAAAACGTCAATGGTTGCAACCATTTTTGGCGTCTTACTGCCAATGTATCGACCTCATGGAGTTGGGCTGCCCCTCCCTGCAAACGCTCATGGATACTTGTTCCTGTGGCAACATTACCCATACAGCCCTATCGCATGCGTGGCATCTCTTTCATTGGTTAACCACTCATGCCTGCTGGGAGTTGTTGAACAAAATTATAACTCAAGATTTACCTGTGAATGACGTCAGTGAGATTTCTACAAGCGACGTGTAAACATCTACAGCACGTGATACCATGGAGAAAGGCAATGCTACGGACAAAGCCATCGGCAAGTTCTTTGTGTGCAAAAAGAAACTAGACAATTTTACCAAAGAGGAACTCTTGGCGCTGCCCAAGTCGTTCATTTATTATGTGGCTGCCAACGCGGTCAAAGAAATCTGGCAACATGTACCAAAATCATGGACTCAAGACCCTGTGTTGAGTGAATTGCAACCTTGTACGGATTACGATCACCATAAGCAAGTGGCCATGGCAAAAATACCGTCTATGCGTCAGTGTGCGACTTGCCAGCTAGTGAAACTGTATCACGGTCATAAAAGTCCGTGTAAAGACTTTGTTGAATCATTCCACGAGTGTCATGGCGAGAAAAAGCAACAACAACAAACACAAACATCGTCCACAGAGGAGGAGGAAGACCAAACCTTTTTACCATCGATGGAAAAGGATATGCCAGACCTGTACTGGCAATGGCGTCATTGACAAAGTGATTCAATACTTACCTTACGAAATCCATCTTCCAGGTTATCGTTTTTGCGGCCCTGGAACTCGTCTCGAAAAACGTTTACAACGTGGTGATGTACCCATTAATCTTTTGGATCAAGCATGCAAGGAACATGACCTTTCTTATCGACATAGTCATCCTGGTTTAAGACATGTGGCAGATAAATTGTTATTGAAGAAAGCTAAACAACGTTTCACATCCAGTGATGCCTCAGTGGGTGAAAGGATGGCAGCCCTAATTGTCATGAGTGCTATGAAAGGAAAGTTGATGATGCATGGACATAAACATTGAGGAGTGAGGAATTGGGATGTGTTTGTATTCTATTTTTCTTTTGTCAATTCACTATGAAATAAAACAAAGGTTTACCAGAGCACGATGTTATGTTATTTTTAATTTTTAAAAATCGTGATGTTGATGGCTGATTTTTTCATTTTACACATTTCACACATGATGAATTCCACACACTGCCATTTGTCATTTTGCAATTTACAGATTTTAAAAATGTTCGTTTCAAGTTTTGCGATTTTGATGAGATGGATTTTTCCAGTTTGTTAATGACACATTTTAAACAATGTCTGTTTGAAGTTTTTGAATTTTCAAATTTCACACATGCCCATTTCCAGTTTTTAAAAATGTTCGTTTTAAGTTTTGCGTTTTTGGTGATATGGAAACATGGATTTTCCATTTTACTGTTTTCACATTTTTCCCTTTGGTGTATGTCGAAAGTTGAGATTTGACAATGATGTTGATGCAAGTGCATGACCATGACGATGCTGCAGTGAGTTTATGGGTGTTTGGAGAAACGTCGAGGTCTACGACTACTGCAGGTAAGACTGTTTTTACAAAAATAATGTCTATTGTCTGCCACATTTCAATGAAAAAACTAAACTATTTAAAACAAAATGAGTATATAAGTGACCATTTACCCCCCTCCCCACCCACCCACCCTACCTCACCGTGTTTGCTCTGGTCAATCATACACACCAGTTTTCTCTCTCCACTCATACATTCACACCTGTCTTTGGGAACAAACACAACCACTTTATTTATTCCCAAAAGCACATTCTCGACATGCACACTCATCCCAAAAGAACTTTTTAGTTTATCATTTACATTATGAAAAATAATTAAATACTAGTTATTAAAGTTACTAAAAATCTTACTTATTTCATATTTACAAAAAAAAACTCAACTTTGTACAGCGTTAAAAGAATCAAACTATTTACCAATCAAAAAATTTAAAAAAAATAAGGTTGCATAGAACTTTTAAAGAGCAAAACGTCCAAGTGGGTTGTCACTATTTTACAAAATCTACTATTTACAATTGCAGAAACCAATATTTACAAAATACTAAATCTACAAGTTACATAAAGCCATGTCCCATAAACGATTAAACAATGAAATCACACCTTCTCCTCCTTGCGATCATAACCCCAGGGCAGGCTGGTGAGCAGGTCATCAGCCCACACACGCTTGTTATCCATGGAGGCTAGGGTGCGTTTTCTCTGTTCCACAAGATACAAATGATGGTTGCTGGATTGTATCCTGCACTGTGTATGAGACATAGCCTTGCCAGTGCGTAAAACCGCTAGATAGTCATCAACACGTAGCGATTTTACCACTGCCCTACCTACACCTTTTGCTCTTTTGGCTTCCTTAGAGTCGAGTGTGCGATAAGCATACATTTTTGAGGCCAAACCTACGAATTCCGTCATAATGGAATCACCGCATTCATCTTTTAAAACGCCCATTTTCTTCTTGTTTTTTATGGGCAGCTGAAACACGTTGTCAACGCTATAGCAAGAGGTGTCGAACCAGTCACTATGCTGCCTCATGACGTCATAGGGGTTGCAGTGGCGAATGTGGTAAATGAATGAGTCCGTATCCATATACAAAAGAGAGACGTTCTCAAAATGGCGTTTGGCAAACTCATAGTGGAATCGATACATGACCGATTTAGAAAAGTCTAAAATGACTTGACCCAAGTAAATGGGCTTATCCATGGTCACGCTGGTCTTACTCATTTCAATAGTGGCCAAATCCTCATCGATAATTTTGATCGATTTGAAATTTGGCTTGGCAATGTACCGCCGGGCACCCCACCGCCCCTCCCAGACATTCACCAATTTAATGTCACGGTATTTGCGGACATTCTCCATAGACTTGCCATAAATGCAGTTGTTCATTAATTAAAAAAAATTAATTTCAAACTGCTGTGTTGCCATTTGTCGGTGCTCTGTGTTGAGTCGCATGTATGGCTCAAGCCATGATTTTTGAGCAAAAGAAATACCCCTGTGGATTTTCTTCAACACCAAGCCTTGGGCGAGGCATTGCACCAACATTTGGATATGTAGCCCATACCGATTTTTGTTGTAAAGTGTGCCCATGAGTTTTTCAATTTTCACTTTACTGTCAGGGGGAACCATTTGCTCAAGGCAGAATGGGAAATCGGCATGTTCATCATACAAGGATGAGGGGTATTCAATATCCACTTCTAGCACATATCCACGGCCTGTTTCTTGGCTAGCCATGTTCACATCAAATTCTGACACTTGTTTGCCTGTCAGCCAAGCAAACTTCCCATAGGGCAAAGGCTGACTCATGGCGTAACCGTACAAATTATTCACGTCATAGTACATTAAGTACGATTCTGGTTTGTCTGGTGAATAATCAGGTATGTAGACATTGTTTACTTCGGCATGGCGCTGGTTAAGCGACACAAAGCCGCCACGAATGCCCTTTTCAAAAAATAGAACCATGTCTACGTCAGTGAGTAAATCCAATTCCACTTGAGTGTATTTTAAAGCGGCATCAAACGAGAGCCCAGGACTCGTATAATAGTGAGCCGGGTCAAGACCGTAAATGTGTTGACACAAGTTACGGAATTTTTTCAAACACATCGGTGAGCAGCAATACATCCAGTTTTAGGTAATGCATAGCATATTCACTTAGCGTCTTCATGCCAAACACTCGCCAAACTTGACATGCATGTGCATAGTCTTCATCGGAAACGGTACTGCGTGTTAGTTTCGAGTAAAATTTCTCTTGTGGTGGGAGTTTTCTTTGCTTTAACACGTCCCAGCTGTTGCAGAAATCATACGGGAATATACCTTTCCGAATGCACAATTGAAATTGCTCAGGATCATTAAAATGCATTCTAGTATTTTTTAATTCCTCCTCATTCAAGCCATTCACAAGGCTGTCTAGCGAGGATGCCATAAACTTAAAGGAATCCAAAAATCGAATGCTAAAGTTGCTCAACCTCCATGTCAGGGCTGTAAAACGCTCATGGTTTTGGGGGATAATGGTAAACGAGCCCTTGTTGACATGACCCAATTCACGAATCAAAAACTGAATGTCATAATTCGCCAGATTGTGGAAAAAGACACTGATGAAGCGAGGAGCTGGAAAGTTCAAGTTGCATTTACTATGCGCAGCTCCACGAAACTCCCCCGTAAAGTGCGAGTGATCATGAACGGTGTCTTCAGCACTGATCAGTGGCTTTTCGCAAATATGACATGTCGTGGCATGCTCATACTGCTGCTGTTGTTCTGGAGATAGACTCATGGGTACTGGGTGGTCCAGTAATTCCTGTACATGGTCGGCCAACTTCACAAGTTCATCCAAGAACCATTTGGCACAATCTGGCCCCTGACGGTATTTGTAAACGGATTGTGTGGGGTCATGGGCACACACCACATTAAATCCTATGGCAAAAGGTTCATGTTTTTGAATGGGTGTGGTTGAGCTCATGGTGGGATCTGGTTCACATCCCGCCATGGGTGTGGTGAGAGCTTCGAAATCTGCATATACCACATAGGGAACAGTGTCACGCTTATGAATGTCCTTAAACTTTAACACAGCCTTGTCCCCTTGTGGCAATATCAATCTCACCGCTTCCTGAGTAACACAATCTATCCTATGACGTTCTAAGAGCGTAGGGGTTGTAAAATATTGCAAGCAACGGTCGCAAATGTACTTTTTACCATTATGCTTGGACACTTGACTGCTTAGCAATCTACTCAGGCTTTTAATGAGGCAATAGTGATTCACTTCTCCTACAGATAAATATAAAAGATGAATGTGATGTCGTTTCGGTTCTTTTGTGGCATAAAGAGGACCCACAAATTCATCACCATCAAGGCCATACACCATGAATGAAAAGTCCTGGTTGTCTTGTTCAAACCTACGGATCTCGGTTAAGTCCATAGGGAACGATACTCGAGTTAAATTTAACGTATGTTTCAATTCAACAAACTTGGCCTTGTACTTTCCTGGTCGACAACTGTCACGTTGTGCTGGTTGCAAAAACGCAGCCACAGACCACAGAAAGCAATCATTGTCACGATTCTTTATATTCACCACAGCCTTTTTCAAAACTATGGCTGGTGGTGTTTCAATATAGCTAGACCCAGCATTCAACGGGTTGAATTGACAAATGTTGATTTGCAAATGATGAATTTTGTCTAAGGCAAGGCCACTCGGTCCTTGTTGCAGTTTATCAAATTTTGATAGCAAGGCATTCACCACGTGGGTTTCATACCACTGTTCCAAATTATGGGCTATGAACAGCTCTTGCATTTTACTGCAAATATAGAATGTCTCTTTATGCTCTACGTCCTTCTTTTTATATATAAAATCGCACACCAGTTCTGTATTCACCTTTAAAGCCATATGCAACCTTTGCGCTGTACAAATTTCAATTTCAAAAATTTCAAAACAAGATTCTAAAAATTCTTTGGGAATCAAACTTTTTCTAACATTGACTACGCGGCCAGAGCACACACGCGATTTGAAACAACTGTTTAGAGGTTCCCAAGTTAGGCTATCGGTAGCAGTAGCAAATGACATTATTTTAGAAAGAACACTCTCACCTGAGTTTTCAGCTGTAGACTGCCTGACAATGGTCCCAAACACACACGTTCCTGGTTATTAACAAAGGTCAAGCGTTTTCCAACACTCTAAAAAGAAATAAAATAAACCACCATAAGTATATCCATTCCATATAGTTTATGCATTTCATAAACAAAACAAAATCAAACAGGTTATATTATATAATAAAACAAATCTCACCTTGACGTGTAATGCTTTGCTATATTCCCGTCTCGTGGGCTAGTGTGGAAATGGTTTTCTTTTCTATCTGTCTGTCTTTCTCTTTCTTTAATATATTTCCCACCGACACACGACAGATCGGCTATACACGTTATCTGCAAACAAATAAATAAATAAAATCATTAATTACCTAATCAATAAATAATTGCATGTATTTATATAAAATCAATAAATATATAAATAAATAAATATATACCTACCCCACAACAAGGTTAAGTATTTTCCACCAACACCAAAACTGTTAAACTAGACCAGGGGTATCATGCAACGCAGTGTGTTCAAAGGTAGTCACTTAAGTGAGCGTGGAAATGATAACAACATATCTTTATATATGCTACGTTGCATGTATAATCTTTTTTTCCCATGCTTAGAACATTCTCTTATCGTGCACGTGGACAGCTAACGTCCCAGGCGAACACCTGTGCCGGATCAAATTTCACATGAACTTGCATTTTGTCACGTACGCAGCAAAACAGGATGTGACTTGTTAACAGTTATCATGCACGTGGACAGATAACGTCCAAGGTGAACACCTGCGGTAGATCAAATGTCACATGGACTTGCATTTTGTCACGTACGAAGCAAGACAGGATGTCACTGGTTTAGCGTGCCTGTGGTTTCACATGTGTGCACGCCTTTCGCACTTCCCTGCCACCACGATGGTCAGATTATTTCACCTTCAAGCGTCATGGTCATTTTTTCCATTGCACCTGTTATCAAGTCAGATCAACGCCTTCCAATAAGCTCAATTGATATTCACCTCTTGCTCGTCTGCAAGTTTGTTTTCTCTACTCGCTTCGACCAACATAGAATCAAGTTCTCATCACCGTTTACACGTTAAAGGTAAAAGGTGTGAAAAAAACCGCACCCTTGCTCTGTCATAAACCGACCCGTCGAAATAGCGATTGATCTATTGAACACAGCCACCGTGGTCAGCGACACACACACACACCCAGCCGTATCGTCTCTCTCAACCACCACGCTTTATAAACATTATAAACAGGTAACGGTAATGATTTTTTTTTCAACATGTACGGCGTTAGGCCCTTTGTGAATTATTTTTTCGAAAAAAATATCTACCACATTTGAAAGGGGGCGTTAGCCCGAGTCCTAGGACACCTCGTACACGTCTCTAGCGTTATTGGTTCGTGACATATCGGCAAAAATCATAAAAAACACGTGTTTACCCCAAAATCGCGTTTCCCAATTTTTTTTAAATTACAACGAGTGGTCCATAGCAAAGAGGACGTCTTCCCGAATCCTTGGACCCATCGTACATGCCTCTAGCGTTATTGCTTCGTGAGATATCGGCAAAATCACAAAAACACGTGTTTACCCCAAAATCGAGTTTCCCAAATTTTTTAAAATTACAATGAGTGGTCCATAGCAAAGAGGACGTCAGCCCGAGTCCTTGGACCCCTCATTCATGCCTCTAGCATGATTGGTTCGCGAGATATCGGCAAAATCACAAAAACACGTGTTTACCCCAAAATCGAGTTTCCAATTTTATTAAAAATTATAACGAGTGGTCCATAGCAGAGAGGACGTCACCCCGAGTCCTTGGACCTGTCGAATATGCCTCTAGCATGATTGGTTCGCGAGATATTAAAAGCACATGACCTTTTAGTTTTGGTCTTTTCATTAAATTAAGAGCCTATAGGAAAGTAGGGGGCATCACTACGAGTGCTAGGACATCCTGTATGTTCAAATCCGACCATTGGTTAGCGAGATATCAGCTTCGGGGCAAATACGAGGAGGGCTCAATAAGTTAGTAGACAGCTCTGTCATCATCCCACTACTTACAAAACACAACTTTTTGCTCTAGCGACTTGAAATTTATTTTGGGGGTAGAGGGCATAGGGACCTTTCATTTATGTAAAATAAACGTTTTTGTAGAGTTCCTAGTTTCCAAAATATAGAATTTTCAAAATTCGAGTGTTTTCAAAAAAACATAAAAAGTAAAAACGTTTTATTACAAAATATAAAGGTCATAAAGACCATTCGTTTGAGCCATGGCACAACGTTCTATCATGTTTAGTTTTCAAACTATCACCTAGTTTCGAAAACAAAAATTTTCAAAAAAAATTTGAAAAATATAACGAGTGGTCCATAGCAAAGAGGACGTCAGCCCGAGTCCAACGATACCTCATTTGTCAAAATCGGACCATGCGTTCAAGAGATATTTAACATGCCTGAGACTTAGTAGTGGGTCAAGGAGGGTTCTGGAGTGCGTTAGAGCTCTCATTACCCCCCTACTGTTGGGAATCTTAGATTCCTCTTCCGCCATCAGGACCTTGACCAATTTTCACCTTGTAACCCTAGGCAGGGGCCCTTACAGGGTGCTACCATCCGGAGCCAGATGGACCCAGGTTTTTTTAACGAGGTGTTACTCCTCCCCCTCCTCCTTCCTCATCACTTACGAGACGAGGCCCCGGGCTTGGGACCGGCAGTGGTGGAGTTATTATTATTATTACTATTATTATTATTATTATTACTGTCCAGGAGAGACGAAGTATATTCTCTTCAGTAAGTCAGAGTATTATTAGAGTCCACTCCAAGCCCACAGGCAAAGCACGTAAAAGCTTGCTATTTCAAAAGCATTTTAATTGAACATACACACATCAAAAAAAGTTTTGCATCACCTCGGTTCCCAGATCTCCGGCATATAGACGTTGACTGTGTATATTGTATCAAAGATACAGTCCCTTTGACTGTTCATTGATGTCACTAAAACTGCTCAAAGATGTAAACAACCATGCATGAGCAGGGCCTATTAGACGGAGGGGGTACGACAGCCGATCAGTTCCAGTCATTCCACCAGGACGAAGGTACGCTGCTCATGTTGTCTGTAGTTCTACCATGCCTAGAAGGTCAATACCGCAGTTCGATCGCGTCCGCATTGTTACTTTGTGTCAAGAAGGGCTCTCAACAAGGGAAGTTTCCAGGCGTCTCAGAGTGAACCAAAGCGATGTTGTTCGGACATGGAGGAGGTACAGAGATACAGGAACTGTCGATGACAGGCCTCGCTCAGGCCGCCCAAGGGCTACTACTGTAGTGGATGACCGCTACTTACGGATTGCCGCTCGGAGGAACCCTGACAGCAATGCCACCATGTTGAATAATGCGTTTCGTTCAGCCACAGGACGTCGTGTTTCAACTCAAACTGTGCGCAATAGGCTGCATGATGCGCAACTTCACTCCCGACGTCCATGGCGAGGTCCAGCTTTGCAACCCCGACACCATGCAGCGCGGTACAGATGGGCCCAACAACATGCTGAATGGACCCCACAGAATTGGCATCACGTTCTCTTCACCGATGAGTGTCGCATATGCCTTCAACCAGACAATCGTCGGAGACGTGTTTGGAGGCACCCTGGTCAGGTTGAACGTCTTAGACACACTGTCCAGCGAGTGCAGCAAGGTGGTGGTTCCCTGGTGTTTTGGGGTGGCATTATGTGGGGCCGACGTACGCCACTGGTGGTCATGGAAGGCTCCGAAACGGCTTTACGATACCTGAATGACATCCTCCGACCCATAGTGCACCCATATCGGCAGAATATTGGAGAGGCATTTGTCTTCATGGACGACAATTCTCGACCTCATCGTGCACATCTTGTGAATGCGTTCCTTCAAGATAACGACATCGCTCGACTACAGTGGCCAGCATGTTCGCCAGACATGAACCCTATCGAACATGCCTGGGATATGTTGAAAAGGGCTGTTTATGGACGTCTTGACCCACCAACTACTCTGAGAGATTTACGCCGAATTGTCGTTGAGGAGTGGGACAATTTGGACCAACAGTGTCTTGATGAACTTGTGGATAGTATGCCACGACGAATACAGGCATGCATCAATGCAAGAGGACGTGCTACTGGGTATTCGAGGTAGTGGTGTGTACTGCAATCTGGACCACAAATGCTGAAAGTCTAGCTGTATGATGGTACAACATGCAATGTGTGGGTCTCATGAGCAATAAAACGAGCTGAAATGTTGTTTGTGTTGATCTCTATTCCCTTTGTATTTAAAGGTTCCAGAACTCTTGGAACCGAGGTGATGCAAAACTTTTTTTGATGTGTGTATTTCCATTAGATATTTCTCGGAAGGATAGAACTGGGAGTTGGCCACTGCTAACATTCTTAAGTTTCCAGATTGTCTCCAATATTTCACAAGAAACACATATTTCTGTTCCTTCCTCATAATAATTCTTAGTATTGAGCTTTCCACAACAACTTTAAGGTCAGCCCAACCAAACCCCAACGCTTATGGTTTGAATGGCTAAACCCCCTCTTAGCACTGGAGATACAAGCCATTGGTGAATCTCTACATGTGACAGCTTTTCCCTCTCCAGAGAAAGTTATAGTTTATATACTGATGCACAGCTCATAATCGCCCTCTTCATAACCATACAGCAGACCATGTGGTCACTCTTCACAACAGCTATATAGATACTGTGTACGCTCTGCCTCACGGCAAGCAAGTCAGGCTTCATGTAAAGAGTATTGTAAATACTGAACCCAACGGTGTTGGGCTGACTGGTGTCGAACGTGGATCTCAGAGATAATTGAGCTCAGAATAGAGGTTCCAGCAAGGAACGAACACGAGATCTTTTGAGGGAGTTTAAGCTATAAAACCCCTGAGAAAATTAACTAATTTTGACATTGTTTGTTAATATAATGCAGGGGATAATAGCAGAATACTACATTATTGGGCTGTATGGCGTATACAATTCTGGACTGAGCACAGAAAGTTTGAGCGCTTGACAGTTGTCAAATGACTCTGGAATATGGGCGTGGTTTCTTGGAGCCGTGTCACTCTCTGTGACCTACTTATGCCGTCTGGAGCAGGTCAGAAGGGTAAAATATGGACCAGTTATTCCCCGTTACATAAGGAAGAGGCCAGGGGAATGGGGAGATACCAGTGTAATTTAATGATTACTCGTGATTGGAGTAACTCAGAGACATGAGGATTGCACCTATGCGAATGTATAGCCGGGAGGCTAATTATCAAGCCATTAAACATGGAAATCGAGGCAGATTTAATGGAACGCGCAGTGACACAGTAGATCTGAGGTTAGTGGCGAGATCTAACCATGTCTTCGGGGATTTACCTAGGACGCGGCGTGGGGAAGCGCTGGCAAAGGCAATTAATATTAATTAATTGGCCGATCGATCCTCGAGCACGCAGACAGATTTGTGATCAGCGAGGAAAAATGCACCATAAAACCGTTATTTCAAGACCAGAATCATACTGTGAGAGAAAATGATGCTGCAGGGAAATTTTCGGTCTACTTTTTCTCTCCAAACGGATATAAGGGCTAGAGAAAGGACAGACGCGGTCAGTCGAACCACAGTCTAGTGCGAAGCGCACGTCGCAGGAGTCCAGAAAAGGGACGCGCAGACTAACATATAAGTGCAGCAACATAATAATCATGCATTAAGGCATGAATTAATAACGATTAATGTAGTCAATCGAACCACAGTCTAGTGCAAAGCGCACGTCGCAGGAGTCCAGGAAAGGGACGCGCGGACTTCAACATTCTAAGTGCAGCAACATAATAATCATGCATTAAGGCATGAATTAATAACGATTAATGTAGTCAGTCGAACCGCAGTCTAATGTGAAATGCACGTTACCGAGTTAAGGAAGGGACGCTCGGATTTCAACATGAAGAGCCATGCAGTAAGGCATTTATTAATACCAATTATTAAGGACAGTCGTGCCATACGTTTATAGTCGGCATTGCGAGGGACTACTAACAAGCACGTAGGAAATGTACCGTGTGATATATGAGGTAGTACAATTGAAAGTGGTAATTTGTACAAGTACAATGTACAAGGGTTGAGCGCAGTATGTAAACTATTGGTTAGACATATGATAGGATGTCTGACTGCGCAGATATAAACTTTGTTATGCGATTGGTGAAATTTCATAGGAATACTAATGTAATTAATGCTCAGGACGATATGTAAGCATATTTATGCGATATCAGGACATTTATCTAAGGATAGAGATTCATAGACAAAGTGGGGGACCGATAGGAATCCTTAGGCAGAGAATCGAGACTTTCAATCGTGATGCGGATGGCAGTGAGGAATAGATCTTCAGGGCCTGCACTTTTGATATTCTGCACGGAGAGGTCAACTATTAAGAAATGTACATAGCATTCGTGTGATTTTAGTGATGATCTGTTAAATATATGTAAATTTAATAGTGTAACAAGTGCTATAACGTGTTGTGTGAATAAGGAAACAACAGCTTCAACATGGGAAAGCAAAGTGCCGTGTGTTTTGTAAGGCAAAAGTTATGTAAAATGTGTGTTGGAAGTGTAAGAATGCCTTGCTAATTTGCAAATAATGGCGGGCATTACTGGAAGAAATGCGTGGTTGGAGCCACCAGATTAACCAATGTGAGTACCCAAAAACCATGATTTTGTAGTAATTATAGTCCACTGTATGTTGAGTGATTTCAAAATTTATAAAATATGCCAATAAGAGTCAATTTAGGAGGTAGAACCTCAAAATAGTATTGTTGTGTTGATTTTAGTCAAGTTGAGATGTCTTTGTACATCATTGAGTGGATAAATCGTTACCACTAATGTAAAATGGCAATTCAGTTATATAGAATCGTAACGTGACGAACACGGATGTTCGGTTATTGAAAAAGGTTACGTTGTGTCGGTTATGGTAATTCATGTCAGTAATAATAATAAGAAGAATAATAAATGAATACACATCAGGGAAAAATGGTTGTAAGCAAAATATATATGCTAATTGGAATATTTATCTATCCAAGCAGTAATATTTTACATGAAGGGCTAAGCAAAGCAATTTAATATCAGAGTATATTATGATAATGGAAATAAATATGCAAGAATCTAGGAAATGGAAGAGTTTAATAGAGAATTGAATTTGCAGCTTGTGAATAAGCTTGTAGGAGTAATTGATAGATTTATCTTACTAATTAAAGGACGGAATTATACCACCATGGTCACGGAAGCCAGGTAATCTATTCGACGAGTGAAATCTCGTACAGCCTAGGGCGTACAGAGATATTTATTATGGCCAGAGCGTAATTAGTGATTGACCCTAGCTCTGTGGATTGCCATGAAATGTTCCGGGTTCGAATCCAGTGGTGTATGGGAGGATAACAATGGAAACCTCAACATGACACCTGATATCGACCGAGAACTAGCTATTGAAATAATTCAGCTCCTGGGAAGTGAATTTTGTTGGTGGCAGGATGTGCCTGACCGTAGCATTTAATAAGATGCCGGCTAGCCAATTCGACCGGTGAATGATGAATCTCGTTCCTTCATATAATGTAAACGGACCTGTTGAGGCCAGTTATTAATATCCTAAGGTTAGGAATAAATGTTTAAACAAGTCCATAACCTATCTTGCATACAGTTTAGTTAAATCATATGGGATGTGTAGGTCCGTGAGACTGCACTATTTTATTTAAAGTCACTTGTTACTGCTTGGAGATAAAGGAAGAGGAAACATAGTAAAGGACGGAACGAGTGTTTTGTTACCGCCCGACTCAGCCCATTATATACAGGAAGGGCCGAGGTAGAGATTATTAAACGACCCTTGGAGGTTGACATTTAGAATGGACAGACTTTGAAACCCTGTTTGTAATAAAAAGGAGTCGTTGTTGTATTGTATAATGAATTTGTGTGGTTTGAAACACATTGATAATTAAGGATCATCCTGATGACTTAATATTTGGCAAACTTACGAGTTGTTGAAAGTTGCATTTTTATACTGACATTGTCACTTTGTTCTAAACGTCGACACTAGATTCCATAGGCTATGCCCACGCAAGGGTAGCATAATATACCATCCGACACAGTGGTAACGGAATCTTTGAAATTGAACTCATGACAGCATACAGTGGAACTGTAGAAAATGGAACTGCAGAAAGGGAACTGCAGAATGGGGTATGATTACAAGTAACAGTGGAGTTGCAAGTAAATTTGATGTGCAACCCATAAATTGGTTAATGCTTGGTAAAGCATTTTGGTGGGAAGAGAGATACAGAACACAATTGTACGCATAATGTAAATTAGGATGTATTGAGAGTAAACCAATTAAGATTGTGAAATTAAAGGGGTCACAACAGGTGACATAAGATTATAAGTACAGTTCGTGTGTAATTTACCTGTGCATCAGCGCACTTGAGAATGAATTTTGATGTTAATCTCATGGTAAATGAATGAATAATCATTTGAATTTGCTAGGATAAAGTGCGAATATTAGTGGATTGTAGGAGTAATTTTGCATTGTTTTGTGTTATATTGTTGGGATTGTGTTTGTGTTTGTTTGAAGCCATGATTTAGAGCTTAATTAAAGTCTTTAGAATAGAGTTGTGCTTTATTATTGTAGAGTTGATACCTTTTAGTCTCAGATCAAAAATATGCAACTGCATAGTGGGAGGACGGTACACGCCTGAGGACTGATGCTGGCTGGAGGCAGAAGCATGTTTTCCATGGAAATTAATCACATGGGTACATGGGATTTGATGTCCTGTACAGTGATTTGAGCTAAAGGTACAACTTAAGTCGGTCAAGATCTAGTGTAAACAACTCTATTATTATAACGAATAAAATGAGTTAGGGGAATGACCGCACCTAACTTTAGGTAAGCTCCGATACAAACAATATAAATTTTGATAAGTAGTCATCCATCATATTTATCATGTCGCCCGTGTGTGTGCAAAACATGGTAAGACTCTCTCATACATTTATCATGGCAAGTCCCAAGGTGGGGCATTCGACAGTAAAACCGAGTCCTTTGATGGTTGCTGCGATGTCTTACGAGGCCAAACCATCTATATATTTATCATGGCGCCCAAGTTTGTGGAACTTATGGGATTTATGGAAACCCCATAGATTTTATATTGTATTTCATGGGGAAAACCATATTTATTTATTTTTGCCTCAAACTGTATTTGAGTGATTTTTGAGTTGAGTAGGCTTTTGAAGTAACGCAGAATCTCTCTATTGAGAAGAGAATTGCCCAAGGGTATGAGCGCTACGCACCCAATCCACAATTTATCCTAAAATCCAAATTTTAAGTACAATCTTACAATATGTGTACAGTGCCTTGTATTTCTCTTCAAAACGAATCCACACATGTATCCAGGAAGCCTGCCTATATCTCAAAGTGAATTGTAGTACGAATGGCTTGTACGGAGGGAATTTTGCAGGGGATTGCAGAGCTAAAACAGCATTTTGACGCTGTTAATGAACAGAATAAGCTGGAAGCCAAGGCATTCCAGGATGAAATAAATAACCGGTTAGATGCTAATCAGTTGGCAATTAATAATAATCAGGTTGAATTGAGTAATCGTTTAGACGCCAATCAGGTTGCAATTAATGCAAACCTCGTTGAAATAAACAACCGATTGGATGCAAATAAGGCAGAAATAAATGATAAGCTAGGTCGAATGCAAGAAACAATTAAGACCGAGGTAACTGAAACCGTTGTAAGCATTATATCAGAAATGCAGGTTAAGACCGATGAGCGTTTCGAGGCGATAGAAGCCAAACTTGAAAGTAATTTACAGGCATGTAAGCACGCGCATGATGAAACGAACAGTAGGTTAGATGCGCTGTCTAATGACATTAAGGATATTCAAATCCAAAATAAGGCGAATCTCGAACGCCAAGTGAAACAGTTTTCAGAATTTACTAGAACGGTAGATCAGAGATTAGAAGAGAATGACAGTAAATGGGATAAAAAGTTGAAAGGTTATGCTAGAGCGATTAACGGGGATCTAAAGAAGCAGGATCAGAACATATTAGATCAATGTCAGGAAATAGGAGAGATTAAGGCTATCGCTAACGAAAGTAAAGAGCTGGTAGGCAACATAAAAGGTCAGATGAGCAAAGTTCATCAAGAACTGGACCAAATTCAAAGCGACGTTGTTATCGTTAACAAGAGACAAGAGGAAAACAGAGGAGAAATCGCTAAGGTCCGAAGTGAAATATCAAAGGTCAATGGACATATCCAAGAGGAAATTAAAGGACTGAGAGAAGAACTCGAAGTGAGAGAAGGCCAAAAGACAGAGGCAAGCGACAAGACCCTTGCTCAAATAAAGGAAGATATAGAGGATGAAATCTCCCATATAAAGCAAAGCCTGAAGGAAGATAAGAAGAAAATATTTCAAGTGGCAGAAGAAAACAGGGATAGGCTTAGCAGAATAGAAAAAGAGGTAATCACTTGATTGGAAAGAGCAGAGATGCGCCACAATCAAATGGAGACTAGGATAATCGCACAGGAGGAAACCCTAATGAAAGATCCTAAGTCAAGTGAAGGCAGCGTGGAAGACATGTGGAAAACCAAGTGGGCAGATTTAGAAACCCAACCTATAATGAGGAATGCTACAGGCCCAGGCGAAAGTACATATATGACGCCACGTGCACCGATTGCAGCTTCTACGCCGCATGAAAATGCTATTTACAACCAAGTTATAAATGTAATTAGAGCTAGCGAAGACAAACCAAGAAAATTTTCAGGTAGCCATTGTAATATGACACCGAAGTATTGGTTGAAAGAAGTGTCCGAATATTTGAGCGATGCGCGGATACCACAAGAGCGCAGGCTACGAGCCATAGAGAAACTAACGGAGGGAGAATGTGCGTTATGGTTTCGCAGTTTCCGTTATACCTTCGATACTGTCGAGGAGTTTCGGGAAGCCTTTTTGAAGCGATACTGGGATCCGATGACCCAACAGAATTTACGATTGGATTTGTACTCGAAAAGATACAGCACCAACAATCCAACGAAGTACGCTGAATTCTTCATATCTCAGATGTGTCGGTTTAAGGAACTTGACCAGAAACCTAGCGAGCTAGAGCTATGTATTGCTATTGCCAAACAACTTCCATATGAAATCCATAGGCTGCTGATTTCGGCAAATGCAAAAACCGCAATGGAAATGGAGGCAGTTCTTAGGCAACTGGACCTCACAACATCCAATACTATGCGTCAGAATCGAACCGTGGAACAGGTACACGTGACCAACACGCAGACTGACCTGTATAAAGCTCCGAAAAATAATAAAGCTACTAGCACTGAAACGTTAGATTCCAACGGACGTCAATGGGAACATGAACCCAGAAGATGGCAACCGAAGTACAAAGGAAATGCTGGTAGAGGAAGAGGAGGCCGAAATTCTTGGAATTAACAGAATACAAGGGGTAGACCGTACCAAAATAATGGAGGTAACAATGGCCAAGAAGGCAACAATCGTAATTGGAGACCCCAGGAAAGAAGGCGTAACTTTGATGACGCGGTAGAGGAACGTTATCGCGCTTCATTGCAATACCTCAATGAAAGGGGAGAAGAACCCCAGAAGCAGCAAGTCCGCTGGCAAGAAGCTATGCAAAATAGGACGTCACCAGACAGATATGGAGACGGAGCCAAAAGTTTGTAGTTACAGCGCAGTGAACAGGAGAGAAGAAACTCTAACGGGACTGGCGCTGTAGAGAAAGAAAAAATAACTCCGAAATTAGAAGAATTTGAAAATGATGGATGGAAGGCGGTCAACATCATTAATTGGATAGCCAAACCGGAAGAATTAATCGAGGATACAGGAGGATCACAGGTCATGATCAAGAGAGAATTGCCCATTATTATAGTAAGAGTGGCAGGGTTGAAGATAAGAAGTCTGTTAGACACGGGTTCAACGGTGTGTCTTATGACACAAGCTTTGTATAATGAGATAGCGCAGAGAGAAAATGCTTTGAAAATACCTATCTCAAGTGTCAAAATAAAAGGTGTCATTCCTGACAAGACGATGATATGCAAATATCAGGTATTCCTAGATTTACAGATAGGAGGCTCTATTTTTTCACAGAGTTTTCTACTAGTAAACAAATTGCCTTTTAACCTTATTATTGGGGCAGAGTTTATAAGGGAAAACAGAATGGTAATAGACCTATCACAGGACAGAGTTATGTTCCGTGTGAATGAGGAAACCGAAGGCTTAGAGGTCTCACTCAAACAGAATGAACCAGGGACAGATGAACAAGTATGGCATACATACAGAGACATGGCTGAGGAGGAAGTGTTAGCTATCGAGCATTTAGAAGATGAACTGAAAACACTAGCCGCAGACATGGAGAAAGATCTGGAACCCAAACTGGAAGAATATATTTCGGAAAAACTAGAAGAAGCAAAAATTGGTCCAAGAGATAAAGAAAATTTAAAGAAATTGTTATTAGAACAGAAGGAAGTCTTTGACTCGAGACCTGGTCGTATAAGGAACTTCACTTTTGCATTCCAAGTTAACGACTGGACACCATTTAGGCAGAAACCCTACCCTATAGCCGAAAAGCACTATGCTAAGGTCAAAGAAGCAATTCAGGAGATGTTGGAGGCCGGTGTTATTGAGAAAATACCTACGCCTTATGTAAGCCCATTGGTAATCGTACCTAAGACAGACGGGACTGTCAGAGTATGCCTGGATTTGAGGCATTTAAATATGAAGGTAATACCAGAGTTTGACCAAGTGCCACCTATTAAGGAAATCCTCAGAAAGTTTTAAGGGAAGACCATATTTACAAATTTAGATATTACGTCGAGCTTTCACAATCTTGAATTGGAGAAGAAAACCAGTCTATTGACAGGATTTATGTTTGATCAACATACATATACATTTTTAAGATTACCTTTTGGTTTGAAAACAGTTGGTTCAGCTTTGATAAGAACGTTAGATCGCAATCTATCATATGATCTTAAAGAGAGTACCATCAGATACGTAGATGATATTCTACTCACATCAGAATCTCTGGAGGAGCACATGAGAGACCTGAAGAAGTTGCTGGATAACCTTCGGGAAGCTAATTTTAAGGTTAATATCAAGAAATCGCACTTCTGTCAGACGGTAGCTAAATTCCTAGGGCACGTTATCGATGAAAATGGAGTTAGGCCAAATCCAGAGAAATTAGAGGTAATTCGAAATTTTCCTCGACCCACGAAAGTTAAGCACGTCCGACAGTATTTGGGAGTAATTGGATTATTTGCTAACCATTGCCCAAACTATACTACAACTGTGGCACCCCTGGAAGATCTATTGAAGAAAGGCGGCAGGTGGAATTGGACGGAGCAATGTCAAGAAGCATTCGTGAGGTCAACACAAATGCTTTTGGAATATGTGAAGCTGGGATACCCTGATTATACCCAGAAATTCATAATACAGACGGATGCATCACTTGTTGGGATAGGAGCGATGCTATTCCAAGAAAACGTTGATAAGCCCGAGGAGAAATTTTTTATTGCCTTTATAAGTAGGAGATTGAGGGCCCATGAGAAAAATTACACGATCACAGAGATAGAGTTGCTCGCAATTCTATACGCATTGCAGTACTGGCGTATACTCGTGTATGGCTTTCAAATCGTCCTCAGAACAGACCATGAAGCTTTAACATTTTTGTTAAAAACGGATTTGTCTAGCCAGAGGTTGACAAGATGGTCCCTGTATATTCAACAGTACAATGCGGAAATAGAATACTGTCCAGGGAAAGAGAACGTAATACCAGACATGTTAAGCCGATATCCGAGAGAAGAGGAAACTCTAGCTGTCCAGATTGAAAATCGAGATCAGAAGACCTTAGATGACTTGAAGAATCTTACCAACCTACAACGCGAAGATCCGTGGTTGAAAATGATGATTGATTACTTCGAAGGACGCTTAGCAAGGGGAACTGCAATATACAGAGAGGCAGAGGCATTATCAAGAGACTACGTTTGGTACAATCAGATGCTACACAAGTAGGATGATGAAGACCATACCCGTCAAATAATTGTTATTCCTGCATCTTTGCAGAGGAGATTGGTATGGCTAGCACACAGAGCGTTTGGACATCCGGGTATAGATAAGATAACTGCTCTACTGAAAGAAGCATTCATTTGGCCGAAGTTAAGAGAAACTGTAAGAAATGCTATTAGGACATGCGATTTGTTCCAAAGGGTAAAGTCAAATCCCTTTTTAATGAGACAACGACCCATTCTGTTGTTGCCAGAGAAGCCAATGCAGCTAATGAGTGTAGACAACTTTGGACCACTGCCTAGAGCACGTAGAGGCAACAGACATATTTTTGTAGCCATGGATGTATTCTCAAAAATTGTGGTATTATGCCCCATACAGAAGACCAGCTCAAAGCAGGTATTAAAAAGACTGAAAGAAAGAGTTATTCCGATACTTGGGAAACCGGATAACCTACTCTCAGACCACGGGAGTTGTTTTTCTAGCGCAGAATTTCGTCGGGAATTGGCAAATTTAGGAATCAGGCAGATTCTATCTACCATTCGCCATCCTGAGGCTAGCCCCGTTGAACGCGTTATGAGAGAGATCCAAAAATATATGAAAATTTACTGCTCTGAAGAGAACTGGAAATGGATCGATGTCTTGGATGTAATAGAGTACTGCATAAATAATACTGTGCATGAGGCGACAGGTCAGGTGCCCTTGACTCTACATTTGGATCAGAGACCGGAGAGGCCATGGACTGGTGTTATTCCATTACATGTAGACGCGCAGCCAGGACGAGAATTGAGGATCCAGCGAACCTTCGAATATCTCCAAGCACAGGCTGAGAGACGCCAGAGAAGAAATCGTGCGAAGCGATATAACAGACCACTTCTCATTGGGGAGAAAGTTTTAGTCAGGAGGCCAGCCAGTTCAGATCCAGAAGCACGGAAGTATAAGAAATTCAATTTCGGATATCACGGCCCGTTCGAAGTTATAAGAGACCTACAGAATAATGCATATAGAATAAGGCATTTAGAAACAGGAAACGAGGTCGTCATGAATGCGGCCAACCTCAAATGTATCATTCACCAGAAGAATTTGATGAACAAGAGGAAGCTATAGCAGCGCACACCCAAATGGGCGTGTACAGCAAAGTCGGCCAGGCAGACAAGCTTGAGGCTCATGCAGCGGGACGGAAAGGAAAACGAGCAGCTTGCCCAGAGAAGGAAGCAGACAGGCGCAGTGCAAGTGTCTACGACTGCTATATAAAGAAATGGTCGAAGTCGCTGGGGAGGTTGAAGCCTTGAATGAAGCCCTACGCAGGGACAATGCACGTCTAAGAGTTGAGCTCATAATGGAAGGGGGAGGTAGACAGACTCACTCATAGGCAGACGAGTTGAATGACCGCTTAGTGTAAACAAGGACGGTTGGGACAGTAAGACGGTGACTTACAGAAGGTCACTTGCAATTGACTTCTATAAGTTTTGCAAGGGGAATATGAACCCAACGGTGTTGGGCTGACTGGTGTCGAACGTGGATCTCAGAGATAATTGAGCTCAGAATAGAGGTTCCAGCAAGGAACGAACACGAGATCTTTTGAGGGAGTTTAAGCTATAAAACCCCTAGAGAAAATGAACTAATTTTGACATTGTTTGTTAATATAATGCAGGGGATAATAGCAGAATACTACATTATTGGGCTGTATGGCGTATACAATTCTGGACTGAGCACAGAAATTTTGAGCGCTTGACAGTTGTCAAATGACTCTGGAATATGGGCGTGGTTTCTTGGAGCCGTGTTACTGTCTGTGACCTACTTATGCCGTCTGGAGCAGGTCAGAAGGGTAAAATATGGACCAGTTATTCCCCGTTACAAAAGGAAGAGGCCAGAGGAATGGGGAGATACCAGTGTAATTTAATGATTACTCGTGATTGGAGTAACTCAGAGACATGAGGATTGCACTTATGTGAATGTATAGCCGGGAGGCTAATTATCAAGCCATTAAACATGGAAATCGAGGCAGATTTAATGGAACGCGCAGTGACACAGTAGATCTGAGGTTAGCGGCGAGATCTAACCATGTCTTCGGGGATTTACCTAGGACGCGGCGTGGGGAAGCGCTGGCAAAGGCAATTAATATTTATTAATTGGCCGATCGATCCTCGAGCACGCAGACAGATTTGTGATCAGCGAGGAAAAATGCACCATAAAAACGATATTTCAAGACCAGAATCATACTGTGAGAGAAAATGACGCTGCAGGGAAATTTTCGGTCTACTTTTTCTCTCCAAACAGATATAAGGGCTAGAGAAAGGACAGACGCGGTCAGTCGAACCACAGTCTAGTGCGAAGCGCACGTCGCAGGAGTCCAGGAAAGGGACGCGCAGACTTTAAAATTTAAGTGCAGCAACATAATAATCATGCATTAAGGCATGAATTAATAACGATTAATGTAGTCAATCGAACCACAGTTTAGTGCGAAGCGCACGTCACAGGAGTCCAGGAAAGGGACGCGCGGACTTCAACATTCTAAGTGCAGCAACATAATAATCATGCATTAAGGCATGAATTAATAACGATTAATGTAGTCAGTCGAACCGCAGTCTAATGCGAAATGCACGTTACCGAGTTAAGGAAGGGACGCTCGGACTTCAACGTGAAGAGCCGTGCAGTAAGGCATTTATTAATACCAATTATTAAGGACAATCGTGCCATACGTTTATAGTCGGCATTACGAGGGACTACTAACAAGCACGTAGGAAATGTACCGTGTGATATATGAGGTAGTACAATTGAAAGTGGTAATTTGTACAAGTACAATGTACAAGGGTTGAGCGCAGTATGTAAACTATTGGTTAGACATATGATAGGATGTCGGACTGCGCAGATATAAACTTTGTTATGCGATTGGTGAAATTTCATAGGAATACTAATGTAATTAATGCTCAGGACGATATGCAAGCATATTTTTGCTATATCAGGAAATTTATCTAAGGATAGAGATTCATAGACAAAGTGGGGGACCGATAGGAATCCTTAGGCAGAGAATCGAGACTTTCAATCGAGATGCGGATGGCAGTGAGGAATAGATCGTCAGGGCCTGCACTTCTGATATTCTGCACGGAGAGGTCAACCATTAAGAAATGTACATAGCATTCGTGTGATTTTAGTGATGATCTGTTAAATATATGTAAATTTAATAGTGTAACAAGTGCTATAACGTATTGTGTGAATAAGGAAGCGACAGCTTCAACATGGGAAAGCAAAGTGCCGTGTGTTTTGTAAGGCAAAAGTTATGTAAAATGTGTGTTGGAAGTGTAAGAATGCCTTGCTAATTTGCAAATAATGGCGGGCATTACTGGAAGAAATGCGTAGTTGGAGCCACCAGATTAACCAGAGAGTACCCAAAAGCCATGATTTTGTAGTAATTATAGTCCACTGTATGTTGAGTGATTTCAAAATTTATAAAATATGCCAATAAGAGTCAATTTAGGAGGTAGAACCTCAAAATAGTATTGTTGTGTTGATTTTAGTCAAGTTGAGATGTCTTTGTACATCATTGAGTGGATAAATCGTTACCACTAATGTAAAATGGCAATTCAGTTATATAGATACGTAACGTAACGAACACGGATGTTCGGTTATTGAAAGGGGTTACGTTGTGTCGGTTATGGTAATTCATGTCAGTAATAATAATAAGAAGAAGAATAAATGAATACACATCAGGGAAAAATGGTTGTAAGAAAAATATATATGCTAATTGGAATATTTATCTATCCAAGCAGTAATATTTTACATGAAGGGCTATGCAAAGCAATTTAATATCCGAGTATATTATGATAATGGAAATAAATATGCAAGAATCTAGGAAATGGAAGAGTTTAATAGAGAATTGAATTTGCAGCTTGTGAATAAGCTTGTAAGAGTAATTGATAGATTTATCTTACTAATTAAAGGACGGAATTATACCACCATGGTCACGGAAGCCAGGTAATCTATTCGACGTGTGAAATCTCGTACAGCCTAGGGCGTACAGAGATATTTATTTGGCCAGAGCATAATTAGTGATTGACCCTATCTCTGTGGATTGCCATGAAATGTTCCGGGTTCGAATCCAGTGGTGTATGGGAGGATAACAATGGAAACCTCAACATGACACCTGATATAGACCGAGAACTAGCTATTGAAATAATTCAGCTCCTGGGAAGTGAATTTTTTTGGCGGCAGGATGTGCCTGACCGTAGCATTTAGTAAGATGCCGGCTAGCCAATTCGACCGGTGAATGATGAATCTCGTTCCTTCATATAATGTAAACGGACCTGTTGAGGCCAGTTATTAATATCCTAAGGTTAGGAATGAATTTTTAAACAAGTCCATAACCTATCTTGCATACAGTTTAGTTAAATCATATGGGATGTGTAGGTCCGTGAGACTGCACTATTTTATTTAAAGTCACTTGTTACTGCTTGGAGATAAAGGAAGAGGAAACATAGTAAAGGACGGAACGAGTGTTTTGTTACCGCCCGACTCAGCCCATTATATACAGGAAGGGCCGAGGGAGAGATTGTTAAACGACCCTTGGAGGTTGACATTTAGAATGGACAGACTTTGAAACCCTGTTTGTAATAAAAGGAGTCGTTGTTGTATTGTATAATGAATTTGTGTGGTTTGAAACACATTGATAATTAAGGATCATCCTGATGACTTAATATTTGGCAAACTTACGAGTTGTTGAAAGTTGCATTTTTATACTGACATTGTCACTTTGTTCTAAAGGTCGACACTAGACGCCATAGGCTATGCCCACGCAAGGGTAGCATAATATACCATCCGACACAGTGGTAACGGTATCTTTGAAATTGAACTCATGACAGCATACAGTGGAACTGTAGAAAATGGAACTGCAGAAAGGGAACTGCAGAATGGGGTATGATTACAAGTAACAGTGGAGTTGCAAGTAAATTTGATGTGCAACCCATAAATTGGTTAATGCATGGTAAAGCATTTTGGTGGGAAGAGAGATACAGAACACAATTGTACGCATAATGTAAATTAGGATGTGTTGAGAGTAAACCAATTAAGATTGTGAAATTAAAGGGGTCACAACAGGTGACATAAGATTATAAGTACAGTTCGTGTGTAATTTACCTGTGCATCAGCGCACTTGAGAATGAATTTTGATGTTAATCTCATGATAAATGAATGAATAATCATTTGAATTTGCTAGGATAAAGTGCGAATATTAGTGGATTGTAGGAGTAATTTTGCATTGTTTTGTGTTATATTTTTGGGATTGTGTTTGTGTTTGTTTGAAGCCATGATTTAGAGCTTAATTAAAGTCTTTAGAATAGAGTTGTGCCTTATTATTGTAGAGTTGATACCTTTTAGTCTCAGATCAAAAATATGCAACTGCTCAGTGGGAGGACGTACCGTCTGAGGACTGATGCTGGCTGGAGGCAGAAGCATGTTTTCCATGGAAATTAATCACATGGGTACAATACTTAGGTGTTGGTAACCAATAAATTAACATCTTCTCAACGTCTTCTATTCTTTTGTAAGTATAACAGTATACAGCGCGGTAGAACTTGAGAGAACCTAAATAGTAGATCCTCAAGCAATATTCAAATTAAGTGAGTGTCGATAAGTTCACTCTTCTCCAACTAGACAACTGGCCGGAGATCTACGAAAAACTTATCTGGGGGCCCTTGCCGGAATTGATACATGATCTATCAGATCTATATGCAGATTGAATCAAGCATTCAGATACCGTTCAGAGAACGCCTTTCCTTGCTTGACCAAGAAGCTGTATCACACCGCAACACTCTGTAGTATATACTCAAAAGAATCAGCGAGCTGGGGTAGCCAGTAGTTAGCAGACATCGCTCAGAGAAGCGCCATTCGCTAACCAACCGACTACGCACGCTGAAGGAGGGAAGTAGCCGACCACGCTGAAAAACGCGTTATTCGACACCAACCGCCATCGCCGTTCGAGAGAGCCAACCACTCCAAAGAAAGAGCTTTTTGACTTCTCGACGACGAACCGAAGACTTGAAGGAAGGAGGTAAGCTGATAGCTCTGAAAAGGAGCCTTTTCAAACTATCAACTTCTACATTGATGTACGTGCGAGCTGATACCGTTCCAAGAGATTGACATCCCAAGTAACGTCTTTCACCACACGACATCAGGGAACCAACAACCGACTTCAACCATTGCTGTACGTGCGTGCTGATAACGTCAGAAGAAACCAACGTTCCACGTGACGCTCTTCACCACACGACACCAGAGGAGGAGCACAGACGAAGAAGATGAGTTACGAACTGCCGATTCTCCTTAGCCTGTGAGTACAAAATAATACCTTACTTGTGATGCCTGAATATTGCAGTGAATATATGGTCTTTAAGTTGTGTTGAGCAAAAACTTCATAATAAATTCATTTTTGCCTTTCAAATAACGCGAGTCTTCGCTTAATCGAAAGATCTGTTGCCTTTCCCGTGTTATTTGAATTAATACGTAGATTATAAGTCAATAATAAATGTATTCTGCCTTTCATATAGAGTGAGATTTAACTTAATCGAATGATCTGTCGTTTTACGATTTTATTTGAATTAATAATAGTAAAAAGAAAATCTAAATAATAAATACTTGCCTTTCAAACGAAAACAAAATTACGGTAGATTTTGACTAGCAAAATTTAGTCTTGTCATTTGGTTTGAATTAAAATTAATGAACTTAAAACAAATAATAAATATATAATAATAAATATTTTGCATTTCAGAAAGAATAATCAAAGTGCGCTCTGACTAGCAGACATTACACTTCTTTATCCCCTTTCTGAATTAAAACAGAAAACTAAACTTTTTTTTTTAAATAAAAATCTTCATCACATAAATCATCAAACTTATTTCAGAAGGAAATACCATTCTCATTTTATAAATATTATTGTCATTAGAACCTTGTGGAGAATCTAAACGGGATATCCACATATCATTAATCATTTATAATAATAACTATCATTCTCATTTTATAAATACCATTGTCATTAGAACCTTGTAGAGAATCTAAACGGGATATCTACATATAATTAATCTCTAGAATTAATAATAATAATAAGTTAATTTCTTTATCGTGAAATTTTATACGGAGCTCTTTCACGAAAACTCATATAATAATATTAATAATAAGTAAATTTCTCTATCGTGAAAACTTAAACGGCGCTCTTTCACGAGCATTCAAATAATAATAATAATAATAATAAGTTATTTTTAATAAAATTGTAAATATTTCTTAAGAACAATTTTTATTCATCAAAATTAATTTTCAACTCGTTCACATTGTGTAAACCTAAACGGGGCTCTTTCACACACACACATATATATTTTTTTAAATTAATATTTACATTCGTAAATAAGTAACTAACCATTTTAAAGTAATCCATTTAAATTTATTAAAATTTTAATTATTTCAATAATCTATACTAGCCGAGACAAACTCATCATGAAGATTAGAGTTAAAACCTAAAAACATTCTTATTTGAAATAAGAGGTATCCAGGAACCTTACTATTCTTATTTGAAATAGGTTTCCAAACAGCTTGTCCACTAAGCTACTCAGCGTACAATCTATTTTACTAACACTTTGAAGCCACATTAAAGTATGCATTGCCTAGTATCCGATATTATTAATATTTAAAAATTAATAATAATAATAAGTAACTTTGAAATAAAATTTTAATTATTTTAAAACAGTTTTCATTTAAACTAACTTCCAATTATAATAATTTAAAATGGCTGAAGCAAATCTGTTAACAAAATTCGAGTACGCTGAAATTCAGTTATTACCTGAATTTAATGGTAGTCCATCCTGCAGTCTAGGTTATTTTATTGCAAGATGCGACAGTTTTCTAAACACCCATAGAAGAGCAGCCGCGACCGCCTACTCAAATGTAATTAATGAATTTTTATTCAATGTCATAAAAACTAAATTGAAAGGTGAAGCCAGTAGTATACTCGACCTAGATGCGAACAGTAACTACGAGAGGTTCAAAGAAAAACTAATCAGAAGGTTTGGAGATGTAAAGGACGAGAGATTGTTAGTACAAGAAATTTCTAACTGTTTCCAGAAACGAAACGAAAGTTATACAGATTATCACGACAGACTAGATGCCCTAGCTCTGCAATGTAAAAGCCTATGTAAACTCAACTACCGAGATCAGATCTTGGAATTGAAACTCAGAGAATTGGACGAGCTTTGCCTAAACACCTTTAAAGGAGGTATTCTAGAACCGTACCGTGCATATTTGCGCTACGCACAAATTGCAGACTTAAGTAGTGCGTTGCAACATTGTAGAATTTACGACAATGACCGCGCCCATGAAAGTTATATGGATCAGTTGAGAGGAACATCAAAATATCCTCCCAACAACATTTCCAGTCAGAAAGTGTATCCACCTAAGAATAGCCAAACGAACCAACCACTAAACCAGGTTTCTCATAATCCATTTACATATCCAAGACCACATAATAATTATTTTCCGCAGATGCGACAGTGTGTAAACTCACCAAACCTGCAATTCAGATATCCGAGTCCACATCCGAACTTTAGACCTGTCCAGAGTTCAAACCCCACCAGTGCCAGACCACAAAACCAACCTTTCAAGCCCACAAATCGACCCTATCCTACACCAAATAATATTGGAAGGAGATTTACTCCCAATAACCAGAGTTACCCAAAACCTATGTCAGGAGTGTCCACCACCCGAGCAAACGTAAATGCACATGAAGAAGACATTGATAGAACAGATAGTTATCCCCCTGAGGAACAATCAGAATACCCTCAGCAGACACAAGGATTCGAACCCATGCATGAATATGAAACAGAACAGAAACGTGAATACAACACTATTTAACGTTTGAAACACCTGTCGAGCATTATGCACGATATAGTCAACAATCACTTGTAGTTCCTTATGAGCTTAATTATGCACAAGAACAGGTTTATTCGCCTTACCCAACAATCTTAGCCGAAAACCTGAATGATTTAAGAAATGCCTCAAAACTGCCATTTATCACACTATTTGGATTAAAAATCTTGGTAGACAGTGGAGCTTGTAATTCCATTATGAATCCAAGCGTGGCATATGCAGAGCCGTGGAGAGCGGCGACGGGCCCTGGGGCTGGAATCTTCCGCCCCCCCCCCCCCCCCCCCCTCTGTAACCAAACTCTGTATAATTCATTTACAATCCTCTTAGATTTGCACAAACTGATTTTGCGCATTTTCTTTGCACTAAATCTTCATCACGAAATCAATTACAAGAACATAAAAAACCAGCAAGCAATTATAATAAAATTGTAGCATGCTGAACTGCTATGCCCAAGATCGCGGGTTTAAGTCCGGCCAAAGTCGTTGGATTTTTAAGAGCATTAAAATCCTTCAATATCCCTTTATTCGGAGGGGAAGTAAAGCCGATGGGCCCTTGTCTTAGATTTATGGCATGTAAAAGAACCTACCACTACATTTGGTAGTGTGTTGCCAAAATGTGTAGGCTATTTGGTTAGAAACGCTCTATCAAGTTCCAACGTTCGCCACTGGGTGTCAGTGACAGTAGCGTCTGGCAACCAAATTGAAATTGAACTTGTTGAGGAACCTGCGGGCCAAAGACTGTAGTTACTCCATCGTACATTCATTTCCTCCTCAATGCTATCCCAAATTAATTAATATGATTAACTTCAGACAGAGTTCTACACGCACAGTAAGTAGAAAGGACTGATGATCACGACATCCTAAGACCCAAAAAATAACCAACAGGATGTTCAGTTCACTGAACTGCATGTTAAAAGAGGTGGAAAGTTTATACTGTACACTGTGCAGTACTACGGCCTCTGTGACATATGACGAAATCTCTTTTTATAGTGAAAACATGATTTTTACACAAAGCCAAGGGGTATTTTAAAATACGTTTTACATATAGGGTTTTTATGTTGACATTCTTAGAACTTGCTGCCCTTGCTAATGACAAGATGGCGGCAAGTGTGACGGTTGAGTGAAGTTGCTCTTGCTACACCCTGCTTAAATAGAAAGTTAAGTTGCAGAAAGTGCTGATTCGTGTGAACCAAGTCATATTATTAGGCATCCTCTTCACTAAAAAGTAAACGCGATGTCTCTAAAGGAAGTAGCTAGGAAGATATCGGCTTTCGAAGATTCCTTGAAAGAATATCAAGCTCGCCTGGATTCAGCTGTCAGTGCCGCCAACCCACCAAACGTGCTCCAAGCTCTTGGCGATGAGTTCCAGGCGTTCAAGAAACAGGCCAGTGATGACATCTCCAGACTTAAAGGGGAGTTGAAGGAACTGGAAAACCGGCTTCACAAACAAGATGAGGTATTGGATGAGGCTGAACAGTACAGTCGCCGAAACTGCCTCTTGTTGCATGGGGTCCCTGAGCAGCCGTCTGAGGACGTCTACAAAATAGCACTCGAGACACTGAAAAATAAACTTTCAGTGGATATCTCACTGCTTGATGTGGATCGCTGCCACAGGCTGGGCCGCCGATATCGAACGTCTGCTGAGGTGGTCTCGCAAGGAAATCGACCGATTATCATCAAGTTTCTTCGGTATCATGATCGAGATCGTGTGTGGCGTGCGAAGCGAGCTTTTAAGGGCAGTGGGCTCATGCTAACTGAGTCACTCACAAGTGTGAGAAAAACTATCTTAAATCAGGCACGGGATATATGGGGATTGCAGAAATGCTGGACTCAAGATGGACGTATTTGTGTTTTAAGGGAGGATGGAATCAAAATTCAAATATGCACGATGATGCAGTTAAACAATATGGCAGGGAGTAGGATGAACAAGTGAACCTAGGATAGAAATTATGTGTATAGTAATTAGCTTATATTTGTGTGTGTGTGTGTGTATGTGTGTGCTTGTGAAAGTCAGTGGATCTGCTCACCAGGTTGCTCAGGTAAGCTCATTTTACTACTTACTTAAATTTATTTCCCACTGCATACTTTCAGATGTTTGTTGACCAGGACAACGGCAATACCATTGACCTGCATTCCTCTCCCCTAACTTCGCCCACCCCTTCTCTCCCGTCCCTACCAGCTTCAACGGGACTTGTGTTGCAAGAGCAGCTTAAGAGCCACCCGCGGTCGTTACAGTGTTGTCACCTAAATGGTCAGTCATTAATAGCGCATCTGGAGGAGGTAGAGGCTATTTTTGAAGTAAACAATGTACATATTATTGGAATCAGTGAAAGTTGGATGCGTAAAGACATGCCGTCATCTGCAGCTAACCTTGATGGATACTCTATATTACGCCATGACCGTATTGACAAAATAGGTGGCGGGCTTCTACTTTATTACAGAAACGACCTAAAATGTAAGATAATTTCCACTTCTGACCCAACACTTATACTGCGACCAGAATTTATGTTTGTAGAATTAGACTGCCATAAAAAGATATTAATAGGGATTGTATACAAGCCACCTAAAATAAGACAGACTGCTGATTTTGAAGATACATTAGCAGGTCTTGCCTCGGCATACGACGACATTATAATCATGGGTGATTTTAACACTGACCTTTTAAAGCAGACTGGTGAAGTTAACAGCCTACTGAATTTATTTCTCGCCACAAACATGACGGTTTTACCCCTGAACGCTACTAATCATGTTCATTACACTGACCATACGAGCCATACCTTAATTGATCTTCTTGTGACAAATCAACCTCAGAAAGTAATTAAACACGGACAGATCCCTGCTCCTGGCATCTCTTCACATGATCTATTGTACGTATGTTATTCTATTCGAATACCCAAGTATAAACCACGCTACATTACAATACGAGACTTACGACATATTGACCAGAATAAACTACGCTATGATGCATATAACTTGCATTGGGATAATATACGTAATTCTCAGAACATAAACTCTAAAGTAAATACATTCAATTTAATGGTACTAGAAATATTTGACAAACATGCACCAAAGAAACGGGTAAGAATTACCCGCTCTTCATCTGCGTGGCTAACGGCCGAGGTAAGATCTGCTATGGCCAGTCGTGACAAACTATACAGACAATACAGACTGACACATGATGCAGTTGATTTTGAGAGATATAAAATTCTGAGAAACAGAACCAAGCAGCTAATTAGAAATTCTAAATATAAATACTTTCAGGAACTGATGAAAACCAACAGCCCTAGACAAAAATGGAGTAAATTACGTGCGGTAGGGATAGGTAAGACAGTTGAACAACATGTACCAAGCATATCGCTAGAGGCTCTAAATGATCACTTCGCACGGCCAAAAGTAGCCTCTACCTCCTTCCCTAAAAGTTCACTACCGGTACCCTTGTTACAACAGCAGTCTGTTTTTGAGCAATTCTCTTTTAGAAATGTCAGCTCGAATGAAGTTAAAGGTGTGATATACTCTATTTCATCCAATGCCACAGGTAATGATGACATTCCTATATCACTGATTAAGGATGTCTTGGGAGCTGTTCTGCCAATATTAACTCATATATTCAACTACTGCCTGACAAACGGAGTGTTCCCAGATGTTTGGAAAGATGCACTAATTAGACCTATCCCGAAGAGCTCCAAGTTTGATTCTCCTTCAGATTATCGTCCAGTATCCATCCTACCACCATTATCCAAGGTACTTGAACGTCTAGTTCATACACAAGTTACTGAATACCTTACAAAGCATTCCCTACTCAACCCCTTCCAATCCGGCTTCAGAAAGGGGCATAGCACTGCGACAGCCTTACTACGAGTGACAGATGATATCAGATGTGCAATGGACCAACGGGACGTGACTGTACTGACATTATTAGATCTCAGTAGTGCCTTTGACACCGTCAACCCTCAGTTGCTACTGCAGAAACTTCGAGAACTAAATTTTAATAGTGTGTCACTCCGGTTCTTTTCCTCTTATCTCGAAAATCGCCGGCAACGTGTGATAGTGGGAAATGCGAGTTCGGGATGGCAAAGTAAGACCCTCGGTGTCCCTCAGGGTTCGGTTCTTGGGCCACTGTTATTTATCATCCAAATAAATGACATATCAAAAGCCCTTAATTTCTGCAAATTGCAAGTGTATGCAGATGATGTACAGATCTACTATCATTCAAAACCGAGTGACATCAATAATGCAATTATTAAAATAAATTCTGACCTACAACAGCTTAGTGACTATGCTTATAAAAACAGTTTATTAATAAACCCAAATAAAACTCAAGTGATTATTATCGGTACCAGTAAAAACTTATATTATCTCAAGCAACGTGACATCTCGCCAATAATTTTAAATAATAAAATCATACCCTACTCTACTTCAGTGACAAACTTAGGAATTATTATGACTGAGACCTTAAATTGGACTAAACAGGTGATAAGCACATGTAATAAAGTACATAAATGCTTATATCCTCTGAAACGGTTCGGTAATGTATTCTCTGTTCGACTTAAAGTACAACTAATTCGCTCTCTGATACTACCTATATTTGACTACTGTGACACTGTGTTGACTGAAATAACCTGCGACAGTAACAAGAAACTGGACCGGTGCCTCAACAACTGTGTAAGATATATCTTTGGCCTGCGATATGATGTTCATATATCACCCTATTATAAGGAGCTGTCGTGGCTTCGAGTGCACCAGCGTCGTGAACTCCACATGTTATCACTACTGCACAAAATACTTTCCACTAATACCCCTAACTATCTTGTTTTACCGTTTTCTTACCTCTCGTCCTATCATGACCACAATACGAGATCTGGCTCCTCTCTTGCCATACCTATAAACCGTACTGCTGTTTACAACCGCTCGTTCATAATCTCTGCGTCCAGGTCATGGAATTTGCTACCTGTGAACATTAGAGACAATCCCTCTCATCGCAAGTTTAAAGTGGCTTGCTGCGAGTATTTGCTGGGTGGAGCCCGCTGACTTCCTGGATAAATGTTGAATGAACGAATGAATGAATGAGATGAATGATCGGATTACTGTAGTTACGTCATTTAAGGGTACCGTACTTTACTTTGTGTATTTTTGAAATCAATGATTCTACCATTATTCATATTATCACTATTCTTATTGCTATTAATATTATTTGTGCTATTTGTAATTATAAGTCATGTAGATGTATACTCTTCTAGTGGTTAAGTGTAAGAGAGGGCCTTGAGCCCTAACTTCGCCACCAATAAAGGCATTATCTATCTTGAAGAGTCACGCCCTTCGGTCCAAGCCTAAACACTGATAAGTGTTTCGGTTGAACGGCGATCACACATCATTGTACAGTATACTAAGCAAAATATATTTTCGTAATTTACTACAGGTATATTCATACGTAAGTCACGTTATTTATTATGTGCTATCAGTAGATTGCAGCTGATCAGTGATTGTTTTCACAAAAGAAGAAAATGTGAATTTGAACTATATTTTGTAATTTGCAGTCAGTGAACTTCTTATAATTTAATGACCTATAACTCAATAGTTTGGACCTAATTTTTGCAAAATTTCCCGGAGGAGGACCCCCAGACCACACTCTGAGCTTGGTGATATTCCATACCTCCGGTGATTATTTTTGTGTTATTTTGGATTTTAAAAAAAGGTGACCATTGGCATTTAGTGGCTATGGAAAAGACTCTCCGATATTGGAGTAAAAACCCTCGCCCCCTCAAGTAAGACCCCGCGGTATAGATCACCAATGACCGTGATGGGGGTCTTCAGCAAGTCTGCAGATCAGAGGTTCGAATCCCCAGTGCTGACAGTGGCTGTACTGAGTGTGGGTTTTCACACTCCCTCCAGACAAATGCCGGGATAGTACCTTATTTCAAGTCCAGGGACATCTAACCTACTCTTAACCCTAAGAATTACATTAATAGTGGCGACGGGCAACGCATTCCCACTTTTCCCAGTCGGCAACTAAGAATACGGCATGTGCGTCCTGAAAAATAAGTGCTTTGCAGATCGATGCTGCTCTTTGGAATAAACGGCGTAGAAATGTCCGATAATTATAACAGCCATTGCACCAGCTCAAAACAAAATTGTATTTTATATTAATATTCGACAGTACTTCATTTTAATTTTCTTCTAAATTAAGCAGAGTTCATATATTTGGTCTTAAGTAAATCTGCGCGGTTGCCTACATGATATATATTGATTTCTCCATCGCCATGCACATCACTGACGTTACTTATTGTTTTAAGGGGCGGAACAGCTACGCCATCTGCCCCTACCACTGACGTAACTTATTGTTGTTTTAAGGGGCGGAACAGCTACACCATCTGCCCCTACCACTGACGTAACTTATTGTTGTTTTAAGGGGCGGAACAGATACGGTAGGTCATCTGCCCTTACTACTGACGTTCCATGAGAGGAATTGGAAGTTGAGTGATTCAGTGCCCTAGCTTAATTGTCATTTTTCTCCTGGTTAATTAAACACTTAGTCCAGAAAAATTCTGGAATTTTACCTTCGTTTCAGTCTTTGGATACATTTCCCAACTCTAGTACCAATAGTAATATAAATTTTCAATAAATCCCTTAATCAGAAATGATTTGCGCACGAACCCAAGTAAGTAGTGGGGTAGTGGGGGAGCTGCTTACCTTTTTATTGAGCCACCCTCGTAGCTGCCCCGAACCTGATATCTCGCTAACCAAACATGGGATTAGAACATACAGGGTGTCCTAGCACTGCTAGTAATGCCCCCTACTTTCCTATAGGCTCTTTATTTAATGAAACGACCAAAACTAAATGGTCATTCGCGAGTAGTGGGGTAGTGTTGGTTTCCTGAAGTCGCGCTCGTGCTTGAATATGTATGCCTATGTTGGCAAAGGGTTAGGTGGTGGGGGAGGAGTAGGGTCGAGTGAGGGGTCGTTTAGATGGTATTTTTTCCGCTCTAGGTGATGGTGAGGTTATTTTTTAAAAATGGATGGAATTTGGAAAGGCCATTTGGGGTAAACATGTTGTTTTTTAACATTTTGGCGACGAATGTTTTTTATACGCATGCGCACTTGAGGGGTTTTGTAAGAGGGCGGGCTTTTTAAATGATGATTTATCAATGAGTGTTTTTTAATACGTATTGAAATAAACCAAAAAAAACTAATAGGTCATCGGCTTTTGACTATCTCGCTAACCAATAATCGGATTTAAACGTATGAGGTGTCGTAGGACTCGTGGTGAAATCCCCTTTTCTATGGACGGGGTATATTCACTCTAAAATAAAAACTACCCTTACCCGGGGGATGAAATAGTAATTTATTTTTTGTACGCCTGCGCATTTGGTTTTTTTTGTAAAAGAGCGGGCTTTTTAAATGATGATTTATAAATGAGTGTTTTTTTTAATACGTATTTAAATAAACCATAAAAACTAATAGGTCATTGGCTTTTGACTATCTCGCTAACCAATAATCGGATTTAAACGTATGAGGTGTCGTAGGACTCGTGGTGAACTCTCTTTTTCTATCGAAGGGGTATATCCACTCCAAAATAAAAACTACCCTTACCCGGGGGTTGAAATAGTAATATTTTTTGTATGTGCGCGCACGGTCGGCTTTTGTCAAAAGGACTTAACTATACGTTAGTTAATATTTTCTGAACCCCTCATGGGATTTTGCCATAGGCAGTATTATAGCCCTGGGGGGTAACGCCCCGTTTTTGAATGTAGGATTTATTTTTGTCGAAAGGGCCTAACGACACTTTTGTTCATATCTCGCGAACCAATCATGCTAGGGACTTGTATGAGGGGTCCTAGCACTTGGGGCAACATTCCCTGTTTGGGGGTGAAACTACCCCCCAAAATTGAAAAATCCCTATCTCGGAAACGAAGAATCCTAAAATTAGGTGTGATAGCTTAAAAAATAGGGGATGATATAGGCTTTTACCTCGATGGATCATTTCACCCCTAAAACAGTAAATAGTCATGTTATGGGGAAAAAACGTGTTAAACACCTAAAAATGATAAATGAACCTAAGATCTTTTGTTTTTGATGAAAAATAGCAGGGGGGTGAAACTACCCCCCAAAATTGAAAAATCCCTATCTCGGAAACGAAGAATCCTAAAATTAGGTGTGATAGCTTAAAAAATAGGGGATGATATAGGCTTTTACCTCGATGGATCATTTCACCCCTAAAACAGTAAATAGTCGTGTTATGGGGAAAAAACGTGTTAAACACCTAAAAATGATAAATGAACCTAAGATCTTTTGTTTTTGATGAAAAATAGCAGAGGGGTGAAACTACCCCCCAAAATTGAAAAATCCATATCTCGGAAACGAAGAAGCCTAAAATTAGGTGTGATAGCTTAAAAAATAGGGGATGATATGGGCTTTTACCTCGATTGATCATTTCACCCCTAAAACAGTAAATAGTCATGTTATGGGGAAAAAACGTGTTAAACACCTAAAAATGATAAATGAACCTAAAATATTTTGTTTTTGATGAAAAATAGCAGGGGGGTGAAACTACCCCCCAAAATTGAAAAATCCCTATCTCGGAAACGAAGAAGCCTAAAATTAGGTGTGATAGCTTAAAAAATAGGGGATGATATGGGCTTTTACCTCGATGGATCATTTCACCCCTAAAACAGTAAATAGTCATGTTATGGGGGAAAAACGTGTTAAACACCTAAAAATGATAAATGAACCTAAGATCTTTTGTTTTTGATGAAAAATAGCAGGGGGGTGAAACTACCCCCCAAAATTGAAAAATCCCTATCTCGGAAACGAAGAAGCCTAAAATTAGGTGTGATAGCTTAAAAAATAGGGGATGATTAGGGCTTTTACCTGGATAGGTCATTTCACCCCTAAAACAGTAAATAGTCATGTTATGGGGAAAAAATGTGTTATACACCTAAAAAATGATAAATGAACCTAAGATCTTTTGTTTTTGATGAAAAATAGCAGGGGGGTGAAACTACCCCCCAAAATTGAAAAATCCCTATCTCGGAAACGAAGAATCATAAAATTAGGTGTGATAGCTTAAAAAATAGGGGATGATTAGGGCTTTTACCTGGATAGGTCATTTCACCCCTAAAACAGTAAATAGTTATGTTATGGGGGAAAAATGTGTTATACACCTAAAAGCATAAGCATCTTTGTGAAACCATGCTTTAATGGACATGTGTATGGAGGATGATTGTTGTTATTATTATTATTAGGTAATTATGGATTAATGTGCGGATAGATAACTAACCTGTGGGGAGCGTGATGGCGCAGGTGCTTAGCTGCTCGTCTTTACTCGGGCAGGTGGGGTTCAAATCCCGGTGACGGCGGGGGTTGGAATTTTCACCTGAAAAAAATCACGTGGCGTCAGGAAGGGCATTCGGCCTTAAATCCCCGGCCAAAACCAAAATGAGCCTGGTTGGCTCCGGCGACTCAAAATAATTGGGAAAAGCCGAAGAAAGAAAAAAATGATAACTCACCAGTAATAGTAAACATTGGTTTGAGGTGTTGAAGAAGTCAGGATGGCCAACCCTTTACCCTGGTTCACGAATGGACCCCAAAAAGTTTTACCTGTCAAGACTCAGTCTACCCTGTTGCAGCCTTGTGAAAAAAAATCGAACCGGGGCCTCTGTAGTGACAGTGGAGCTATATTCATGATGATTTTTAAACAAACATAGGCTTGCCTACTACCGCTGTGTTGAATCTGCACAGAGACTCTGGCTTTGGTTTGCGTAGTGTGCCTTGCTGATAACAGCACAGCGACCTTGTCAGGAAGTTTCATATTACTCATTTGCTTGATAGCGGACATGCTATGCACATGACTAGATCGTTGTTAGGTTTGACAAAGGCTTAGTGAAGCTTATGGCAACCTTGAAATGAATGTCATGGTATAGTCGGGGTTGGAAGCCAAGACCTTAGGGTTGACAACCAAGTAGGTTAACCACTACACGGTGATATGGTGAAATAATAATGTAACAGAACATATAGAAACGTTTTCTATAGTTTAACGAATTGGCATACCATGAGAGGTGTAGGTAATGGAAATTGAATCCTTAGCTGATGATTATACTACTTTCCATGCCCACGTATAAGCTATCATGTTAGAAAAAGAATGGTATGGCTTGTTTTAAACGGAGAATAATCATTGTGTTTACTGTGAAACACAAATCTGAATTTAAAATTAATTTAAAATAATTAATTTAAAATTAACTAATTTAAAATTAGTTTAGTACGCTGAAGTTAAAATGAATAATGATCACGTTACAGTCAGCCAGTTTCAAAGCCATGAGAACTAAGTGAACAAAGTATAAAATTCATGAGCCAGTGAGGAATTCAACATGCTGTCCTTTGGACAAGAGAGAAGCGTTCTACAGCGACCCTCAATGGTTTGGGACATCGTAAAGATGAAAATTAAATCTAAGCTACTACACGCTTATATACTAGAATAAGAAATGGAAAACAATTGGTCAAATAAAGGACAGAAGGAATAAAAAAAAATGGCCCTCAACCCTCAAGCATAAGGATTGAGGGAGTTGGAAGGAAGGAGAGCCATGAAAGGCAGATAAAAAGTATACTAGGAGTGGCTTTGCCCCAGAGGTAATGGATAAAGAGGAGGAAAACTGGACTCAGCTCAGAAATCCCTTGGGGTTGCCAACTTCCAAACTGATCAGCCCTTGAGGGTGTAGCCATAGGCAGAGTGCATCGCAAGTCGTGGGGCTAAATACACCCTACCTTCTTGAGGGGGCTTGGGCAAAAGACAGGAAATAACATGAAAATAAAAAAAGCAAGGCTGCCTCCTCAGGATATCAGAAAAAATAAATAAACCAGGGCCAATGAAGTTTCAAAAGGAAGAGACTCCCTAGGGCTCGGATACTCTAATCATGTTGGGGTCGGTAGAGAACAAGAGTTGAGCAAGTGTGGTCGACAGGAAATAAGAGAGTGAGGAGCCTAGCACAAGTTAGTGGAAGCAATGACGGTCTCAGCTGGGACTCCGTGATCGTCAACCTACATGACACTAGATATGACGCCCAGGGGTGGAATTAAAGACCTCTTTTTGTTTTTTATCACTGGCTTTTAAGAACGCTAACACATGGCATGCCTTATAATGCAATACTGGTCCTAGGGTATGCAAAATTGTATTAGAAACTCAGCTAATAATAGTGTGCTTGCCCATGATTTACCTTAAATTTTCCTAAAATCCACTACATTTTCCGCAAATTGACCAAATGACACAACATTCCAGCAAAATTCAACAAATGACTACCAGATTTATTGAAATTCCATTGATTTACCTAAGCATGGTTTAAACTACCTCAAATTCATATAAAATTAGACGAATATAGATGAAAATTCACTAAAATTTACCGAATTTAGCCAAGTGGTGTACAAACCATGAAATTTATCCAATTTTTATTAAAATTGACTACATGTACTCGAAAATTCCATAATATTCCCTTTACATGTATGCTTTTTGTTGTTGTTGTTGTTGTTGTTGTTGTTGTTGTTGTTTCGTTTACCACACTCCCTGTAGACAATCACCTCAACATGACTTTCTCCTAGACTAGGAGCTTTACATTCGACATGATAGCTGAGTTTCATTTCCCATAAACTTGTCTCTGAGGTGGGTGTCAGGAAAAGGCATTCAGCTGTAAAAACCACACCCTCACGTAGACTTTCATAACCTCTTACGTTGAGGTTCCTTACACTAACGACATTAAATGATTGAACGGTTTCCTTTTCACAATTCCTGTCTATACTTTCCTCTTTAAGGTTGCAAGATGTTTGCAAGATTCCTAAAATGCAATTAAATGTAATAAATACCTTAAGATGGTTTCATTTGTTTAATGATATGGTGTTGATGATGGATATATACGTTAAGACTAATTTTTGTTAGGTCTTGACTGGCCTTGCAATTAGAAATTGACAAACCAAACATGGGTTATCTACCACGGGAACACTTTGACCTCTATGTTGGTTATTGACCAGTAAGTACAGTTCTAGTAATGAGACAGAAATCCAACACAAACAATGAGCGCGCAATGCGGCGGAGATTGGTACCACGATGTACTGTCGGTTATGTAGCTATGTGGAATGCACATCACATATGGTTTACTTAAAGGTTTGGAGATTCCATTAAAGATATTTCTACAATAAACCATTTTCAAATGGTCATTCGTTGGTGTGAAAATATTTATTATATGGTATTTTATGAAAACAATTATGATTTATAAAAAAAATATATGTTTACTGTATTCTTATTTAATGTAAGCACTAGAGGCACTATCGACCAACATACAGCACTATCTGGAATGTATATTGCATACTTAAAGGTTTAGTGATCCCATTAAAGGTATTCCTACAATAAATGATTTTTAAGTTGTCGTTCTATGGCGTGAAAATATTTAATATACGATATTTGCTAAAAGGATTTACCAGTGGAATTATTTTACAAGTAGTTATTTTAATGACCAACAGAGTTCACTGTTAAGAAGGTAGAGCCCTATGTGGAATGTAGGATAACATGTTATACATGATACGTGACAACTGTAAGGCTTGTGATTTTTAAAATGCCTTTAACCCTATATTAAACACTCAGTTTGCAATACTGATAACTGCAATGTTACTGAAAAAAAATTGAAACAAAACAAAAATCAGCATTGAAAAACCAAAAAGTGGTTGAGCATATATACAGTGGGGAAAAGAAAAGTTTTGTAAACACTAATGTCCAACAAGACTAATTAAATCAGTAACTGTCAGGGTGGCCGAGTGGTTAAGGCGTTTGACTTAAGATCAACTTTCCAAATATATAAGGAAGCAAGGGTTCGAATCCCTTCCCTGACATAACTATTGCTTGAACATGCAAGAAAACAAGAAATATACACAAACTATGTTTATCAATTTAGTCATTTTTTTTTACAAGAGATAGACACACAGAATACAGTTCTTTTTGTTTATTATTTCTTTTAAACATAACACTTGTTGAAATTTTTTTTTTAGGGGATGGGTGTGTTGCTATGTTGACCCATTACACAATAATAGCAGCTTTACGAAGTTCATTTTCTATATTTAATAGCTCTTTCTCATAACTAATATGACCAAGCTGTTTACAGGCATGCAAGAGCTGTAGACGTTCGACTAATATATTAGGATCGTTCCATTTACTATTTTTTATGAATGGTTTCAGAATCTCGGGAAGCAGTTCATCATTATCACCATTAATATGATTATCATCCTCATTATTATAATCATTTTCATAATGATGATCATTATCATCGTTATCATTACCATGATAATTTCCACCTGTGTCCACAGTCTGTTCAATGGTTTGAGTTGTCTTTGATAGTGTTGAAAGCTTCTTTTTAGATGTGCTAGAATGCTTTAACATTGTTATGTTATTATTACCACTATTACCTTTCCCCACTAACTTTTTGATGGGGTATATTGTCTCTGATAGGGTTGAGGGCTTTTGAGATGTGGGGGCATGTCTGAACATGGGTTTCACAGGAGGTGTTAAAGGTTTCTCATTAAACAACTCGCTAACAGCATGAGTGCGTTGTAGTGTATTAAACTTGAGGTTAATATTATCTTGAGCAGTACTATCTTTCTCTTGGACTTGGTTTCTTGCTTTGGTTTGGGTTTTCCTTACATTTAGACTAGCGTGATTATTAAGTTTACATTCATGATTGTTTGAAGAAAGTACGTCCGATTCTTTTGTTTTAAGCATTCCTCGACACTGTTTCGATCGTTGCTTTGAACAGCGCCAAATAACAGTTCCATTTTTATTGCTTTGTTTCACAATATATGAATATCCTTTATAGTATGCATAAGGCTTACCATACCTAGTCACTGATACTTCCATATCAACTGTCAAGCACAAACTAATCTCTAGTAAAGACAACTTGGTAATAACAAAAATAGTTTAATGTGGGAGCATATATACATGCAAAAAGTGGGAGCAAAGGTGGGGGGTAAAAAGTGGGAGCAAAAGTGGTAGCAAATGCGGGAGAAAAAAAAACTGTGAGCAAAAAGTGGGAGCAAATATGGGATCAAATGTGGGAGAAAGCAAATATAAAAAAAAGTGGGAGCAAATATGCCAACAAATATGTCAACAAATATACCAGCAAAAGTAAATACACAAGTCAAGATCGATTAAAGTGCAAAGAAAATATGAAAGCAAATATAAGAGCAAAAATGGTGTTTTTCTAAAACAACTAGACATAACAAACTTAGTCATAACCTAACCTCACCTAACCTCACCTAACCTAACCTCACCTCACCTCACCTAACCTAACCTCACCTCACCTAACTTCACCTAACCTAACCTAACCTAACTTTACCTAACCTAACTTGACTGAACTTTACCTAACCTAACCCATCATAACTTCACCTAACCTAACTTTACCTAATCTAACTTCACCTAACCTAACTTTCAACTCACAGATCAAGATTAAATTCTAGGCATAGTTGAGTTGGAACCCAAGACTTCAGGGATAACACACAAGTATACTAGCCACTACACCGCAAAAATGAGCAAATTACCATGCAACACAACATAAAGTAAAAGTTTCCTGTAGTGTAACTCATTGGCTGTCAACCATAGTTCGGGAATTCAAACCCAAGACCTCAGGACTTTTTGTTTTGAACATTATCAGAAATATTATTCCATTTGCATTTTGCTGCTGCTGCTTATAGTTATAAGAGTTGACATTAATATGGAAAGCAAAAAAAATGTGGGAGCAAAAAGTGGGAGCAAAACGTGTAAGCAGAAGTGGGAGCAAACAAGTGTGAGCAAATATGGGAGCAGAAAGTGGGATCAAATGTGAAAGCAAAAGTGGGAGCAAAAAGAGCGAGGAAAAGTGAGTGCACAAAGTGGGAGCAAAATGTGTGAGTAAAAAGTGGGGCCAAATGTGGTGTTTTACTAAAACAATCTCCCCTAACCTAACCTAACCTAACTTCACCCAACCTAATTTCACCTAACCTAACTTCACCTAACCTAACCTTCCAACTCTCAGATCAAAAATTAAATTCTGGCCATAGTCGAGTTGGAACCCAAAACCTCTGGGATAACACTCAAGTATACTAGCCACTACATCGCGAAATGGGCAAATTATCATGCAACACATCACAAAAATAAAAAGTTTTCTGTAGTGTAACTCATTGGCTGACAATCATAGTTGAGAATTCAAACCCAAGACCTCAGGACTTTTGTTTTGAACATTATCAGAAATATTATTCCATTTACATTTTGCTGTTGCTTATAGTTATAAGAGTTGGCATTAATATGGGAGCAAAAGTAAAAGCAAAAAGTGGGTGCAAGCATGGCTGGTTGTAGAGACTTTCATATCAACAAATACACATAAATTAAATTTTAGTAAAGTGACTTGGCTAATAATAATAATAATATTAACAGTTTAAAAAAAATTCAAGGGGATTGATGTTTTTCAGGATGTAATTTCCAAAGTACTGTCAAGAATAATAATTACATGAACAGATTCCAAGAACTCTAGAGTGCTTTTAAGGTTAATGATTGGCTAGGAGTGAGATAGAGCTAGCTAACCTAAGTTAACCTCAGCTCAGTAAACCTAACCTTGTCACATGGCATGTTCTACAAGTATAGACTTGCTTTGAGACTGGCTATGACGTCACAGATGAATGGCGGTGGGAGGCTGGCAAAAAGGAAAATGTTTTTGGGTAATAAAAACATCATGTCCAGCCTCCCACCGCCATTCATCTGTGACGTCATAGCCAGTCTCAAAGCAAGTCTATACTTGTAGAACATGCCATGTGACAAGGTTAGGTTTACTGAGCTGAGGTTAACTTAGGTTAGCTAGCTCTATCTCACTCCTAGCCAATCATTAACCTTAAAAGCACTCTAGAGTTCTTGGAATCTGTTCATGTAATTATTATTCTTGACAGTACTTTGGAAATTACATCCTGAAAAACATCAATCCCCTTGAATTTTTTTTAAACTGTTAATATTATTATTATTATTAGCCAAGTCACTTTACTAAAATTTAATTTATGTGTATTTGTTGATATGAAAGTCTCTACAACCAGCCATGCTTGCACCCACTTTTTGCTTTTACTTTTGCTCCCATATTAATGCCAACTCTTATAACTATAAGCAACAGCAAAATGTAAATGGAATAATATTTCTGATAATGTTCAAAACAAAAGTCCTGAGGTCTTGGGTTTGAATTCTCAACTATGATTGTCAGCCAATGAGTTACACTACAGAAAACTTTTTATTTTTGTGATGTGTTGCATGATAATTTGCCCATTTCGCGATGTAGTGGCTAGTATACTTGAGTGTTATCCCAGAGGTTTTGGGTTCCAACTCGACTATGGCCAGAATTTAATTTTTGATCTGAGAGTTGGAAGGTTAGGTTAGGTGAAGTTAGGTTAGGTGAAATTAGGTTGGGTGAAGTTAGGTTAGGTTAGGTTAGGGGAGATTGTTTTAGTAAAACACCACATTTGGCCCCACTTTTTACTCACACATTTTGCTCCCACTTTGTGCACTCACTTTTCCTCGCTCTTTTTGCTCCCACTTTTGCTTTCACATTTGATCCCACTTTCTGCTCCCATATTTGCTCACACTTGTTTGCTCCCACTTCTGCTTACACGTTTTGCTCCCACTTTTTGCTCCCACATTTTTTTTGCTTTCCATATTAATGTCAACTCTTATAACTATAAGCAGCAGCAGCAAAATGCAAATGGAATAAAAATTCTGGTAATGTTCAAAACAAAAAGTCCTGAGGTCTTGGGTTTGAATTCCCGAACTATGGTTGACAGCCAATGAGTTACACTACAGGAAACTTTTACTTTATGTTGTGTTGCATGGTAATTTGCTCATTTTTGCGGTGTAGTGGCTAGTATACTTGTGTGTTATCCCTGAAGTCTTGGGTTCCAACTCAACTATGCCTAGAATTTAATCTTGATCTGTGAGTTGAAAGTTAGGTTAGGTGAAGTTAGATTAGGTAAAGTTAGGTTAGGTGAAGTTATGATGGGTTAGGTTAGGTAAAGTTCAGTCAAGTTAGGTTAGGTAAAGTTAGGTTAGGTTAGGTTAGGTGAAGTTAGGTGAGGTGAGGTTAGGTTAGGTGAGGTGAGGTGAGGTTAGGTTAGGTGAGGTTAGGTGAGGTTAGGTTATGACTAAGTTTGTTATGTCTAGTTGTTTTAGAAAAACACCATTTTTGCTCTTATATTTGCTTTCATATTTTCTTTGCACTTTAATCGATCTTGACTTGTGTATTTACTTTTGCTGGTATATTTGTTGACATATTTGTTGGCATATTTGCTCCCACTTTTTTTTATATTTGCTTTCTCCCACATTTGATCCCATATTTGCTCCCACTTTTTGCTCACAGTTTTTTTTTCTCCCGCATTTGCTACCACTTTTGCTCCCACTTTTTACCCCCCACCTTTGCTCCCACTTTTTGCATGTATATATGCTCCCACATTAAACTATTTTTGTTATTACCAAGTTGTCTTTACTAGAGATTAGTTTGTGCTTGACAGTTGATATGGAAGTATCAGTGACTAGGTATGGTAAGCCTTATGCATACTATAAAGGATATTCATATATTGTGAAACAAAGCAATAAAAATGGAACTGTTATTTGGCGCTGTTCAAAGCAACGATCGAAACAGTGTCGAGGAATGCTTAAAACAAAAGAATCGGACGTACTTTCTTCAAACAATCATGAATGTAAACTTAATAATCACGCTAGTCTAAATGTAAGGAAAACCCAAACCAAAGCAAGAAACCAAGTCCAAGAGAAAGATAGTACTGCTCAAGATAATATTAACCTCAAGTTTAATACACTACAACGCACTCATGCTGTTAGCGAGTTGTTTAATGAGAAACCTTTAACACCTCCTGTGAAACCCATGTTCAGACATGCCCCCACATCTCAAAAGCCCTCAACCCTATCAGAGACAATATACCCCATCAAAAAGTTAGTGGGGAAAGGTAATAGTGGTAATAATAACATAACAATGTTAAAGCATTCTAGCACATCTAAAAAGAAGCTTTCAACACTATCAAAGACAACTCAAACCATTGAACAGACTGTGGACACAGGTGGAAATTATCATGGTAATGATAACGATGATAATGATCATCATTATGAAAATGATTATAATAATGAGGATGATAATCATATTAATGGTGATAATGATGAACTGCTTCCCGAGATTCTGAAACCATTCATAAAAAATAGTAAATGGAACGATCCTAATATATTAGTCGAACGTCTACAGCTCTTGCATGCCTGTAAACAGCTTGGTCATATTAGTTATGAGAAAGAGCTATTAAATATAGAAAATGAACTTCGTAAAGCTGCTATTATTGTGTAATGGGTCAACATAGCAACACACCCATCCCCTAAAAAAAAAATTTCAACAAGTGTTATGTTTAAAAGAAATAATAAACAAAAAGAACTGTATTCTGTGTGTCTATCTCTTGTAAAAAAAAATGACTAAATTGATAAACATAGTTTGTGTATATTTCTTGTTTTCTTGCATGTTCAAGCAATAGTTATGTCAGGGAAGGGATTCGAACCCTTGCTTCCTTATATATTTGGAAAGTTGATCTTAAGTCAAACGCCTTAACCACTCGGCCACCCTGACAGTTACTGATTTAATTAGTCTTGTTGGACATTAGTGTTTACAAAACTTTTCTTTTCCCCACTGTATATATGCTCAACCACTTTTTGGTTTTTCAATGCTGATTTTTGTTTTGTTTCAATTTTTTTTCAGTAACATTGCAGTTATCAGTATTGCAAACTGAGTGTTTAATATAGGGTTAAAGGCATTTTAAAAATCACAAGCCTTACAGTTGTCACGTATCATGTATAACATGTTATCCTACATTCCACATAGGGCTCTACCTTCTTAACAGTGAACTCTGTTGGTCATTAAAATAACTACTTGTAAAATAATTCCACTGGTAAATCCTTTTAGCAAATATCGTATATTAAATATTTTCACGCCATAGAACGACAACTTAAAAATCATTTATTGTAGGAATACCTTTAATGGGATCACTAAACCTTTAAGTATGCAATATACATTCCAGATAGTGCTGTATGTTGGTCGATAGTGCCTCTAGTGCTTACATTAAATAAGAATACAGTAAACATATATTTTTTTTATAAATCATAATTGTTTTCATAAAATACCATATAATAAATATTTTCACACCAACGAATGACCATTTGAAAATGGTTTATTGTAGAAATATCTTTAATGGAATCTCCAAACCTTTAAGTAAACCATATGTGATGTGCATTCCACATAGCTACATAACCGACAGTACATCGTGGTACCAATCTCCGCCGCATTGCGCGCTCATTGTTTGTGTTGGATTTCTGTCTCATTACTAGAACTGTACTTACTGGTCAATAACCAACATAGAGGTCAAAGTGTTCCCGTGGTAGATAACCCATGTTTGGTTTGTCAATTTCTAATTGCAAGGCCAGTCAAGACCTAACAAAAATTAGTCTTAACGTATATATCCATCATCAACACCATATCATTAAACAAATGAAACCATCTTAAGGTATTTATTACATTTAATTGCATTTTAGGAATCTTGCAAACATCTTGCAACCTTAAAGAGGAAAGTATAGACAGGAATTGTGAAAAGGAAACCGTTCAATCATTTAATGTCGTTAGTGTAAGGAACCTCAACGTAAGAGGTTATGAAAGTCTACGTGAGGGTGTGGTTTTTACAGCTGAATGCCTTTTCCTGACACCCACCTCAGAGACAAGTTTATGGGAAATGAAACTCAGCTATCATGTCGAATGTAAAGCTCCTAGTCTAGGAGAAAGTCATGTTGAGGTGATTGTCTACAGGGAGTGTGGTAAACGAAACAACAACAACAACAACAACAACAACAACAACAACAAAAAGCATACATGTAAAGGGAATATTATGGAATTTTCGAGTACATGTAGTCAATTTTAATAAAAATTGGATAAATTTCATGGTTTGTACACCACTTGGCTAAATTCGGTAAATTTTAGTGAATTTTCATCTATATTCGTCTAATTTTATATGAATTTGAGGTAGTTTAAACCATGCTTAGGTAAATCAATGGAATTTCAATAAATCTGGTAGTCATTTGTTGAATTTTGCTGGAATGTTGTGTCATTTGGTCAATTTGCGGAAAATGTAGTGGATTTTAGGAAAATTTAAGGTAAATCATGGGCAAGCACACTATTATTAGCTGAGTTTCTAATACAATTTTGCATACCCTAGGACCAGTATTGCATTATAAGGCATGCCATGTGTTAGCGTTCTTAAAAGCCAGTGATAAAAAACAAAAAGAGGTCTTTAATTCCACCCCTGGGCGTCATATCTAGTGTCATGTAGGTTGACGATCACGGAGTCCCAGCTGAGACCGTCATTGCTTCCACTAACTTGTGCTAGGCTCCTCACTCTCTTATTTCCTGTCGACCACACTTGCTCAACTCTTGTTCTCTACCGACCCCAACATGATTAGAGTATCCGAGCCCTAGGGAGTCTCTTCCTTTTGAAACTTCATTGGCCCTGGTTTATTTATTTTTTCTGATATCCTGAGGAGGCAGCCTTGCTTTTTTTATTTTCATGTTATTTCCTGTCTTTTGCCCAAGCCCCCTCAAGAAGGTAGGGTGTATTTAGCCCCACGACTTGCGATGCACTCTGCCTATGGCTACACCCTCAAGGGCTGATCAGTTTGGAAGTTGGCAACCCCAAGGGATTTCTGAGCTGAGTCCAGTTTTCCTCCTCTTTATCCATTACCTCTGGGGCAAAGCCACTCCTAGTATACTTTTTATCTGCCTTTCATGGCTCTCCTTCCTTCCAACTCCCTCAATCCTTATGCTTGAGGGTTGAGGGCCATTTTTTTTTATTCCTTCTGTCCTTTATTTGACCAATTGTTTTCCATTTCTTATTCTAGTATATAAGCGTGTAGTAGCTTAGATTTAATTTTCATCTTTACGATGTCCCAAACCATTGAGGGTCGCTGTAGAACGCTTCTCTCTTGTCCAAAGGACAGCATGTTGAATTCCTCACTGGCTCATGAATTTTATACTTTGTTCACTTAGTTCTCATGGCTTTGAAACTGGCTGACTGTAACGTGATCATTATTCATTTTAACTTCAGCGTACTAAACTAATTTTAAATTAGTTAATTTTAAATTAATTATTTTAAATTAATTTTAAATTCAGATTTGTGTTTCACAGTAAACACAATGATTATTCTCCGTTTAAAACAAGCCATACCATTCTTTTTCTAACATGATAGCTTATACGTGGGCATGGAAAGTAGTATAATCATCAGCTAAGGATTCAATTTCCATTACCTACACCTCTCATGGTATGCCAATTCGTTAAACTATAGAAAACGTTTCTATATGTTCTGTTACATTATTATTTCACCATATCACCGTGTAGTGGTTAACCTACTTGGTTGTCAACCCTAAGGTCTTGGCTTCCAACCCCGACTATACCATGACATTCATTTCAAGGTTGCCATAAGCTTCACTAAGCCTTTGTCAAACCTAACAACGATCTAGTCATGTGCATAGCATGTCCGCTATCAAGCAAATGAGTAATATGAAACTTCCTGACAAGGTCGCTGTGCTGTTATCAGCAAGGCACACTACGCAAACCAAAGCCAGAGTCTCTGTGCAGATTCAACACAGCGGTAGTAGGCAAGCCTATGTTTGTTTAAAAATCATCATGAATATAGCTCCACTGTCACTACAGAGGCCCCGGTTCGATTTTTTTTCACAAGGCTGCAACAGGGTAGACTGAGTCTTGACAGGTAAAACTTTTTGGGGTCCATTCGTGAACCAGGGTAAAGGGTTGGCCATCCTGACTTCTTCAACACCTCAAACCAATGTTTACTATTACTGGTGAGTTATCATTTTTTTCTTTCTTCGGCTTTTCCCAATTATTTTGAGTCGCCGGAGCCAACCAGGCTCATTTTGGTTTTGGCCGGGGATTTAAGGCCGAATGCCCTTCCTGACGCCACGTGATTTTTTTCAGGTGAAAATTCCAACCCCCGCCGTCACCGGGATTTGAACCCCACCTGCCCGAGTAAAGACGAGCAGCTAAGCACCTGCGCCATCACGCTCCCCACAGGTTAGTTATCTATCCGCACATTAATCCATAATTACCTAATAATAATAATAACAACAATCATCCTCCATACACATGTCCATTAAAGCATGGTTTCACAAAGATGCTTATGCTTTTAGGTGTATAACACATTTTTCCCCCATAACATAACTATTTACTGTTTTAGGGGTGAAATGACCTATCCAGGTAAAAGCCCTAATCATCCCCTATTTTTTAAGCTATCACACCTAATTTTATGATTCTTCGTTTCCGAGATAGGGATTTTTCAATTTTGGGGGGTAGTTTCACCCCCCTGCTATTTTTCATCAAAAACAAAAGATCTTAGGTTCATTTATCATTTTTTAGGTGTATAACACATTTTTTCCCCATAACATGACTATTTACTGTTTTAGGGGTGAAATGACCTATCCAGGTAAAAGCCCTAATCATCCCCTATTTTTTAAGCTATCACACCTAATTTTAGGCTTCTTCGTTTCCGAGATAGGGATTTTTCAATTTTGGGGGGTAGTTTCACCCCCCTGCTATTTTTCATCAAAAACAAAAGATCTTAGGTTCATTTATCATTTTTTAGGTGTTTAACACGTTTTTCCCCCATAACATGACTATTTACTGTTTTAGGGGTGAAATGATCCATCGAGGTAAAAGCCCATATCATCCCCTATTTTTTAAGCTATCACACCTAATTTTAGGCTTCTTCGTTTCCGAGATAGGGATTTTTCAATTTTGGGGGGTAGTTTCACCCCCCTGCTATTTTTCATCAAAAACAAAATATTTTAGGTTCATTTATCATTTTTAGGTGTTTAACACGTTTTTTCCCCATAACATGACTATTTACTGTTTTAGGGGTGAAATGATCAATCGAGGTAAAAGCCCATATCATCCCCTATTTTTTAAGCTATCACACCTAATTTTAGGCTTCTTCGTTTCCGAGATATGGATTTTTCAATTTTGGGGGGTAGTTTCACCCCTCTGCTATTTTTCATCAAAAACAAAAGATCTTAGGTTCATTTATCATTTTTAGGTGTTTAACACGTTTTTTCCCCATAACACGACTATTTACTGTTTTAGGGGTGAAATGATCCATCGAGGTAAAAGCCTATATCATCCCCTATTTTTTAAGCTATCACACCTAATTTTAGGATTCTTCGTTTCCGAGATAGGGATTTTTCAATTTTGGGGGGTAGTTTCACCCCCCTGCTATTTTTCATCAAAAACAAAAGATCTTAGGTTCATTTATCATTTTTAGGTGTTTAACACGTTTTTTCCCCATAACATGACTATTTACTGTTTTAGGGGTGAAATGATCCATCGAGGTAAAAGCCTATATCATCCCCTATTTTTTAAGCTATCACACCTAATTTTAGGATTCTTCGTTTCCGAGATAGGGATTTTTCAATTTTGGGGGGTAGTTTCACCCCCAAACAGGGAATGTTGCCCCAAGTGCTAGGACCCCTCATACAAGTCCCTAGCATGATTGGTTCGCGAGATATGAACAAAAGTGTCGTTAGGCCCTTTCGACAAAAATAAATCCTACATTCAAAAACGGGGCGTTACCCCCCAGGGCTATAATACTGCCTATGGCAAAATCCCATGAGGGGTTCAGAAAATATTAACTAACGTATAGTTAAGTCCTTTTGACAAAAGCCGACCGTGCGCGCACATACAAAAAATATTACTATTTCAACCCCCGGGTAAGGGTAGTTTTTATTTTGGAGTGGATATACCCCTTCGATAGAAAAAGAGAGTTCACCACGAGTCCTACGACACCTCATACGTTTAAATCCGATTATTGGTTAGCGAGATAGTCAAAAGCCAATGACCTATTAGTTTTTATGGTTTATTTAAATACGTATTAAAAAAAACACTCATTTATAAATCATCATTTAAAAAGCCCGCTCTTTTACAAAAAAAACCAAATGCGCAGGCGTACAAAAAATAAATTACTATTTCATCCCCCGGGTAAGGGTAGTTTTTATTTTAGAGTGAATATACCCCGTCCATAGAAAAGGGGATTTCACCACGAGTCCTACGACACCTCATACGTTTAAATCCGATTATTGGTTAGCGAGATAGTCAAAAGCCGATGACCTATTAGTTTTTTTTGGTTTATTTCAATACGTATTAAAAAACACTCATTGATAAATCATCATTTAAAAAGCCCGCCCTCTTACAAAACCCCTCAAGTGCGCATGCGTATAAAAAACATTCGTCGCCAAAATGTTAAAAAACAACATGTTTACCCCAAATGGCCTTTCCAAATTCCATCCATTTTTAAAAAATAACCTCACCATCACCTAGAGCGGAAAAAATACCATCTAAACGACCCCTCACTCGACCCTACTCCTCCCCCACCACCTAACCCTTTCCCAACATAGGCATACATATTCAAGCACAAGCGCGACTTCAGGAAACCAACACTACCCCACTACTCGCGAATGACCTTTTAGTTTTGGTCTTTTAATTAAATAAAGAGGCTATAGGAAAGTAGGGGGCATTTCTACCAGTGCTAGGACACCCTGTATGTTTAAATCCCATGATTTGTTAGCGAGATATCAGGTTCGGGGCAAATACGAGGGTGGCTCAATAAAAAGGTAAGCAGCTCCCCCACTACCCCACTACTCAAGTACCTAGGATTGTTGATCGTATTGAATGAACCAGTTATAGTAACAAATATACTGCACCTAAACATTCAGATTATTCAAATGTTAGCATTGTTTTCTCAATTCATTATACGGGAAGATGAACCATTTCGCATGCATTTCTGCTATCTACATTTGGCAATAGAATCATCACGCCCTTTCGCAAGATATTTAGCCAGCAATGATAATTTTTCACATAGTGCGAAAGCGAATTACTAGAAGAAGATGACCTCGCTGTTCCGCCCCTTAAATCAACAATAACTATAATGTGAACTACTATGTGGACGCTACGGTACTTTAAAATTTATTTTACTTACCTGCCTGCACGGCATACGATGCGTATAGCTAGACAATATATTCATTTCAGACAATATCACTTCTAAGCTCGATGTGACGCACCAAACTTGAAACTCTTGTACTATCTGACCAAACACACCAGGGCTGCCCAAGCTCTCGTGGCCTTGGCGAATTAAGTGAGGGGATGAGCAAATTATTTGATGGATTGGTGCATAAGCCGAATAAGCTAAATTTAGAATAATGGAATGCTCTCTCTGTCTTCAGGTATATCCTGAGAACAATACATAGCGAAGCCCCATCGCCTAAGTTGACCGCTTTGAGACAGTTATTCTTCCCACAAGCGCTTTGTAGAGGAAAATATTGTCCACTTGACAGAATAAGTTTTTCAATCCTTCTAACATTGTTCACAGACAGTCCATTACACTCACTAAATGATTGCCAGTAGCAAATTCAAGTCATATAAAGGCAATAATAAATCAATGCCCGATCGGGCCCATCCTCCTAGGATGCCGGCCCCCCCTGAGAGGGTCGGGCCCCGGGGCACCAGCCCCGCCTGTCCCCCCCCCCTCTCGTCGGGCCTGGGCATATAAACACTTTACAGAATATTTGTTCAAAGAACCATTCTGTATTCAGTCTGTCCATTCAGAAACACTAGGTGAGGACAACATAAAGTTTCCCATCTTTTCAGAATACGAAATTAACGTACCAATAAAGTTTCGAGTCATGAAATGGCATAATTACTTTGACGCGTTAATTGGAACAGCTGATTTTGTGAAGCTAGGAGTAAAAATGGATTATAAATCTAACCTAGTCACGATAAATAATAAAGTCATACCATTTCACTTTCACTTGACAGATGAATATGTGAATCCTCAACCCGCAGTTAATAAAATTAACTCCGCGATTCCCACTAGTAGTGAGAAAGAAGAGGTGTATTTAATGAATTTTAAATACGGTGAAATGCATTACGTAGACAGAAACCACCATACCATACATCCCACAGAAGTAGAACAGGGAATTGAAAAACAGATTCTAGCCGAACCACTAGAAAGTATTGATACACAACCACCGGAATTGAATCCCGTTACAGGAGACGATATTCAAGAATATCCCCACAAACACGTAGGACAGTTTGATTCTGACAATAAAATTGTTAAAGATAAAACTAACTATTTAGTTGACGCCCTTTCACGGATTCAAATTAACAGGAATGAAGAAGAGGTTTCTAATGTAGCCATTCCTGGAGATAAAACATATCATCAGGAAGTAGATAATGAAACAGTTCATTCTAACCAAGAAGACCCGATTTTCACTTTGAAAATGTCAGAAAGAAACCTAAATCAGAACAGAAATCAGATAATAATTAAGTATGGAAAGTTTCCAAAAGTTTTGGAAATTAAATTATTCAAGAAATTTACTCGTCATGTTATGATAGTAACACGAGAAAATCTTACTGAAGATTTAAGGAAACACCTTCTTAAAGTCATACATATTTCAAACAGATACGCCACTTATTTCGATTATGTGACACTAGAAATTCCATTCATCAGAGTATGCCAAAAATTATTTACCTCAGAGTTAATAATTATTAGAGCATCAAAATTTCTGGAAGATATTGAAAATTCAGAAACACAGAAACAACTGATTTTACAATATCATTCAATAAACCATAACGGAATCATTGAAACATTTGAACACCTTCGAACCAAGTACTATTGGCCTCATTTAAAAGAACAAATTAGAAATGTGATAAACCAATGTAATTTGTGTCAGAGGAACAAATATGAAAGACATCCAAATGTAGTACCAAATCAAGGTCCCATTATAGCTGACCGCCCATTTGCACAAGTTCATATAGATACTTTCCATTTTGAACAAACCCGCATCTTGACGATACTAGACGTATTTTCAAAATACGGACAAGCTTATGTGTTAGCTAATGGCACAGCCATAGCGGCCTTAAACCAATTACAAGTGTACTTTTCATACCACGGTTATCCCAAGAGAATTACCCACGACCAAGGCGGTGAATTCGAAAATAGTCTAATTACAGAATATTGTAAATCTGTAAACATCGAATATCATGCAACCACACCTTTGAATTCTTCTTCGAACTCCCCAGTAGAGAGATTGAATTCCACTCTCCTCGAGAAATTAAGAATCTCAAGAGACCATGACAGATTCACCCCACTACCACAACTCATTATTAATGCAATCATGAATTATAATTCCTCGATTCATTCAACTACTAAACAGCCACCATTCAACGCCCTATACGGTCCTTATTACAAAGCCTTAGATCACATCTCTTCTGCGTCACCGAAAATCAACGAGTATGTAGAAAGGCAAGCGAATCAAATTAAGATCTTGAATGAAAAGCAATCCGATCCAAGGGATTCCACATTTACACACCCCTATAAAATAGGAGAAACAGTATATGTTTTAGATCCTCTAACCAGGAATAAGAAATCTAAGAATTTGTACAATGAAGGTACAATACTCAAAATTGAGGCCAACCAAGTTCATTGTAAAATGAAAAACGGAAAAATTCATGTCCGGAACTTTAGAGATATCAAACCTAAAAGGAGAGTTCTTCCTATTCCAGAATAATTAGTAGTTACCGTAAATCCATGTTTCATTTTAACTACTCTGAAAGAGCCATACAAAAATATTGATGATACTGTCTCCAGTCTAGTAATAAAAAGTAATAATACCTTCCCATATTTAATAAATGAATCAACCGAAGTAACAAAAGAAACAAGAAAAGAATTAAATAAATTAATACCAACTAATTAATTAACAGTTTAGGTAAAGCAATAAAATTCATCTCAGGTAATCTAGATCAAGATGATTTAGACAATTTGCAAAATCAATTAAACATTCTAAAAGAAAGTCATAATAAAGAAATAAAACATATCAATAAGTTAATATCTTCTGCCAATTCAATTGCTCAAAAGTTTTACGATGAGATTGACCATGTTAGTACTAATATGAAGGTAATTCAAGGTATTTTACAGGCAGAAGACTTCAAGATTAACCTGCTGGAAGAATCTCAATACGTGTTAATGTGTGTTATTAAATTTAACCAAATATTACGTGTGCTTCAAGAGACAAGTTCTCTTTCATTTAATGAAATGACTAACGTCAGATTATTTTCAAGAAGAGACTTAACTAATTTAGTAAAGCACTTATTGTCAATATATCCTGATAAAAGCATGATCCATGCAGATCAATATCACCAATTTGAAATCCTCAAATTATCAAAAACTCAAGTGATAATATTAGACGAAGAAATGATTGTAATCCTTTCTATGCCTATCACAGATGGCAGTCAATACCAACTGTATGAAATTACCCCTGTACCTACTGTTAAAGACATTATACATGTCCCAACAGAAAGATGCTATTTGCAAGGACCCACTTCTAAATGGTCCAGTATGCCCTGTATCAAAAACACTCAATCATATGTGTGTATGTATTATAATATTAGGATAACAAGTTGCAACCTAACAGATACCAGTGGATGTGAATATGCTTCAATAAGCAATGAGATAAAAATATTTCAACCTATAAATAAAGAACATATTCTGTTCTTTAGCAAAACAACTGAGATAATTATGCAAACATGTATAGAAGCTCAAAGTTCTCTACAAATCTCAGGTCCACAAGTAATATATTCAAATGAATCTTGTCCTATCTCTAGCCTAGGAATAACGTTGCACCAAAAACCTACCAACTATGTCCATAGCTTCCTAATCCTAATCATTCATGACGAACCTCTAATAAATAAAGAAATAAACCTTCTCCACTCCATCTTGATGTAACCAAGCTGAAACTAGATTTGAAGCCAATACCAACGAACTATATTACAAAAACACAGTTTGTATCTATTAATGTAATGTTTGTCTTACTCATAACATTTGTAATCTTGTTTGTATTTAGGCAAAAACTAATTAGCCTTTATTATTTTGTGAAGCTTAAATGCAAAAAGAAGGTAACTATCGCTGAGGTCAGCGACTCTAATCTTAGGGGGGAAGAGTCATGTCCATTGCCCAGTAAACCCCTTACTAGCCATGACCAAGAGACATCTCTTACTAATTTTGGGTTTTAAATGACAATAATTATTATAAATAATAATAATTATTATTACTATTATTATTATTATTATTATTATTCTTACTGTCCAGGAGAGACGAAGTATATTCTCTTCAGGAAGTCAGAATATTATAAGAGTCCACTCCAAGCCCACAGGCAAAGCATGTAAAAGCTTGCTATTTCAAAAGCACTTTAAGTGAACATACACACATCAAAAAAAGTTTTGCATCACCTCGGTTCCCAGATCTCCGGCATATAGACGTTGACTGTGTATATTGTATCCAAGATACAGTCCCTTTGACTGTTCATAGATGTCACTAAAACTGCTCAAAGATGTAAACAACCATGCATGAGCAGGGCCTATTAGACGGAGGGGGTACGACAGCCGATCAGTTCCAGTCATTCCACCAGGACGAAGGTACGCTGCTCATGTTGTCTGTAGTTCTACCATGCCTAGAAGGTCAATACCGCAGTTCGATCGCGTCCGCATTGTTACTTTGTGTCAAGAAGGGCTCTCAACAAGGGAAGTTTCCAGGCGTCTCAGAGTGAACCAAAGCGATGTTGTTCGGACATGGAGGAGGTACAGAGATACAGGAACTGTCGATGACAGGCCTCGCTCAGGCCGCCCAAGGGCTACTACTGTAGTGGATGACCGCTACTTACGGATTGCCGCTCGGAGGAACCCTGACAGCAATGCCACCATGTTGAATAATGCGTTTCGTTCAGCCACAGGACGTCGTGTTTCAACTCAAACTGTGCGCAATAGGCTGCATGATGCGCAACTTCACTCCCGACGTCCATGGCGAGGTCCAGCTTTGCAACCCCGACACCATGCAGCGCGGTACAGATGGGCCCAACAACATGCTGAATGGACCCCACGGAATTGGCATCACGTTCTCTTCACCGATGAGTGTCGCATATGCCTTCAACCAGACAATCGTCGGAGACGTGTTTGGAGGCACCCTGGTCAGGCTGAACGTCTTAGACACACTGTCCAGCGAGTGCAGCAAGGTGGTGGTTCCCTGATGTTTTGGGGTGGCATTATGTGGGGCCGACGTACGCCACTGGTGGTCATGGAAGGCTCCGAAACGGCTTTACGATACCTGAATGACATCCTCCGACCCATAGTGCAACCATATCGGCAGAATATTGGAGAGGCATTTGTCTTCATGGACGACAATTCTCGACCTCATCGTGCACATCTTGTGAATGCGTTCCTTCAAGATAACGACATCGCTCGACTACAGTGGCCAGCATGTTCGCCAGACATGAACCCTATCGAACATGCCTGGGATATGTTGAAAAGGGCTGTTTATGGACGTCTTGACCCACCAACCACTCTGAGAGATTTACGCCGAATTGTCGTTGAGGAGTGGGACAATTTGGACCAACAGTGTCTTGATGAACTTGTGGATAGTATGCCACGGCGAATACAGGCATGCATCAATGCAAGAGGACGTGCTACTGGGTATTAGAGGTAGTGGTGTGTACTGCAATCTGGACCACAAATGCTGAAAGTCTAGCTGTATGATGGTACAACATGCAATGTGTGGGTCTCATGAGCAATAAAACGAGCTGAAATGTTGTTTGTGTTGATCTCTATTCCCTTTGTATTTAACGGTTCCGGAACTCTTGGAACCGAGGTGATGCAAAACTTTTTTTGATGTGTGTATTTCCATTAGATATTTCTCGGAAGGATAGAACTGGGAGTTGGCCACTGCTAACATTCTTAAGTTTCCAGACTGTCTCCAATATTTCACAAGAAACACATATTTCTGTTACTTCCTCATAATAATTCTTAGTATTGAGCTTTCCACAACAACTTTAAGGTCAGCCCAACCAAACCCCAACGCTTAAGGTTTGATTGGCTAACCCCCCCCCCCCCCCCCCCCCTTCTTACCATTAGAGATACACGCCATTGGTGAATCTCTACATGTGACAGCTTTTCCCTCTCCAGAGAAAGTTATAGTTTATATACTGATGCACAGCTCATAATCGCCCTCTTCATAACCATACAGCAGACCATGTGGTCACTCTTCACGACAGCTATATAGATACTGTGTACGCTCTGCCTCACGGCAAGCAAGTCAGGCTTCATGTATTGTAATTACTTAGGTGTTGGTAACCAATAAATAACATCTTCTCAACGTCTTCTATTCTTTTGTAAGTATAACAGTATACAGCGCGGTAGAACTTGAGCGGACCTAAATAGTAGATCATCAAGCAATATTCAAATTAAGTGAGTGTCGATAAGTTCACTCTTCTCCAACTAGACAACTGGCCGGAGATCTACGAAAAACCTATCTCCGGAACCTCCTTTTTTACAAATCAAGCACTGTATATGACCAAAGAAAGCCGAGCAGTAACGATTTCAGTGAATCGAACCGAAGAAAAACCTGGCGTCCGTGCGCCTTTTAAGCTTACGCTGGGTAAACCGTTAAAGATACCGGGCGAAGCCGGGGTGGGTTGCTATTAAATCATACATTTGCTTAACCAGATGTTAGTTTAGCCCGAGTGTAAATGTGTGTGTGTACCAAGCCGCAAGAGAACAAAGTTACTTAGTGAATATAGTAAAAATTAATGCCCATTCGGGCGATCCTTCTTCCTTTATTAATTTCATGTTTTTGATTTCAAAAGAGAGTGAGATTTGTCTGCTTTGTTGCTGTTTTATTTGATGGATTGTGGTTTTCTTGGTCTTTGGTTGAAAGTGTAAGTAATTCACTCGATGTTTACACAAAGCTAATGTTACACGTTGCCATATGGTAGTTGCTCAATGTAGTTATCAAATCAATAATAATTGTGAAAAATATACTAATGGAACACAGTTGAAATATGGAATTTGTCAGCGAAAGTTTGTTTACGTAATGTTTCATTTTTCAGAGCCGCGAAGAGAAGGCGAAGGAAATGACAGCGAAGTGCTACGAGAAAGCCGGCATCACTGAAGGTAAAACTTTATCTGAAATGTTTATTTACACAATTTTAAAACAAGAATTCTTATTCTTGGCCGGAAATCGGCTTTGGAACCTCAAGGATACGAGCCAATAACGCCAACCACTCAGGCTTTCAAAGACAGCCGATGTTTTTTTTTTTTTTTCTTTTATGGAGGAGGAGAAATGCATAGTGTCGGACTCCTGAGTGACAGGCTGTCGACTAAAACTCCCCCTGTGACTTCTAGAACCGGTTAACACTTTACTTCAGGCTAGGACCATGCACTAGGTCACTTGCCCTCAACTATCTTTCATCCGTGACTATCCCGATCTGTTTTCTTCGTTCGAAGAATTTCTTCGCTGTAATGAGCTACGGTACATTGTTCCAGTGCGACTCATCTTAAAGTATCATTTCCACGATGTTGTCTGGGGAGATTTGTTGTCCAATCTCCCTTTATCAATCCACATCTTGCAGGAGAAGAAGGTGAGTTGCGCATCATCAATAGCTTCAGATCAATACATGCATAGTTGGGAATATAGACTACCTTCCCCATCTTCTTGAAGTAAGACCGAAAATACCCATGTCCAGCCAGAAGTTGGGCCATGCTTCCTCTCTGTCCAGCGTTGTACCTGCGGGATCAGCCTTCTAGTCCACTACATTTCTGGACTTGATTAATAATAACAATAATAATTTCGACACAAAGTATACAAGTGGGAAGTGTTGTCAGAGAGAGCAGCACCTACAGCCCAAAGACCAAAGTGGACCGAAGAAAGGAAGAGGGTTTTTAGTGCACGAATGAAAGAGTTCTGGAAAAACAGGAAGAACAAGTAGTCATGATTCTTTGGCCTGGTCTAATAGGCCTGTAACGTGTAAAATAAATAAATAAATAAATAAATAAATAAATAAATAAATAAATAAATAAATAAATAAATAAATAAATAAATAAATAAATAAATAAATAAATAAATAAATAAATAAATAAATAAATAAATAAATAAATAAATAAATAAATAAATAAATAAATAAATAAATAAATAAATAAATAAATAAATAAATAAATAAATAAATAAATAAATAAATAAATAAATAAATAAATAAATAAATAAATAAATAAATAAATAAATAAATAAATAAATAAATAAATAAATAAATAAATAAATAAATAAATAAATAAATAAATAAATAAATAAATAAATAAATAAATAAATAAATAAATAAATAAATAAATAAATAAATACATACATACATACATACATACATACATACATACATACATACATACATACATACATACATACACACACACACACACACACACACACACACATACATACATACATACATACATACATACATACATACATACATACATACATACATGCATACATACATACATACATACATACATACATACATACATACATAATAATAATAATAATAATAATAATAATAATAATAATAACTAGTGGACCCATGACTCTCGCATGTGTATAAACCACCTGCCCGACTGAACTGTTATGCGGGTTAGCCGCGACACAGTTTTGAAAGGGGCTATCGTATTGTTGATTTGTTAAAATACACTTTATAAACAAATAAATATATTTCCGTTGCCTTTCCAAGAAATGCAAGATTTTTCCTGTCCTATTGAGGCGATTTGTAAGATTTTAGCACAAACCACACCTTCTAACTCCCTCTGGTTTAGGAGCTTGGGTTTTGTGAAACACACACCTTAGCGTCCGGTTGCTTGGGCCACGGTGCTTGTTGTCCGCCACTGCTGGTGTTTTTAGTGGATTGTTTGCCGGCTGTTTTTGTGCTGAAATGTTCAGCCTTTCTATTGGACCAGTAATCTTTCATTTTCATTTCCATGTACCATTACCTCGACGCGCTGTGCTGAACTTCCGTAATGGATGTGAGGAAAAGCCTGGTTTCAACTGTCAGACGGTAGCGACTACTGCCATTTATTGTGTCTTGCTGAATATTACGTTCCACAAGGACCCAGTGGCTTTACCCTTCTTGGCTACCTGGAAGATCTTATAAGACAGCCTGTGGTGGGGTGGTCCATCCTGTACAGGTGGCCGTAGAAAGCCAGGCGTCTCCTTCTGATGACATCGGTGAGGTTTTCCTGGCGTTTTATATATTAATAATAATAATAATAAGAAGAAGAATTAATAATAATAATAATAATAATAATAATTCTCTTTGCAGCTGATATAGAGGCGCAAAAGGTCAATGAAGAGGACATAAAGGTACGTGGTGAATTAATACAGTGGTGGCGGTGATCACTGTTTAAAGGCCAAAACATCCTGGTTATCTAAGGTAAGGATGATAGAGAAAAGACAGAAAGAAGTAAAGAAAGAATGTGACAGGAATATGACTACTGACTTATGACTAACTAAGCCCACTGTCGCTACAGAGGTCCGCGTTCATTCTTAGCCTTGCGAGAAGAGGAAGATCTGATTCCCCAACACATACCCATCCTAGATATGGTATTCCACTACTCCAGGCAAATGCTGAAATGGCACCTAAATAGAGGCCACGGCCGCTTCCTATCCATATCCTTGGCCCTATTTCAAATACACACACTGGCAGAGTCAGCACAATGATGTAGGTTATGGGTTGACTGCATGAATGTCAGCCAATAATCATCAGTTCTTGTTGATTTAAGACTTTCTTTCTTCCTTTTGTTTTGTTTTGATAATTAATTACGGAAGCGTGATGGCGCAGTAATACAGTAATACTATATACAATATAAAGTAATAAATATCTAGTAACATCCACTAACGAAACTTAAAGTCACGGTGACAGTGGGGTGGAATTTTCACCTGAAATATCACGTGGTGTCAGGAAGGGCATCCGGCCAAATCCAAAATGAGCCCGGTTGGCTCCGGCGACCTCAATTAATTCCGAAAAGCCAAAGAAAGTTGTTGTTTTTAATAAATAATTAATGAAAATAATCCACGAACCTACTACGTTGTCGTAGCAGGCGGAGAGATTGCGCGTCCCAGGTGGCGGATAGGGGGGTCGTCACCGGTTTACTGGCGGACTTGAGCGAAATAAAATAGCTCTCGCGGACGAAACTCACTCCACAATCTCATGTTTCATCATATTACAGATCAGATTACATCTGGATTGTAAACCCTGACCACGGTCAGATTCTTGATCATTGATCTGATAATCAAATGAATACGGAGAGTCTTCTATTGAAATCCACCGGTTTGGACAGTTACATCATTAACCAAGCGAAGACACCATTCGGATACGGTGGGGTGTCGGGTAGAGGATTAAGGCGAGTCGGAGCGCCTCGAGATACAATGACCAAACATGCAGACTAATCACACTAAGAACGTACTTAAATTCAACAAGCCGGGAAAGTTCTCATGATTTGAAAACATTAAATGTTAATTCTTTGATGAAGGTTGGTAAGTTAAAGCACCTAACTGATATCCTGGATCAACACAAAATTGTGATCACTGCTCTTCAAGAATTACGTAATAGTGATCAGAACCCATTTGAATCAGGTGGGTATCCTCTCTATAAAGGGCCTCCAGGAGAAAGGATAATGAAAAATGTCCCTCAATTTGGAGTAGGTTTCATGGTACACCATAGAGTACTAGATTCCATTACGGATTTTTCCTCATATTCCCCACGAGTTGCATTGTTAACAGTTAAATTGTAAAACAAGATATACACATTGATAAATGTTCATGCACCAACAAATGACAAAAATAGAACTGATACTGAGGGAACTGATCAATTTTGGGATGGACTTGACCAATTGGTAACGAATATACCTGACACTAATATTAAAATTTTACTTGGAGATTTCAATGCAAAGATTGGACGTGAGAGGAAATTTCGTCTAGTGGTGGGGCGATGGCCAGCACATAACTTAATAAACCACAAAAATTCAATAGCAAAAGATTGTATGATCCTAGTTCAGTTATTAATAATCCAGTATATTTTGAGCAATCCATCACGCTTTTAAGTGACCACTTGGGGACCACTGTTAACAAATTAAAAGCCGTAGCAGAAGACGTTGCTCCCATTAAAAAGAAAGAAACATGCATGGTGGAATGAGTATTGTGATATAGAAATTCTACGCCGGCATACAGCTTGGTTAAAGGACCAACAACAAAAAACTGAAAGTTCTGGGGAATAAATAATCAATGCTAGACGGTTAACGGCCAAAAAATCAGGAGGGTTAAAGAGAATATCAGAAGGTAACATTAAAATCTATTGATGAAGCTTTCAATCGCCATAAAACAAGAGACTATTATACAACATTTAAACAATACCAATCAAAATTTACTCCCCCTACTCTTTTGATGAAGGATACGAACGGGCTGGTGGCCTATAATGATTATGACAATGCAATAATTTTGGCTGATTAATTTATAAAATTACTTAATAGAGATGAACCTGAAGATTCTTTTGAATTCGATCCCTATCCCAGAAATAAAACACCCCTGGAAAGATCATACCACCGGTTTACGATGAAGTGCGTACAGCGATTGGTTCACTTAAGAATTTTAAAGCGGCAGGAGAGAATAGAGTAATAGCAGAACTTTGGAAGAATGCTAATTTACAGGCTATTCATAACCTACATAAACATTTTATTGACATTTGGAATACAGAAGAGTGGGATATTGCAATTATACACCCCATACACAAAAAGGGCGATAGATCAGATCCTAGCAATTATCGAGGAATATCGTTGCTGGATGTCACGTATAAGATATTTTCAAAGATTTTATATTCCAGAATTCACGAAGAACTTGATAATGAACTTGGTGAATATCAGGGTGGTTTCCGTCCAGGACGAAGCTGTCCAGATCAAATTATCAGTCTCAAATGGATTATAAAACAACACAGGATTAGGAGCAAAGATTTAGTGATCACTTTCGTTGATTTTAAAAAAGATTATGATAGTATCCATCGCGAATCTCTATTAAATGTCCTTACTGAATTTGGTTCACATCGAAAACTTAACCTTATTGCGGTCACTCTTAAGAATACTAAATCTAGAGTTAGGTTTAGAAGTGAAACCTCCGAGTCATTTGAAATCCATACTGGTCTTCGGCAGGGAGATGGATTATCTACATTGTTGTTTAATTATGTGCTGGAAAAAGTTATGCGTCAATGGAATAAGGTTTGTCGACCGAATGTTAAGATTGGAAAAAATATTCGACTAAATTGTCTCACCTTTGCAGATGATCTAGCATTATTAGCAACTAGTATCGAAGAAGCTAAATTTCAGGTAGACGAATTAGAACGATTAGCAGAAAAGGTTGGGTTGAAAATTTATTTTGAGAAAACAGAAATGATGCCATTTTTCAAGTTGACACATCACATATTGTAGTCTACTGCATAATGCCCAGAAAATAAAGATTAATGAAAAAAAATATCTTGGTGAGATCATCACTTGCAATGCCAATGAAAGAGCATCAATAGATAGCAGGACACTAAAATTGCAACGAGCACAACAGATTACCTGGCCAACATATAAGAAACAGTCTCTTTCGATTAATGCTAAACTTCGACATTATTTCTCCGTCATTAAGCCAGAAGCAACATATGCAAGTGAAACTTTATTTAAACTAAACACCCGATCAACAACTGACAAACTCCAGAAGGTTGATGACGGATTCTTCGGACAATAATCAATAAAAAAAACACCAGATTGAGGGCCAGTGGAGACTTTCGCCCAATTCAATACCTTACGAGGAAAATGAATCCATCATTGACACGATGCGAAAACGAAGGATTGCGTTTCTTGGACACATATCCCGCTTGCCAAATACTAGACTCCTGAAACAACTTTTTGACTTCTTTTGGAACAGTAAAACAAATACCACATGGTTTAAAGAAATACAAATGGATTTAGACGGATTGAAAATAACTCAACATCAAATTGAACATAGAGAAGAGAAACGGCTTCTGAATAACAAATACACTCGGCTAACATTCAAAATATCACAGCGTAAGAAATATGTTATATCAGCAGAAGAACGAGCTGTAAGATCTTCCAGAATGAAGAAGTATTGGGAAAGGAAAAAAAAATATCCAAGTATTAAGAACTGAACTTAGTATTTGAAGACTTTGTATATAAGGTTTGATTTTTGGTGCTCCAATGTGGGCGTAAACATGATGATGATCATTGTTGTTTTAAGGGGCCTAACATCTAGGTTATCGGCCCCTATTGGTCGGGGTGATAGCGAAAATGTCAATGAAGTGGAAACCAGAACGAAAATTAAGTGAGAAGGAAAATACTTACAAAACGGAATTCAGACGGAAACGACGCACAAAATGGAGAGCGGTGATACTTACAAAAGGGAAGTTAGAACGAAAAAACTCACAAAAGGAATAGATTGAAAAATACGCACAAAATGTAGGTTAAGTTCAAAATACGTACAAAATGCAATATACCGTCCAAATACGGTACTTACAAAATGTAAGTGAAATCAAAATACTTACAAAATGCAATTGAAATTGAAAATACACAATGCAATTCAGATTGAAAAACTCGCATTTCAGACCCAAAATACTCACTAAGTGCAATTGATATTCAAAATACTTACAAAATGCAATCGAAATTGAAAATGCTTACAAAATGTATGGTAGATTCAAATTACTCAATTGGATGGACAATACTTACAAAATGCAATTTAGATTGAAAATACTTACAAAATGTAATTTAGATTCAAAATACCCACAAAATGCAATTGAGAATCAAAATACTTGCAAAATGCTCATCCTACAAAATGCAATTTAGATTGAAAATACTTGCAAAAAGCGATTTAGTTTGAAAATATAAAATGCAATTGAAATTCAAAATACTCACATAAGACCCAGCCACTATATTGAAAGACTTACTAAAAAGCAATTTAGGTTGCCAGTCCTTACAAAATGCAATTTAGATCGAAAAAACTTACAAACTGCAACGGAGATTGAAAACACCTACAAAATGGAGGGGAAAAAATTGAATTTAGATACACGAGGAACCAATTAACAAAAGAAGGTGCTGGAATCTTAAAGAAAAAGGGAAATATAATGAAAAGAAAACAAGAGGTCTGACTCCTCGAAGAACGAGGGATCAGGAAAGATGAGACAAGGGCCAATTAAGGCGGGAAAGGAAAAGACTCCCTAGGCCTCGGATACCCTAATACCGTCGGGGTTGCGTTGTCGCAGCCCCTAAACTTAAGAACCAACCAACCGTCGGGGTCGGAAGGGAACAAGAGTTGACCAAGTGGGGTGACAGGAAAGAAGTCAGAGAGGAGCCCGGCACCAGAAAGTGGAAGCAATGCCGGACTCAGCTGGGGTCCCGTGGTCGCCAACCCACGTCCCACTAGATGTGAGCACCTGCGGGAGTGGGGTGGGCGTAAAGAGTGTAAATAAATAAATAAATAAATAAATAAATAAATAATGAAAATAATGTTACTGGGTTTACGTCCCTTTTAACTACAGAACTGTGGTTTTTAAAGACGTCGCGGTGTTGGAATTTTACCCCGAAGGGGAACTTTAACGTGCCAGCAAATGTACTGGCATGGTCCCTCGAATTTGTACACCCTCAAATGCAAACTGACTGCGTCTGAATTCGATCCTGAAACCTTGGAAACATCAGGCGAGTACGTTACCGCTGAGCCACGCAGCCAGTCTTTTGAGGTTTGGCGGATATGATTGCACTTTATACTGTATGTAAGTGCAGTTGATGCGGATGATGACTTCACAAACACTCAGTCCCTGGACCAGGGGAATAATCCCCGGGACATTATAATTACCCCATGGATCAAATGGGAATCAATCCCGGCCCCCTTCGGGCCAAAGTCTAGTGCGCTAACCAAACCACCACGAGACCGGACTATATGGGCGGCTTCGGTGGCGTAGTTGGTAGCATACTGAGCTTCTATGCCCAAGATCGCGGGTTCAAACCCGGCCGAAGTCATCGGATGTTTTGAGAGCGTTAAAATTCCTCAGTATGCCTTCCTTCGGAGGGGAAATAAAGCCGGCGGGCCCATGTCATAGATTTATGGCATGTGAAAGAACCTTCCACTAACTACAACTGTGTGAAGCTAAATGTGTAGGTTAGATTTGATTAACGCTCTATCAAGTTCCAACGTTCGCCACCAGGTTCTGGTTGCGGTGGTATCTAATAGCCAAGTTTTCAGCTAGGTGTCGTTGACGATAGCATTTGTTAGCAAAAGTAGGAACTACTTGAACTGACCGTCTGCAGTCCTTACCTGAATCGCAATAATACAGTCATCACAGTTAACACCGGTTATTAGACAGATTCTACACACACCCAAAGTACACGGGACTACATGACCGCATTGTCGCAGCCCCTAAACTGAGGAACCAAGCAACCGGGCTGTATGTAAGTGTTATATACATATCCACTAAAGCACAGCGTTAGGCCAAACTCTCTGCTATTCGGTAGACGTGGGTTCGAGCCCCACCGTCAGCCTCCTTGAAATGGTTCCCCGTGGTTTCCCATTTTCAACTCCAGGCAAATGCTGGGACGGTACCTTGTGACAGGCCACGGCTGCTTCCTTCCACATCCTTGCCCAGTTGCATCCATCTCTCATTAACTCCTCTGATGAGGTTGACATCTTCTTCCTCTTCACTTTATCCCGCTTCAAACGGGGTCGATGTTTCTGGCCGTTCTTTTCCACTTCTTCCAGTCCCACACATCATCTTCCTCTAACATTTTCTCCGTTCTTCTCGAATATGTTTCTGCGTCAGGAAGGGCATCAGGCTATAAAACAATCCGCTACATTAGAGTTTCATCGCACCTCATCCCCGACCCCGTTGAAAAACGGAAATAATAAGGGGTAGACATACATATAGCCTACTGTACATATCCACAAGTTAACAGGATCTGATGATGTTGACCTAGCGAACGAAACTTGTCATCCAGTTTGAGAAGTGCATAATATTAATCCTTTGGGTTGGTATCAAATAAAATTGGGCACATTAACGTGTTGACCGATTGAAAAGAAATCATTTTAGACTATTAATTACAAAGGCAACGTTGAACAAGAAGTTCCGTAACGAACTAAAGAGCCTACTTTTCTTAAAATTTAAGATTCATGCCAATGATTAATCTATATGGATCTATCTAAAATAATGACGAAATTAAGTTGGTAATATCGAAATTACTAATTAGTTCGAAATACTATATGCTACGTGGCATAATGCAGCATAATAGAGAACTACAGTTGGCTGCCCTGGTGACTGAATATAGCATATTCTTAGTTCCATCTCTTAAGGTACAGAATAAAAAATTTGGTTCAAGTCCAATGGATAGCAAGGACGTTACAAGCAGTTAAACATTGGATCAAACAGCGCGCGTAAAATCATGTTGGCAACAATGACATACGTGTATTGGTCAGAAATAATCTCAAATAATATGATCTATCTTTGTGTCAATTTTGAATGAAATCCATTAGTTAGTACAGAAGTTACATGCATTTTAAAATTGGACCTATCAGCAGGCTTAGAATCATGTTGGCAGCACTGACGTATGTTAGTTTCTCCAAATTAATCTGGAATGCCAGGTAGTATACGAGTGCAAAGTTTAAAGCTGTCGGCTTGCATACTTTCTGATACATGGGTATTTGGTGGATTTTTAAAAAATTGAGAGCATTTATTGACAGTTGGCAGCCCTGGTGGCTCTTAAGAATACGCTCAGTCATATCTGTTTATGTACACAAAGCACATACGAAATTTGGTTGAATTCCAATTGATAGTGTAGAAGTTATATGCATTTAAAAATTGGACCTATCAGCAGGCTTATAATCATTTTGGCAACACTGCCATGTATGGCCTCCTGGAAATTAAACTACAATATTATTATCTATACGTGTGCCAATTTTGAAATAGCTCCCATTCATACCTTACACGTTATCCAACATGGAGCTCAAATTTCAATTGCGATTTTTCAGCAGTTGGTAGCACTGACATCATTTTCAAATATGGCCGTGAGATATTCAGGTATAGAACTTTACTCCTACCAAATTTTGTTTCGATTGCTGCAGCCGTTTAGGAGTTGATAGGGGGGGACACACACACAGCCAGCCAGCCAGACAGACAGACAGACAGACAGACAGAAGGACAGACAGACAGACACACACACACACATTTGCCCGATCTCATAAGACTACTTTTTCCTAATTTTTGCAAAATGTGAAAAGTAGGCTAAAAATGACTTCTATCACATTTTGTGCTTGTTAAATGGCAACGCGGCCGCGAGGGTAGTTGCAACAAGACCGGAGATCAGAGGTTCGAACCCCGACTATGGTTGGTTTGTTCCTTAGTTTAGGGGCTGCGACAACGCGGTCATGTAACCCCGTGTACTTTGGGTGTGTGTAGAATCTCTCTGATAATTGTGATGACTGTATTAGTGTGTGTTATCTGTTTTTTTTTAATTCAAGTAAGGACTGCAACTTTGAATTTTTCAAATAGTTCCTACTTTGGCCGCCAAAGGCCACCGTCAACGACTACTAGGCCTACTTCAGAACTCAGCTACCAGACGCCACCGCAGTCGGCTCTTGGCAACGAACGTAGCAACCTAAGAGCGTTGTTTACATTCATAACCTATACAATTTAGCTTCACACAGGTTTAATTAGTGGAAAGTTCTTTAACATGCCATAAATCTATGACATGGGACCGCCAGCTTTACTTCCCCTCCGAAGGAAGGCATACTGAGGGATTTTTAACGCTCTTCAAGAATCCGTCGGCTTCGGCCGGATTTGAACCCGCTATCTTGGCCATAGAAGCTCAGCATGCTACCAACTACGCCACCGAAGCCACCAATCTCGACTATCCTGAGTGTGGTTTTCTCCCGGATATTGCTACATTCCCTCCAGGAAAATGCCGGGATAGTAGCTTATTTCAAGTCCCGGGACATATAGGCTACCTCATCCCTGGCCCTAATACAGTTCAACATACTACTACAGTCATCACAGGAATACAGGTTATCAGACAGGTTCAAAACACACGCAATCACACGGGTCTGATGACCTCATTGTCCCAAGACTCTACAGTGAATTAACATCAAAATATATATCTTGACGATAAATGTCAGGTAGCCTCCTCTATGGACAAAAGAAAGCACGCACTCAAGATAAATGTTGTGACGCAAACACTGGCTGAGTCCGCTCATTGGCAGTCAACGCAACTGTTAGAATTTATGGCTCGGATTTTAGGTGCTAAAAATCGGGAAAATATTTATTTTTAAGAAATATGTGACAAAAAAGTAAAAATATTTAACTATAATTTTGTTTTTTAATGACAATATAAGCAATATGCAGTACTCACGAATGCAATTTATGCTATACCTCACTGACTGCTGAAGAATTACAAAACACAAGGAGGTACATCTTCATGTTGTCAATCACAAATGACCGATGATTACCGCGAAACACTTCTTCTGAAGGCACGAAACTGCGGCAATATGTTTCTTGCCCTCGAGGTGTTGTGTAACTTGAGATCGCTGTTCAACCTTGATTGCTTTCCCACAGGGTTGGCAGAACAGAACGCCCCTATCAGAAGTAAAATTATCTTTAAAATCTGCAACGTAGTGCTGCAGACGATAACTTGTAGTTGTTTTTACTTTAGGCATCGTAGAACTGCCTTACACTTCACAGTGCCAGAAATGAACTGCATGTGAATGACACTGATTCCAGGTAGCTGGGGGAGGGGGAGGTCTAGCACGTGTGAAACATGGCTATGGAGAAGGAATCCCCGGCTTCCACAGTGAGTGGCACGGGGCGACGTTGAAGTAACGCAGAACAAACATGCAATAATTTGAAAGATCTAGCATACTGATAAAAAAAAGAAATATATTATGTCATTATGCGCTAATAGGAGAAAAGCAGGAATTTATGTATTTATAGAAAACAAATGTTTGGGGCCGATGACCTCGTGCCACCCCTTGAAACCTAAATAACTAACTAACTAACAAGAGAAAAAATGCTTAAAATACGTATTTACATTAAAAAAATATTTATTTACCAAAAATTCCGAGTCCTAGTTATAACCCCTGAATACGACATAATTCACTAAACCAATGTTTATGGCCTATTTTCATAATGAAAAAGTCCTCTCGGCACGCCGGAAGGCGGAGGTAGATTTCAACGGGCAAACTTGGGGATAGGCAGAAATAGGCAGAATATGCCCGTTTTCGTAGAAGGATCAGACCTCATTTATTGCGAGAAAGTATTTTATAATTGGAGCTTAATTAACTTTGTTTTTCGTCATTTTATGCATATTTGAAACATTTTATTGTCTTATGGGGATGGTAACCTTCTTGTCATTTGGGGTGCATTTTTATACTTGTGGTCACACTGTCCTTATGCAAGGTTTCGACACGGATGTGTAACTATGTAACGGTCTGTTACTTCTTCACGCAAAATTATATCTCCCGCAGAGATTTTGGTTGGTTCCTCAGTTTAGGGACTGCGACAACGCGGTCATGTAACCCCGTGTACCTTGGGTGAGTGTAGAATCTGTCTGATAAACAGTGTGACTTGTGATGGCTGTATTAGTCTGTATTTCAGGTAAGGGCAGCAGACGGTCAATTTCAAGCAGTAGTTCCTAATGTTGCTACCAGATACTACCGTCAACGACACCTAGCTCTGAACTTGGCTACGAGATGCCACCACAACCAGCAACTCGCAACGAACGTTGGATCTTCCCCTCCAAAGGAAAGAATACTGAGGGATTTTTAGCGCTCTTAGAAAATCCGACGACTTCGGCCGGCTTTGAACCCGCGACCTTGGGCATAGAAGTTCAGCATACTACCAGTTACGTCACCGAGGCCGCTTCTCACTTAGTCAGATAGAAAACTGAATGTGATCGCGTGCAAGTGCGTTGTCATGGCAACGTCTGATGGCTCATCCCTCATCAATTTAGTAGTGTTGTCATGGCAACCTCTGATAGCTCTTGGCATTTTCTTATAATTCCGAAATCATTTTTCTCATACCTTGGCGTAATGGTGGGTCATATCAAAAATTCTTTCAGACAAAAGTTTTAGGTAATTATTAGGGGAATATTGTCCATTTTGTACGGTTTTGACATTGTGCCTATTAGGAGAGATATGATTAATGTTTCCCAAAAAACTCACTTTTTCCCACCCCTTTGGTCAATGGTTGGTGCTATCAAAAAACTCTTCAAACATACATTTTTGGGCCTTATTCGACGCATAGTATGAACTTTGAATGGATTCGATATCTCAAATATTAAGAGAGTTATAGCGATATTTCCCTTTTTCGAAAAAAGACCCCTATTTTAACCCCCGTCGACCGATTGTGCCCATTTACGAACTCGACCGAGATTTTATTGGGATACATATTATGTAAAAAATTCAAATTGATTGGTGCAAAATTGCGGTAGTTATCGTGTCCACAAGAAAGTGATATATGTATATATATACATAAATTATATATAAACTTTTTAACTGACGGTGGTTTTGGGGTCTAGGGGATGTGAAACGTGAAGATATGTCGAAATTTTCCGGAAGTCGAAACATGGTACCCATTGCAATAGTTAGCTTTCTAATTAAATCTACCTAAAAATAGGCTTATGAGATCACCTTTTGTCCGTGTGACTGTGTGTGCGTGTGTGATGGTGTGTGTCCCCCCATAATAACTTCTAAACGGCTGGAGCAATGTCAATGAAACTCGGTAAGTTCATAGCACTATTTCGGGCGACCACGACCGTGCCCTTCAAATTTTCTTACTTATCACAAATCCAACATGGCGGCTGTGCGAATTATTTCACCAGCATTCAATATCTCCGAAACTATTCCCGATATCACCCTGGAATTTTTACGGTGATAAAGGGAACTACTAGAAGTTCACCTAAGTGACTTTTGAAAAACTGGTAACTACAAAACCAGCATGTCGGCCACGTGAATTTGCGACCTTTAAATAGACGTTTCTCGCGATTTAACCAACCAAACGCAATAAAACTTGGTACTGTATATGTTTATAAACATTGTAATGCACCGACATCTAACTTCGTTCAATTGATTACATAACCTCAAGATGGCGGCTGTGCGAAATATTTCACCGGCATTCTATATCTCTGAAACTATTACCGGTTTCACCCTGAAATTTTGTACGGAGATAAAGGGCACTACTGGAAGTTCATCTATAAGAGTTTTAAAAACCGGTTAACTACAAAACGAATATGGCGGCCAAGCGAATGTGAAAATTTTAAATAGACCTTTCTCGCGATTTAATGATCCAAACGCAATGAAACTTGGTTCAGGAATTGTTTATACGCATTGTAATGCACTGGTATCTAATTTAGTTCAATTGTTTACATAACCTCAAGATGGCGGCTGTGCGAATTTTAAAATTAAGTTTTTATTTCTTGTGTCGTAATCATGCGATCAAATTGAAAGTTTGAATAATGAACCTACGCAATAATTTTCCTTTAATGGTACATGACTCTATGGCCTATACATATAACAATCCAACATGGCGACCATCCGAAATATTTAGATGGATCTCAATATCTACGAATCTATTTCAGCAATCAAACTGAATTTTTTAATGTTCATAGGCGCTATGAACATAAGTTCACCTATAGGACTTTCAATAACCTGGTAATCACAAATCCAACATGGCGGCGACGCGAAGTATAAATATTCACATGGTCGTTTCTCGCAATTTAGTGCAGTGACACTTGGTACAGTAAATCCTTATACAAATGTTAATCCACAGGCATCTAATTTTTTTCAATTGTTTCTATAACCTCAAGATGGCAGCTGTGCGAAATTTTAAAATCTCGTTTTTACTTCTTGTGTCCTAATCATGCGATTGAAGTTTGAATACTACACGTACACAATAATCTCCATGTAACAGTACATAACTCTAAGACCTACATATACAAAAATTCCAACATGGCGACCATCCGCAATATTTAGTCGGTTTTCAATATCTACGAATCTTTTACAGCAATCAAACTGACATTTTGTATGTTGACGGAGGCAATTAACATAAGTAGGATATATGAAAATAGGCTGTATAATTCTTCACGGAACAACTTGTTTCTGGCTTTATTAGTTACGTGTCATCACTGCTAAACTAATGACAACGAACAATAATATCATGCAACATGGGCAGCTTCTGCATCTGCGATGGGACTGATATATTCAACAGCAGAGTACTGTTCTTCAGTGTTACGAACATCGACAGACAATGCCCATCATCAGTAACATGTACTCTGGTTGGAGCGCCTTCGGTGGCGTAGTTGGCAGCATGCTGAGCTTCTGTGCCCAAGATCGCGGGTTCAAAACCGGTCGTCGAATGTTTTTAAGAACATCCCACACTATGCCTTCCTTCGGAGGGGAAGTGAAGCCGGATTTTTAACGCTCTTAAAAAAACCGATCTTGGGCATGGAAGCTCAGCATGCTACCAAGTACGCCATTTAATCGGAGAAAGGTAATCTTGCAGATCTACACATCAAAGGTATGGAAGAATGTTACCTAGAGCCTTTGGAAACTTATCTATCGAAGTGAAGGTCTTGTGTAGATGACAGCGTGAATACGCCATCCAGTTTGAAGCAGAATTACATTACGGTATTAAACAAGGAAAAATGACATCATCTTGCCAGGGACCAAATACGTACTGAAACACGGCTCGAGATGAGCAGTTAACACAGGTTATATTAAATTACACGATGCGGGCTAATTGTAGAATATTCCCTTGGACCGGTGGAATGTGTTCTTCTCCGATGGCAACCTCCATGAAATAACAATGCGTCAGGTCATCAGCCACGCATTGTTGACGCTCTCCGGCGTTGAATAATTCTCCATAATATTTATAGTGTAAGAAGAATAGGGTAAAGTGAGGAAAATTAGTTTATCAAGCTAAAAATTGGTGGAGAGGTTCCTTGAATAGCCTGGATCAAAATACTAAAAGTCCCAAAGAATCCCTCTTGGGGAACATGCCGCCATCTTGGAAAAATGGCCGCTATCATGGATTTCATATCCAGCATCGCATTGAACGTCATAACTCGGTACCTAAGGGTGATAGGGACATGCGGTATGGTCAGGATAACTTACCAGAATGCAGGCTATCATTTTGACACTACTTAACCTAGATAACAATCAAAATAGTTATTATAAATCACTTAAACAAACTCTCATAGGGTAGCGTTAAAAGCCATCTTGATGTTCAATGTCGATTTTTCACCTTTTTAAGTCATGGGATTGAAAAATGAAATGAAATTAATGTTGTAAAGCACATCAAAACGCACAAAAATATGTGATCAGCACTTTCGTAAACCAAAAATTACGGGTGTGAGAAGTTGTCAAACATGCGCATGCAACTCGAGGAGCGGCGCGCCGAGTAGGGGGGCTTCTCAAAGCCGGTGCAACTGGTGATGTAAACATATTCTGTAGGCCCAACTATGCCCCTTTTTTAATGATAAGTAAAAATTTGACACCTAATAAATAATTTTAAAAAACGATAATTTGTTAATACAGTAACTTAGCGGTTTAAAACTCCCTTTCTTAGCTACGTATATTATATTTATATAGAAAAGGAATGATAAACGTTACTATTAGAAAATAAATTAAGCAGCTATTTGCTTATTTGCTATCTTATACCACACCTTCAACACACTAACGTTTAAGCAAATTACAATTTATTTTGTTCAAACACGAAAAACACGGAAAGGAGGATATTCTGCTGCCACGGGACGCTGTAGTGCGGTGTGCCTGCAGAGGAATAAAGCCAACTATTAATTATATCGTACGCGTTTAATATTGGTCAAGTGTTGGTAAAAAGAAAACGTTACACTTGCCTTAATCTTGACGCTTTTTCTTAGGTAAGGTTGAACTTTCAAAAGAGTCTACTCTGCGGCGAAGAGGTGGCGAGGATCTGCATGGCTATTCTTCGGGGTTGTCCTCCTGTTCCTCACTCACCATATCGTCAAGAGTATCTGGCCCTGGCATGTTAGAACAACCATCACCAGTGCAATTGCTGCACATTGCTGAATAGGAGAGACCTTGTCTTCGGCAACCGCAAGATCTGCTGCCGCATCCTGTCTTGCACTCTCGGCTGATGAGGTTTAGGAGGAAATATGGTGCGGGAGGAGATTCTGTTGGAATCGGTAAAAATTTGCCGATTCTGTTCTTCTTCCATCCCTACTCTGTAGATGGAAGAGAGATTCCTCGCCATTCCTGCACTTGGTGGTAAACTCTTAGGCTATGCCGTCGAGATGCTGCTGCTGTTGGTGGACGACTTGAGAGGTCGAAGTCTGCATGGAGACGTTGTTTGGCAATGGTCTTAAGGTACTGACTATACCTTGCCTTGTTTATGCTATCTGTAGTTCTACCTCCGTATAACGCTACGAAGAATTCTTCCCCTGCCTTCACGATCTCTTCCACTGCAGCGTCTGCGCTGTTAAAAACAGCAATTATTTGGCGAAGACCTGGGTTATTGTTTAAAGTCTTGAACGCGTGTACCCCCTTCCTGTAGGGAGCCGAAGTTGTGTCGCAACCGGACATGGCATGGAGGAAGAGAAGATTGTCGGTCATGTCCCCAAGAGCCTTCTGCAATTCCGTAGAGCCAAAGAGTTTGTTCGGATGGGCTTTTGATGGTGGCACCAGCATATAGACGATTCTATCGCGTTCTGCAAGGCTAGAAAGAAATACCAACCAATCGGTATCCTCTCCAACAATTGCCACATGACCTCCCTTCTCTGCTTCCTTGATCGCTGTTGTCACGATGAGACGATCAGCATCAGACTTGGCATGAATAGCTGGAATCCCCTTTTCTTAGAAACAACGACCTAAACTGGCGACGAATCTTGATTTGATTGAAGTATTGACTAGGAACAGATTCTGCGACGAGACCAATTGCACTTCCAAATCCACCAAAACTTCAGAAGATGACGTCTTGGCACGTCGTCTCATATGCTCCACGTCTTTCGTCGAACACTAAGTTACAATAGCTTTCCCTTGATAGTTCGCCTTGATGTACGAAATGTAGTTCTTACAAACATCATCGAAGGTTCGCGATTTCGGCAATACCACCCGATGCAGGAGACCTCTACCGTCAAAAAGGTAGGTAACTTCTTCGGGAAGACAGGTCATTGGTGCACACAACTTCTTTATCACTGTCCGTAAAGTTGATTTTGTACCTTTTCTGATAGTTGAAGCATTGAACAGCTCAGGCGGCAATAAAGCCAACTCGTATTCAAAGCAAGATTCAAGGTCCTCTTCATTGCGAGCGACTCACGCAATTCGATAAAACAGCTAGTTCGGATTTACAGGCACGGTCTCGCCTCGGACAACAAGAGCTGCAAGAGTGACAACTTTGTCCTTTCGTTGGAGTTTAACTTCGGCGAACGATTTCCCTTCCAGTTTCTTCAAAGTTGCGGTTCCTATCTCCCAAGCTCAGTCGCAGGTCACCGTTTCGTCACCTATAACACCGGTTGATTAGGACACCAAAATATCCTGAGGTTTGTCGAAAGGAGAATGTATACGTAGCCATTCTGTGAATTTTTCGAGATGCTTGAACTCTCGCCTTTGGCAAGCTTGCCCAAGTTCCACGTGTTGCATAGAATTTAATCGTAAAATCGTTTTTGATGTAGGACATTTATAAAGTACAGGAAACGGCATTAACTTTTAAACCGGATGGTAAACATCGGCAAAATAAGCATAAAGGGACAGATCAAACTGAATCACACATTTTTCGCTTATATGATTATTTTCTGTGGCGTACCGTTTAAGATAAGTTTTATGATAAACGTTATCGTAAAGACGTATATTTCGGCCAGCCGGCTGCTAAGCAACACAGGGAAGGTGGAGTGGGGGGAACGAGAGCGCTCTGACGGCGCAGCGGCAGGGATATCGCTCGACAACGCGTGGACGGACAGTCCATTCTTAGTTTAATTACATACAAGCGTAGCGCAAAAAAATACTTAATTATTAAAATTAAAAGGAAATATTCCTTTCTCTTGATACATACAATATAAGTAGCTAAGAAAGAAAGTTTTAAAACGAAAAGTTACGGTATTAACAAATTAATTATTGCTTTTTTTTATTATTTATTAGGTTATAAGATGCTATCCTTCTATATAAAAGTGTCAAATTTTTACTTATCATTAAAAATGGGGCTTAGTTGTGCCTACAGAATATGTTTACATCACCAGTTGCACCCGCTTTGTGAAGCCCCCCCTCCTCGGCGCGCCGCTCTTTGAGTTGCATGCGCATATTTGACAACTTCTCACACCCGTAATTTTTGGTTTACGAAAGAGCTGATTACATATGTTTGTGCGTTTTGATGTGATTAACAACATTTATTTCAGTACTTTTTTCAATCCCATGACTTTAAAAGGTGAAAAATCTACATAGAACATCAAGATGGCTTTTAACGCTACCCTTTGAGAGTTTGTTTAAGTGATTTATAATAACTATTTCGATTGTTATCTAGGTTAAGTAGTGTCAAAATGATAGCCTGCATTCTGGTAAGTTATCCTGACCAAACCGCATGTCCCTATCACTCTTAGGTACTGAGTTATGACGTTCAATGCGATGCTGGATACGAAATCCAAGATGGTGGCCATTTTTCCAAGATGGCGGCATGTTCCCCAAGAGGGATTTTTTGGGACTTTTGGTATTTTGATCCAGGATATTCAAGGAACCTCTCCACCAATTTTTAGCTTGATAAACTAATTTTCCTCACTTTGGCCATATTCTGTCTAATATTCCTGCACTATTAGTTGATATCCCGTTTAGATTTAGGTTACTGGTACCATGTTGAGGTGAAATTATATGAGTTTCAAATTGTGGCCAATAGATGTCAGGTTTTCGTATTCTCGTATTTCCGTATAGTAGTTGAAATTTTCATGTAACACATTCCATTATTGTTTTATGATGTCATTTGTTACAATTTTACTACATAATTTGTGTAGGCCTACTTTGCCATAAACTCAATTAATTAAAACCGTTATTGATTTGTTTTCTCTCTTCCACAGTGCTTCTACAGCTGCATGATGCAGGAGGCCAAAGTGGTAAGTAGACTAGCTTGATGGTTCAGGGTTCGATTGCTACACGTTATTAGTGCACGTAATGGAAGCTTGCTTACATGTTGACAAACAGGTATTGATAGTTTGGATTGCCAGAGAACAACCAGAAAAGAAGAATTTGTAAGTGGAGAATTATTATTATTTTATGTTTCTGATTTCAACCTTTCTTCAAGTATTTGCATTTGAACTGTCATCGTGTTATGTATCTAGTATTAGTTATTAATAAATTAGGGTATATTAGTGAAGTCGGTGTACATTTAGCGAGTACATCGCCCCGCTACCGTGAGGTGGCAATCATAATGAATACAGTAACAATAACGCCGCACTGGTATTGAATTATAGTACATGGCTTCGGTGGCGTAGTCGGTAGCATGCTGGACTTCTATGCCCAAGATCGCGGGTTCAAATCCAGCCGAAGTCGTCGGTTTTTAAGAGCGTTAAAATCCCTCAGTATGCCTTCCTTCGGAGGGGAATTAAAGCCGACGGGCTCATGTCATAGATTTATGGCATGGAAATGAACCTCCCACTAACCACAATTGTGTGAAGCTAAGTTTGTAGGTTAGTTTTGATTAATGCTCTATTAAGTTCCAACGTTCGTCACCACGTGTCGGTTGCGGTGGATAGTAGCCCAGTTCATAGCTAGGTGTCGTTGACGGTAGCATTTTGTAGCAAAAGTAGAAACTACATGAAAATGATCGTCTGCAGTCCTTACCTGAATTACAGATAACACACAATAATACAGCCATCACAATTAACACTGGTTATCAGACAGATTCTACACACACCCAAAGTACACGGGGCTACATGACCGCGTTGTCGCAGCCCCGAAACTGAGGAACCAACCAACCAACTTTAGAAAGCCAACTAATTTGAAAACAAGAAGGGATATAACTTGTAAGAGCAACATTTAGAATAATTAGCTTTGAATTATTCAAACGCAATTGTTCTTGGTTTTCATGGCGGGCTAGCAGATTTGTCTCGGCGGGCCGCTTATTGCCCAGACCTGTACTGTACCCGAAGTTCACATAACCACTACCTGTTATTCGTAGGATGGAAAGGATCGCAAGGGCTGCTGATACCCAGCTAGTTAAACCAACAAATCCCCGCTAGATGTTTAGCTAGGAACCTCTCGGTACAAGATATTTCTTAAAACACGATAGTATTACTACCTAGCCACATACAAAAACTCCTACGATGAAGTATGGTAGGACGAGATTCTCGGAATCTCGATGGTGACCGGTTTAAAAATAGGGAACCAGTACCTAACTAGTAGTACCGCCCAGGGCTGGATTTACCAATAGGCCCCATAGGCCCCGGCCTAGGGGCGCACCATGCTGAGGGGCGAAAAATTAATCCACAAATTTGTTGTCAGAAAATTTCTATACAATGTTATAGACTACAATACACGTATTTTGTGAAATTTTATGATTTAACTTAAACTTTCCAAAATGTTGACACTTTTCCAATTTATAATGTGGCCATCATTTTCCAGCAAATGTTTTGCAACAGTAGATTTTTTGACTTCGGCTTTAGAACGGGATTGTTTTATAATTTATTGGGAGAAAATGTATGTCTTAATATTAATATCAGTTTACTTTGAATAATTCATTATGCATAGTTGCAGGTTGTATGATGTAGCCTAGTGTATGTGAGTCTTAAATGGTTTAAACTTATTTTAATATCTCGTTGGCCTATTTATTTATATCTTATTTATACAAATTTAGAAACAGTTGATTCGCTCATTATTTTAATTTATTTAACTGGTTTTACTTCCCGATACTTTAGAATAAAATAAAAATTACCTTCACAAAGACTTTTCCGAGGTCTAAATTCTCCCTCGTTCGTGATGGTACGAAGAGGGGGCAGCAAAAACCCACGGGCCTAGGAGCGCATAAAATATAAATCCGGCCCTTCTACCACCGCAACTAATTATTAAATGAAGAGATCGCAAAGTTCTATAAAAAGGAACAGGCAAACTAACCAGTGCCTGCTAGCGTTTATTCAAAAGGACAACACATATAAACAATGTCCTACAACAATAGTTAATCAGATCACACGTTTGAAAAATAAAACTTGTTACTCAAATAAGATAAATACTAACTTCTTCTACAAGCAAAATATACCGTGAATTTCGGTGCTAGAACTTCTCCCTGTCCTCATTAAGGAGAAAATAATAATATTGTTAATAGACGTCATGTCTATGAAATGTTTAAAACATCAACTACTTGTTAATCATACTGTACTTCGATAATCGATTAAATCTCGTAAAATTATGCTTCTATATACATTTTCATTTTTTTCAACCGTCCTTAATATACTATTCCTTAATATACTACGTCCTTATAAAAGTATTAAAATTCAAATTATTATTACTATTATATTACATATCTACAACAATTATCGATATTATCATGTCCTTCACGATATTCCTACTTCAGCACGATCATTCTGGATCATTCTGGAGCATCATACTACTTCTATACTTCTCTCTTGTTAATAAGATCACACAACTAACCTGTTTCAATCGCTTAAATTCGTCATTTCCTTGAGAATATATGTAACGAACAATTAAGCTAATTACTGTTCAAAGTTAGTCACAATCATTAATATAAACGATAAAAAAGTGATTTATATAGCAGCCTATATTTGTGGTTATTATCAACACGAATAGTGTGGTTTGCGGTACTCGACTTTGCATTATACACGTCGCAATATTCATTCATTGTTACCACTGACAACACTGTCATTTTATTCATTTTACAGATCGCTATTCTACGTCGTAAACATTTGAAATATGTATACATTGTTGCCGTTGAACAAGTTCCTCAATTTGCGTTACCTAATACGCAACCTCTCTCCTAATCTCAACTTACTACAGCACGGAATTTCAGTAATTCTACTCAAACTTCAGATTACAGTAACCTCTATCGATTATACATTCCATATTGTGCTCGTAAATATCTTTAATTTGTTCTATATATTCAACGCTTATCATCCTTATACAACATTTCATCTTAATACATCCACTGTAGCGATTCATTAGCGATATTACCTATCATCGTTCACTTCATAAAACCACATTACGTTTAACCAATTAAAGAGATTTGTCTGCATATAAACATCTGACTAATAAAAATAAATTTAATATCCTCACAATCCTGGTTACTTTTATTGAATAAATATTCATTTCAACATTATCTAACATCTGTCATAACATTGGGTTGTCAATTATAAGGTGCGTTCAAAAAGTAAAGAGCCGGAGGATGGAATGCGCAAACCGGTGGCGACATCGGCTAATCGTGGCGTGTGTAACGAGGTGTGGTTCCGACCAGAGCGTGGAAGGTCACAGCCCGTCCCTAGAGGGCACGCGTGCACGTCACGTGACGATACAAAACGAGCCACAGGGTGCGTGGGTAAATAATAAATCAACTCAATGCTTACATGATTAGGGATACTAAACATCTGTGTGCATCCCATCGGTGTCAACGCACAGTTGGATACGGTCTCATGTTCGTTTATTCGTCCTCTTCAACAAATCTGGTATGACTGTTGTAAATGTAGCATGACCATTTGTGGTGTACCGATGTTTCCGCACCTCTTCTTTAATAATACCCCAGAGTGCATTGCCTGGTTTGGTGAGGTCAGGGCTTCTTGGAGGTCAAGCCAATGGAGCAGGAGCATTTTCTGATCCTCGACCAATCCAGCGGTTTGGAAAAAAAAATGGTTAACCCTCTTAGTGCCAAGCCATTTCCTGAAATACTTGCCAAGAATGCCAAGCCATTTTCAATGGTCATGCAGACTATTCGAAAAAAGATCATAAATACCACATTTCCAACGATAGAATCACTATTCTTGCTTTGCATTATAACCAATACCTCATTCTTTCATACATTATGTTCATAAAAATATATACGGCATCCAAACCTTTTTAATAGAGTTAGTCTGATTGTTCAATTTTTCATTTCTTTTTGTAAAAAATCAGTTTTAAGCCTAACGTAAGGACACCTAAAGTCATATTCGAAGAAACACTACGTTTCCAGCTGTATAAAGTTCTTAGATACATCTGTAGGCAGAAAACTTCAACAAGAAGAAAACAACTGTACCGCAATTTTGGCGGGAACCCGCGTGATTGGGGGAGCGCAAAGGGACGGCGTGAAAACAAACTCAAATCTATCGCGTAACGGACTTCGAAGGAAAAAAGTAGACACCACACAGGCAAGCTTGGAACCTCACCTTTCCAACAGTATGAAATAATCACGGACATATGCCTACAGAAATCTACAAATATAAGATAAACAGCGCACCGATTGAATCGGCTTTGGCACTTTTGGCGCGAGCAGCGAGACCGCGGCACTGAGTTAAGCCACCTTCGCACTGACAATGCAAAATGCGGTGTGGCACCGTCCTGTTGAAACGCAACGGTGTCAATTAATCCTCTGGCTCACAGCTGAGTTCCTTGACTTACAGGCCCATCAAAATTACGGGCCAAACAGATGTTTACTGGTCACTCCTGCCCAAATCAACACATGTGGTGGATTGTTCGCCATTTCTTCATAAATAATGGGGATTTTCTTTTCCCCAGAAATAGATGTTTCCATTACGGGAGCTTCGGTAAATTGCACAATCATCAGAGAACAAGATATTAGATTAACAGTTTCTGTTCGAAAACACTGGAGCATCAATTGACAATTGACACGTTTTTCCACAACACCATCACTTAACTCATTAACTGATACCAGACGGAAACATTTCATCTTTAAGTCCTTTCCGAATATCACTCATTGTCGACCTTGGAATGTCTAATTCTGCTGAACGTTTACGTGTTGATTTCATTAGCGATCGCTCACGAACTTGAAATGCGCTGGTGAAACTTTGCAGCAGTGGGTAGGGACGTTTCGCCAACCCTGTACCTTCATCCCGTATAATTCTTGATAACCTGGGTTGATGATGAAGTATTGGACGACTGCATTCCTCGTTCACATTCCGAGAATAGCTGCAAGTCAGGCGGGCTTGCCTGAGGATCCGAACAGCTCCGCGCCGAGCTGTCTCGTACGTCAGGAGTTGACCATTACTGCATTCTCTCAATGGGACACGTACTCGCATCTCACGTACGCTTCTGAACCAGATGGTTCTGTCGTCAATCTCTTCAATCGGCCCCTGTATCGAATTTCTTCGGTGAATTGATAGGTTGTTGCGTATATATTATGAGATTTCCTCAGTGACAACGGAAACTCATGTAGTTGTATTGGTATTTGTGACCTCAGTGGACTGCGGTTGGAATTGCAGAACCACATCTTCATGTTTCTTCCTTCGTCGCTCTAGGTCACCTCTAGAATCCACATCATTGATTATAGGCTATTTTCCCTCCATGTATTTAGTAAGCCATTTCTCCTCCTGAAGTATTCATGCTAAAACGCCATCGCCGACTCAAGTTTTATAGCATGTAAAATAATTTCAAGAATATGGTTGAAATAATTTATGTCGACTCGTCGTAATATTTTGTACGCAGAAACCCCCCGCCAAAAATAAAATTATATCTCTCTAGCCATAAATCCATTAGTTTATATCCTTAGAACCTGTTAAAATCTATTTTTAAAAAATGGGATAACATGTAATTAAATGTTGATGGATGCAAAGGGACCAAGTATTGTCCGAACATGAGCTGTGTTGAACATGCATGGAGCCAGATGGCGATTGTCTGATTGGATCGAACAGCAGAATCATTAGCTTAATAAAAACTGTGTTTGATAAATGTTCCAGGTCGATGAAGAAGGAATGCCGATACCTGAAATGGCACGAGAGTTCGCCAGGGAAATCTTTCCAGACGAAGCTAAGCAGCAGCGAGCTATTGAGGCTTTCAACACATGTTCAAAAGAGGGTAAGTCTGTCCTCAACGCTTGTAAGGGCCCGATTTATTAGCTGAAGGAGCTTCTGCTTAAATGCCAAGGGCCGAGTGGTTTGTTTTTTTCTTTTTCTTCCACGCGGGAATAGTTCTCTCTATGGATACATCAATGGGTTTAACTTTCGTGAATAACTGGATTATTAATAAGTGGGTGAGGTTATAACTGAGATGACTGTGACCGTTTGTTTGTCATCAAATGCGTTTTATTTCTGTTGCCAAGTCCACATATTTGCAGGATTTTTCGTGGATCTTAGTTCTGATGATGTAGGAGTTTGGTACTGCGATGTCTATGAGCCATGTGTTTTTGTGCACTTTGTCTACGACAATGAGGTCCGATTTATTGGCAGATATTGTCTTGTTGGTGATGGCATAGGAATTCCAATGTGATTTAAATGAGCCTTTTTATACTGCGGGTTGCGGTTGAAGCCTGAAGGATGGCCCTGGACTGGATCTATTGGTAGTGGACATAGCTTGGTACATCTTAGCTACATTATCATGTCGGCGTGCGTAGTCCCTATGCACAAGTACTGGGCATGCTGTTGGTATGTGTTTATTATTGCAATAATTGGATATAATCAAACGAAAAAATTGTTTCATGTAATCTTATATTTAGCCGGCCCCGTGGTTTTGGGGTAGCGCACCTGCCTCTCACCCGGAGGCCCCGGGTTCGATTCCCGGCTCCGTCAGGGATTTTATAAACTGGAGTGAGGGCGGGAACGGGGTGCGCTCAGTCTCGTGAGGACAATTGAGTAGCTGTCTGACAGTGAGGCTGCGCCCCGGTCACGGAAAGCAATATTAACGGCCTAGGGGACCCGATGCGCTGACCACGCGTCACTCCAATATCTGCAGGCCAAATCGCTGAGCATAGGTCGCTTGGTAGGCCTGGGCACTCCATGGACTGTAGTGCCAAGGGTTATTTGTTATTATAACCGTATATTTAATACTAGCAGTAGAGCCCGGCTTCGCCCGGTGGATTTATTTGTTTTATGGATGATAATGAAGACTACTACAGAACTGGCACATGATGCTTCCAGAAAATAAATATTTTTTAAATATAACTTTTTGTAGTGGGGGTGATAAGCAGTACAGTGTAATGGACGTAACATTTAGGTCGTGATAAAGATAATAATTGGTAGTGGACATAGCTTGGTAAATCTTAGCTACATTATCATGTCGGGAGACGGCTATTTACTAACTACAGCACTGACACATGTAATTTACAAACAAATTTCTAAAAATGATTAGAAAGAGGAGTAAATGAAATAAAAGACACTGTCTAGGGCCATTACTTCATTGTCTGTTAGAAACGTAGAGACCAATAGTGTCGTCTTTTGTCGCATAGCGCCGTAGGAAAATAATCAGAACACTTTGGAAAACTTCGGCTGTCCCGAGCTCCTGAGGTAGCAATAGTATCAATTATCGCCACATATCACTCAACGATAAGTTTCGGAATAAATGAAGGTAAATTTGAAAGCACCAACGCTTATTGCAGCTGATAACCTCAATGTATTGCACCAACACTTATACAGAGGCATAATATGTTCATGATGATAACTGTTTTAAGGGGCCTAAGAAATATTTTTGCACTAATTACTTCCCGTGACTGCAATTTATAAGCAGCGCAAGATTTAACTATTTTCGCAATTCTGCACCAGAACACTGCAAGGGGCGACATGATACAGCCCGAACTGCCAGTCAACAATAGACTTAAAATACTCTTACAGTTACACTTACACTACTACGGGCATGAATGGTTCTAGGGCCTTAATACGTGGTTTTCAAGTTCAGTTTGTTTGTTATTCTAAATGTAGAGAATGGAGAGCGTTGTCCAAAATATCAAATGGACAGTGTTACCAGCAGGGTTTCAATGTGTATGTAAAATTTAGTGCAATTAGGAGGGAACGGTGTTGATTTGTGATAAAGGGCCTAATTCAGGGAATGGAGTGGTCTGTCCGAGATTTAAAGTGGACTGTGTCACCCGCAGGGTTCCAAAGGGTAAGTATACAAAATGTGGTTCAGATCGGTGAAACGGTGTAGATTTGTGTCAAAGGACCTAAATGCAGGGAATGGAGTGGTCTGTCCGAAATTTCATGCTGACAGTGTTACTCGCAGGGTTCTAAAGGATAAGTATACACATTTTGGTTCAGATCAGTGAAACGGTGTAGATTTGTGCCAAAGCGCATAAATGCAGGGAATGGAGTGGTCTGCCCGAAATTTCATGTAAACAGTGTTACTCGCAGGGTTCCGGTTGTATAAGAACTACTCCACTCTACTGGCTCCCAACACTCAGCCACATAGCCCCTCCGGAGTTAAGAAGACAGGATGCACTGAGGAAGGAATATTCTAAAATAATGAACAACCTTGCACTTCCAATCTATGACGACATTCCCACTCTGGCAATAAACCGGCTCCGGTCCAGGAATCCAACGCTGCGACTGGCTCAACAGCTGGCTGATAGTAATTTCAATATTGCAGCTAAATGGCGGGAAACATGGACTAGTAATGCCCCACCGGAAGTTCGTGACCTCATTGATCCTAAAAAGAAAATCACGGGCTTTGAACAACCACGGCATATATGGAAGACCATTAACCGCATCCGTACAGGACATGGAGTTTGTGCGTACGAGCTGCACAAATAGGGGAAGCGTTGCTGTGATTGTGGTTCATCGAATCACACATTGTTGAAGACTGCAAAATAAGAGCATTCCTAGGTGACCCTACCGACTTTTTCAGTGCTACGCCATCGAGCCTGGAATGGATTAACAGACTGGATATAAGGTTATAGGTCGATATCTGTGCTTGTATGTGCTTATACTTTTTATTATTATTGCTACCCCCCCTAGCATTAACATTGGACGGCACTGGCCAGCAGCACGTCGGCTTCTCGATAACCAACGCTTTGCTTACCAGAATGGGACGGGTACGGGAAACGTGGATGGGCCAACTTACCTGTATTCAGGGGTCCGGGTCACTTCCGCAGCAACATCACCTCCAGATGACATGTCCCAACAGAAGAGCTCCAAAGGAGTGGAAGGAAGATGGATAAGGGGACAACACACACAGGCTATCGTACAAACATCCCCCAAAAACCAACGGAACTGCCGTCGGTGAAATAATGCCACAACCAAAGATTTTAAAAAAGAATAAAAAAGGTTTAATATTGAAAATTTAAAGGAGAATCATCACCAGAAAAAGAACATGCATCAACCACCAATATTTTACAAGAAGGCCAGATAGCGCCTAACATGCTTGCTTGCAAAGCGAAGAAGACGAAAAACTTAATTTAAAATAATATAAAATTTAACAGCCCAAAGGTTAAAATAAATATTACATGCATAACATATTGAGAACGGGCTTGATGATTTGCACGGAAATGTAATCACGATCCGGCATGCAGGAGGTCAGGCCACGCCGAAAAAAGAAAGGATTGACAACAAATTACAGAACACGTCTGGTTTTGATACCCGCGCCAAAAGGACTGACAACGAGACCACAATGCATCACGGTAAACAAAAGATTTGGCCACACCAAAACCATGCCAGGTCGAAATTACGACAAACAATTAATAAAACTAAATTTAAACATTAGCGTAAAGAAAATGACGGCGGAAAATAATTAGGTCTAAATGCTATTACAATCGAGAAATGCACCGGATCATGAATAAATTAATATGTCAATCCCAAGATTGACAAAGGAATATAAATAATAATTTAAACGTGAAATAATTTAATAAATGTGTCTCCAGAAGGTAAACAAAAAAATAAATAAGAAACTTAATATATATAAGGAAACGTTATTAAAACGAAAAAGAAATTTTTGTTCTACAAGCGAGAACACAACAGAAGATCAACATTCGTACACGGCCAAACTTGGAGCTCCCAAAATAAGATAATTAGATAAATTAAATTAAAAAAAAAACGTACCTTACATCCTTCTCCGTGGAGACACAGTAACAATAAAATAATTAACACATTTTAAATAGTGTAAGAAAAAAAAATATATGAACTGCCTCAAAATGGCCACGAGAGCACACGCGCCGTTTTCGATCACCCATGAAGCTTCTCTTCTTTTAGCCAGTCAAACTAAACATACCACAGTTCATCTTCACGGCGAAAAGACGAAAATAAATCCTTAGGAGCACAGGCGTTTCCTTTTCTTGAATATATGCATATTTGGTAGAGGATGGGGGAGGCAACCGCCCCCCCAATCAGCGGAGACACCTTTTTACGACCAACTAGCTTGATGTTTACTTCACGCCCTCAAATGGACTCCACAAAAATGGCGGAGAATCGCTCGTCATTTATCGAACTGTCTTCATGTAAATAAATATTGTCCAATCAGAGAAAGACACATCAAAACAACAATGTCATTAATAAGTTCATAATTTTGGCGGTATCATGAATGCACTAGCATTTGTTTGAAGACGAAGAATGTGATTGTCTTTTAATCACGTCATGCGTATAACGAATTTAATAAGGCGAAGCCCACACCACCTATTGGGGAGACACAGGAACTACTTGCAATCTCTCCAAGACCGACAGGCGCTACCATCTCGTGTTCAGAATGGGAAGCAAGTCACCAGGCGGTCGTTTCAAACTTCAAGAACAGCGTCCCTGATTAAATACATGTTTGAAATGGTAGAGACGTGCCCTTGCACGTATCAATTATTATTATTATTATTGTTATTATTATTATAATTATTATTATTATTGTGTTTTTTGTGTTTCATGTGTAATACCATATGCTAAATAAATAAATAAATAAATAAATAAAGGCTAAGTTTACACAATTTGGTTCAGATCGGTGAAACGGTGTATATTTGTGCCAAAGGGCCTAAATTCAGGGAATGAAGTGGTCTGTCCGAAATCGAACATAGCCTAAACTCTTCCTCTTGAATATGGCTACGTATATATGTATGTATGTCTACCCCTTATTATTCCCGTTTTCCAACGGAGTCGGGGATGAGATGCGATGGAAGTCTTTGGGGCGATGGTTTTTATGGCCGGATGCCCTTCCTGACGCCAACCACATGAGAGGAGTTAATGAGAGATGAAATGAATGATGGTGAATGAAACTGGGCAAGGATGGGGAAGGAAGTGGCCGTGGCCTGTCCATATACAAAAATAATTTTTCGAATCCGACTGGTAGTTCCAGAGATTAGCGCGTTTAAACACACAAACTCTTCAGCTTTATTATATTAGTATAGACAAGTGATTGACTGAAAATCCTTAATTAATTCATGTTTATCATGTTCACAGCTGAAGGTCTCGAGAGTACAGGTGCCTGTCAACGGGGATATGAGTTTGGTTTCTGCTTGATGCATAATATTGATGACGGTAAGTTCACTTATTTATCATCCAAAGTCTCCCAAACTGTGTTCCGACGCAAGCTTATATTTGCTCAACATCGATAGGTAGTAGTCGTAAGTCGTTAGATTGTAATCCGACCAGAGAAATGTGCTGAAGTTGAGCATACCAAGACCAAGTTGGTCTTGAGCATACCATACCGTACGACCATCAATTATCTCTTTCTCATGGAACATCTGTCATCTGTATGGAGAAAGATTTCACACCTAGAATCATTCCAAAGGCGATAGAAGTAGATGAACACTGTATGAACTTCAATCAGTAACGATGATGGTTATGCTTTGAACAGAGAATCACTGCCCTCTACACTTTGGTTGCCATCGACAGGTCATGGAGTAGTGTAGCCTAGTCTTGCGTATAGTAATTCGCGGCTGGGAGCGATCAGTTTAGTTCGCAGCTCCTTAGCGAACTAGTTCGCTCTTTTAGTTCGTTAGTTCCCATCTCGAAGACAGATCGTTCGCTCGCCTTGCTACTGCCACTGCACGCGCTCCTTGTTTGTTATAGCAGTCTGTCACCACTCATTACTCGTCACCAGGGATTGCTCATTCACATTGCTCTCGTTAATAATGTTATTGGTTTTACGTCCCTTTTAACTACCCTGGCTTTTAGAGACGCCGGGGTGCTGGAATTTTGCCCCGAAGGGGATCTTTAACGTGCCAGTAAATGTACTGACACGGCTCCCTCGCATTTGCGCACCCTCAAATGCCAGCTGACTGCGCCAGGTTTCGAACCTGCAACCTTGGGCTCAGCAAGCGAGAACGTTACCCCTGAACATTGCTCTCGTTTCAAGCAATACTGTAGGCTACTGTAACAGTTACTATGGTCGCTTCACGTGCAGTTCGTGTATTATATATCGACATGTTGCGTGTGTAGTAATGTGTTTTACATTTCGATATTCGAAGATAAAAAATACAAAAATATGAGTATTGAAACATTAGTGAATTTCCTTATTCCTTCCTTATTTATTTTTATTCCTTGTAGGGACATAGGCTAGCTACAAACTTCTTCCATCTCACTCTATTGTTGGCCATCTTTTTAATTAGGGTCCATGTCTTTCCTTCTGAGACAATTTCTCATTCTATTGTTTATAAAGCCAAAAGTTGTCATTTTTTATCATTAGTGAAATACTGGTACCGTACCTAAAGGAATAACAGTATGGACGATGTGTTCGTAGAAGCATACACTTATTATTCTCTTTATTTTATTTCTCGCGAGGGGCCGATAACCTAGATGTTAGGCCCCTTAAAACAACAATTATCATAATCATTTTTCGCGTAAATCAACATCCGATTCCATTTCCTACTTGTCACTAGGTGATGATAAGACGTACCCCCCCCCCCCCCTCCCGCAATTTTCGTTTCATTTCTTACTTGCTTCGTGATATTCATTATTTGCATGCTCTGAAACCGTTGGGAACATTATCTTTATGGCATGAATGGGAGGAATAGGTTTTTCAGTTCAGAGTGTTTGTTCATAGAAGTTCGCTTTTCCTTGTGAACCATCGTAATATTGTTCATTTCTTAAAAACAGGTAAAAGTAGTTGTATCACCATGTATCGAGAAAAATAAATATCAACCAGTTCATTGTGAGGTTTGAAGCCATTTTTCAGTGTTGCCTAAGTAAACAAAAGTTTGGTGCTTTTCAGTCGGTCAACACGAATGTACCCAAACAGAGCTGGGTTATGCCTCAATCCTGAAATACATTCATAAAATACATGTATTTATTGATCTCATGTAATTTATTTCAGGATTTGGGCATAACTCTGTTTGGGTACATTCGTGTTGACCGACTGAAAAGCACCAAACTTTTATCAACCAGTTCATTAAAATGGTAATGTTAATCCAGTTCGCCGATTTTCTAAATAATAGGACATATTTTCAAATAATCCAAAATGACTAAGTTAAATATAACTGTGGAATTATTCCCACATCTAAATCAGTTAACTATCAGTAACTTCAATTTATGAACCGCCACTGTATTACATTACAAATATAAGGTAGTTATTACCTATTAGCGTGTTAGCACTAGTAGTGTGTTACACTGTTATTATAATAAACCAACATTGACCATCGCCGCGCCAAAACTTGACAATCTTGCCAATAACAATAGATACACTCAATCAACTGAACTGACTGAACGAAACAAGCGCATGTGATTGTGCAATGAGTGACGAGCTACGGCGGACCCGCGCTCTCGCGCTGTTACAAGTCGGTCAGCGGAAAAAGATCGAACGAACTAACAAGCGAGGGATCTGGGAACTAGTTCGGTAGTTCGTCTGTGGGACCCGCTCTTCCGAACTAGTTCGTTCGCGAACTACACAAGACTAGTGTAGCCTACTATCGTGCCTTCCTATATAAACTTGCGTCTCGCGACAGACTTGGCTGGACAAGCTGATTGGTCGCTCTGACCAGGATCGAGACATAACTTTAACCTCACTTTTGTAACACAGGCGATTGTTATCCCAGTCACGTTTTAACGACATTTACAAAATTATATTTATTTAAATTTGTTCTAAATGTTGAAATCTCATTACAGAAGCCCCCGCCCCCTTCTGGAATCAATAAAAGTTTGCATACTTACGAGTGGTTGAATGCCTAATCGTTAACGTAATTTTGGTAAGATAACGAACAGAAAGATTCTGTTGTATTGTCACTAACAGCACACTATAGCGATGAAAGAAGAATGATCTCTGGTCTACTGCTTTAATCTATAATTTTATTAAGAATAATACTGTTCATTTCATTTCATCAGTGCGCTAAGCTTTTGATGATGAAAAACTTGCGTCTCCTCGTGACAGACTTGGCTGGACAACTCTTGTTCTTGTACTGTACGAGCACTGCCTTCGTAATGTAACAGGCCGTACTGTAGGAAGCGCGCGAAGGCAATCAGCTGATAGATTAAGGCGAATGTTATGGATTATATTTGTGAGTGTAATGCGAAGTTATTGGAAGCTGTTTGCGAATACTTGGGGTTGTTGAGAGTCAGTTATTTATTTTTAAGTATATTAAATGCCTTTTTTTTCCTAAATTATCGTAATTTATCACATCAAGATGCACATAAATAACTGTAATTGAAATAGTGAGGCTATGCCGTTTAGGTTAGGTGTGCTATCTCCACGAGGAGAGTTGAGTTAATTCAGAGGATATATTGCTCTTTGTTGTATATAATAATTGAATATTTACTGTATAGCACTGTTTTGTGTAAATACAATGTGTTGTGTGTAGAAGTGTGTGTGTGAAAACAAGCGTCACTATGCCAAGAAGTTGTTGTGTGCCAGGATGCAAATCCAATTACACGGGTGAATATACACCAATATTTTAATTTCCTTCCGACGAGGAAAGAGTTAATCTATGGAAGAGGAAAATACCAAGGGAAAATTTATCAGCTACTAGGAATACGGGAGTATGCATCATTCATTTTCCTGAATATCAAATTGTGAGAGAAATCAGAACAACCCGTGCTGATGGTGAGTCCTGCTTTTGTCTTTGTTGTTGTTGTTGTTGTTCAGATTTATAGTAGTGAGTTTTATGTGATACAGAACAAGCTTACAAGTAATTAAAAGGATAGTAACTGAGCCTGAATTTGTAGTATTCCTTGAGTAGGGAATATTGAGAATAAGCTGTCATTTTCCCCCTGAAGCTAAGTAAGATTAAAAGACAGCTTAAAACGTAGAACTAAATGTAGTTTATAAATCCTAACCTTCGTTAAATGATTTTGGCATTATTTTAACACTGAAAAATTATTTTTGAATTTTTCTGAGATGACCAAATATATTAATGCTGCTTCAGACCAGGACATATCCAATGAATTCATTTTGCCTTCTGAATGTGACAATGTTATCAATGAAAGTTAGGAAATAGAAATGGAATCCTCTACTTAGCTGGCTACGTTAGCTTTAAAGTCTCTCTCAGATTTGAATGTTTGATGTGTAAGTCAACTTTAATTACAGCTTCAGACCTCGTGTGTGAATTACCCCCCTGAAGTGAGTTATTTAAACCATTTAAATCGCGGTGGGTTGAAGTATCCATCTATTTTCTCACTTGAAATTGGAATTCAGGCATATAAAATTTTTGAAGTTCTTGTTTCTGATAGTTACAAAATGTTATTTTATATTCTGATGACCCAAAATCTGTGTTTAATCATCTGGTTCTAGAAGCAATGCAACTCAGTTCCTCTGCAATTGTATGTGAATGTGGAAAAACGTTAGCATATCTTACTGGCCAGTGTGTTACCATTTGGGCGAACATATTCCTAAATAACTATAGTAAAATTCAAACAAATGTTTGTGTGGAAGAAAGTGGCTGAAAACGATCGTGGAAGGATAATGCCGCAAGTTCCAAGAAGAAAACCAGGAAAGCTTCCGTATTTATGGACATCTAAATGTATGGAGGTAATGTCGTGACCTACCTGGCCTGTGAGACGTTCTGGCAGGTTGACAGGTCCTCCGACGATTTTCCCTTCTAGCCAAGCGGTTCACTAGATAAGGGAACTTAGGTTTCGTAGTCTAGTCCCGGAACTTCCGGAATAAAAGATGAACTTCCCTTGGACTACTGCCGATTTATTATGCCCTTGGCAGTCGAAGTATATATACACTATATACAAATTATGTGAAGTTACTGCTGGAAGTGCACGCAGGTCTGTATTAGCGCTACTAAGTCTTTACTGCTACTTGACATCTAGCATGTCTCCGCGAGGTTGAATTCTGCTCGCGCGCGTTTCGACGTTACTCTGGCAAGAACTGAGGCGTGAGAGGAACTGCAACTCCTCTGCAACTCTCTGCAACTACTCTGCAACTACCTGCGACTACTCTGCGACTCTGCGACTCTGCGACTCTCCCGCTCGCCATTTTGGATACCATTATATCCAACTAGAGATGACCCAGAGTCCATCTCTCCCTTCCACTGAGGCCTGGTCCATTCCATCCTCAGTGCCTAGCAGTGCTGCTCCCTAAGCGAGCGGCGACTGCTCATACTCGCGTCTACGTGACTTTTTGGGTTCAATTTCTGGCCTAGCTTGTGACCATGAATCACTCTCTCTACAGTACAGAGTGCTCGACCAAATGTCCTTTTGTACCATCAATATTTACAGACCTCTGTACACATCCTGGCGCCAACAGTCTTATTTCCTTGAGAAATATGCATTCTGGCTTACAAAAGCTCACATCCAACACAGTAATAATAATAATAACTCTATTGCCCTTATATAATGTTCCTCCGAACCGCAGTCCTGGGTTCTGACCGATGGAGGCTCACAGTCACGACACCTCCCTCCCCAGGGAAGAAATGGGTGAAATCCTCCTTGCATTCATTTCTGTCACAATATTACACTCGGTTACTGTCGAGTCGTAATGATCTGCGACTTTGCGTTGAGGGTGAAGGCTGTAATGCGACCTGAATCGCACTCATATCTGAATCTACAATAGCCCTTGTAGGCGTACTGAAGCGTCCTTCAGCAGGCCTAGAGTGTAATTCCAGGATTTCCTCAGACATCTCCGGGCGTCCCCGAAGTTGCCTGGGACGTTGGAATATCGTAATATCTTCATCTGAAGTCCTAGCCTTACCTTCCCTCGTAATTACTGTTTGCCTTATGCAAATATTTGGGCAATGTGACCTTGCATCATCAAACCATTTTTTGGCTGGAAACCCTAATTTAGGACAATCACAACAACAATTGCAACAATAGCACCATAAAATTATCCCAATTGTACCTGCTATAGTTAGTACAATATACTTATATACATTGAAATGTTTATACATCATCTGACTTGTATTTCTTCTTCTTGTTTTCTTACCAAGTCCTCCACCTCTTCTGTCTTGTGCGTGGCCCACTTTAAATCATTCACATGATTTAACAAATTATTCAGTGGCAGTTTATTAACCTCCGGTACCTGCTCTAACTTAATCTCACTATCAATCTGCTCGCAGCAGTCATAATTAAGTATCAAATCTGGCACTAAGTCCTTACCTCGAGTAGTGTTTATTTTACCTACCCCTTGTACCTTACTATGTGGACTGTACAACGTACACCCTGGACTTAACACAACAATACCTGTGCCAGTTAACCCAATATCACTTGTAGTGTCCTTACACATGCAGGTGACCCTTGTCTCGCCGGGAGACACATAAATATACCTGTTTTCCCTTATAGGTATCCACAGCAATCGCTGTACTGGTAGTACTCTCTTATCACAATTCTCCGGTACCTAGCTAACTCCACTGAGTAACTTCACTGCGCAACTGTCTTGCGAGTGAACCATATTAACAGGGAACTGAGCATGACACAACCTCCACGTGGCAGACACTACCTTACACTGCCTCACCTGTTCCCTATCTAATTGCGCAAATGTCTGCTTTTCTTTGTCCATCAATATATAGTCCTTGGCCTCTCGGATGTACACAAAATGGTGGGGATTACTCTTCATATAGGTGGGGAATGGGATCATATGATACACACTATAAATCACTCTGTCTCTAAGGGGTGACCTTATAACATACACAAGATAATTTTCACTTGTAAACACTTCCACTGTAGCCACCTTGTAGACCAGATAACCGTAAGCTGACCTTAATTCAAATGGCAAGGATAACCCTTTTGGAAAATCCTCCTGGGCTTTCTTATAACTTTCTATGATGTCATCCGGTGATATTATCTGTACCTGGATGACTCCTACCTGTGCATTCATGATGCCTGACAGTACCACACTGTACTGCTCATACAGCTGTACAAGTAAGCCTTCTATCTCAATTAAATGCCTGTTTAATGAGATTTCTAACTCTGCTTGCTCAAATGCTTCAGTAATCCGAAGCGTACTATTGGACAAATATGTCCTGATTTCATTTAAACCCTGAGTCAACCTCTGCTCGTTTGCAGTTACATCGTAGATGGTGCTGTTCATTGTTTGTAACGTGGACTTAACCACTAACATCTGTTCTTTAGTGACCTTAATCATTGAGAGTTGCTCTCTTTCTAACTCACTTATTTGTGACTCATACTCATCTGCATCATCCTGACTTAATGTTCCAAATAACGCTTTGGCTACTGAACCTACCTTACTGACATTTCACCAAATTTTTTTATCTACTTCAAAATCCAAAGTCTCAGTCTCAAAAGACTTTGCTTCGCATCCTGGCTTAGGCATGCGGCTACACAATTATCAGCAGTGTCATACTAAGTTCAACAACTTGCTCCCTTAACTTCGAGTTCTGTTACATAGAGACTCGGCTTCACATCCCACCTCGGAGATGTGGCTTTACCATGTCAGCTGTGCCGCAAACTGACATTCACTTTCTATTAACCTCGAGTTCTGCTGCTCAGAAACTCGGCTTCACAGATCGCCTCGGGAATGTGGCTACACTATCGCCGTTTGCATTTGACTGAATGCTCTCAAAATGTGCCCTTCATGGCTCTGTTTCTGTTTCATTTCATCTAAGCTAAATTCCGGTTTTCCCTACCCCTATCCTAACGGGTGCGTATCCGCGACTACCCTAGGGGTGACGAGTCACATATAGGCTGCACGCTCGCCATCGTGCAACCCTTTACTCACGAGCACCTCAGTGCCACCCGTCGAACCTCTGTTCGTCTGACTGTTAAAATTTCTAATACTACCCAATTTTGTTTTCCGTATCTTGGCGGGGTATTAAAGAACCCTACCAGCAGCTGTCGCTATTTCCTAGTTGCCATTGAGACGAAGGGGTGTGTAACTTCGTCGTGGCCAAAATTTGAGGTTCTGACTCTTCGCTTTCCTCAAATGTGCCTCTTAGAGCACTCCTTCTCTACTTGCTATAAACACGTATGTGTCCCCTAATAATTTGTACCGTTAACACAGGTGTCTCTGATTCACCCTTATGCCATTGATTGGTTTCCATATACTACGAAAGGCAGGCCTTCGCATACCTGGGGCTGCCATTCACAACATGTGGCTCAATTACATAGAGCTACTCACCGGGATTCGCGCCTGCCTGACCAGCAGGTCATCGTGGTCATCAGGCTACGCCTCTTTTCTGTCGCCTCTTACGACGCAGCAGGCTCACTGTTGGGGGTATTCTAACACCAATGATCACGTGTCTACACGTACCAATGGTTCCCGCCACCCACACGGGGGGGGGGTTAGTTTCCTCAGGATGGCCGCTCCGGGGCCACTATGGACATCCCTGTATTTTGCCTTACATAACTCATGTCCCCCGGTGCATTATCTGGGCTGCTCGCCTCTGTTGTCCGCTGTTCAAATATTATTGTGTGCCTACTGATAAACTACATTGACTCCATGCGCACACAATCTCTTACAGCTGTGTTACCCTTAGCTGTCGCTGTATCTGCTAACCGTTATACATCCTTACCCCTTAATCCGTTCTGTGCTGCTTCTGCACCCAGCCGGGTTCTAAACCCGTTGGAGTCCTTTTACAAGTACATTTTCAACCGATTCTTATGCACCTTGACTCTTCTGCCTTTCTTATTAAGCAATAGGGTACAATTTACCCCTGAAACGTCGACGACCTCATAAGGCCCTACAAATGGCGGACTTAGCTTTTTGGATCGCCCTCTTCGCAGTGCATCATTACGCAAGAGTATCTTGTCACCAATTCGAAATGTGACTTCGTTCTGTTTTTTATCTTAGTTAGCCTTTTCCAACTCCTTACGCTCAACTAGCGTCCTCCTAGCGGCTTCATGATTTCTCCTGAGCTGTGACGTCAACTCCTCTATCACATTCTGCTGTTCATTATAATCCACCTCAGGTGGCTTTTGCAATATACCTGGTATATTTGCCTTCTTTCCAAAAATAAGTTCATAGGGTGTAAACCCTGTACTAGTACTTTTGGTGGTATTATATACAAAGCTCGCTGTGGGCAGATACTTATCCCAGTAATTTTGCTCACTTGAGCAAACATAATGCCTCAGGTAGTCTGCTAGTATCTTGTGGGATCTCTCTACGCTACCGTTGGATTGTGGTCTGAAAGCGCTTGTGTTTGTTTTCTTAATTCGCAGTGTCTTTCAAAGTGCCTTGAACACTTCGCTCATGAAGTTACTACCCTGGTTAGTGAGAATCTGCCCCGGTATCCCGTAAATGCTTATAACATTGTTAATTAGCGTCCGTGCCACTGTTTCAGCCTCCTGATTCGGCATGGCACTAGCTACCAAGTACTTCGACAGTTGGTCCTGGCATGTCAAAATATACTTATTGCCAAGCTCTGTCACCGGAAGTGGACCCACCACGTCCAGAGATACCTTCTCAAAGACCGTGCTAGGGGTGTCCGTAATTACCATCGGCGCTCTGACGTCTGGTCTAGTCCACTTATTATTTTGGCATGAAGGACACGAGCGTATATAACGCTCAATGTCATCTTTCATTCCCTTCCACTGTAATCGTTCGCGTACCCTGGCGTACGTGCGGGCTATTCCCTGGTGTCCTCCTACCAAGGAATCATGACACTCCTTCAGGATGGCCAATTTCACAGCCTCCTGCAACTCGGTTACCTCGGGTAAGCTGTCTTCGGGCGAGGACTCCTCTGCGTTAGCGTCCTCGGAGACCTCACTACCATCTGCTTCAATTCCCTCTACCGTAGCGTCCTCGGGTTTTGAAGTCGTTGCTACCCTCCTATGAGTTTCCATATGAGTGGCCACGGCCGCCCCCTGCCGTGACTCGTGCCCAGCCAAGTTGATCACTCGCGCTTGACACTGTGCATCAGTGGGATTCCTGCTAAGAGCATCAGCATTGCAGTTCTGCTTGCCCTGCTTGTAAATGATTTCAAAATCATACTCTGCCAATTTCAATCGGAACTTTAGCAGGCGTGACGATGGGTCCTGAACATTGAATACCCACTTCAGCGGCTTGTGATCTGTCACCACCGTGAAATGCCGTCCGAACAAATACGGCCTGAAATACTTTACAGCCCAAACAATGCCTAGTAATTCTTTTTCTGTGACACTATAATTTCTTTCTGCCTTATTAAGCGTCCTGCTTGCATATGATACGGGGAGATCTTTACCCACGGGCCCTTGTGACAATACGGCCCCCACTGCTTCGTTGCTAGCATCTGTGGTAAGAACGAATGGCTTTTCAAAATCTGGGTACTGCAAAATAGGCTCTTCAATGAGTTTTTGCTTTAGCGCTTCGAACGCTTGTTCCTGTGCATCCCCCCACACGAAGAGAACGTCCTTCTTCACTAATTCATATAGTGGCTTCGCGATCTTACTATAATTGGGTATAAACCTCCTATAATACCCACTGAGTCCGCAGAATTGCTTAATCTGGCGGCTCATGGTAGGCCTAGGAAAATCCATCACGGCCTGCACCTTTCGTGAGTCTGGTAAGACTCCCCCTTCAGTAATTACATGCCCTAAGAATGTCACCTCGGTCCTCAGGAACTCACACTTATCTGGCTGGAGCTTCAACGTGTTTTCTCTCAGCCTTTGAAAAACATCTCTCAACTTAGCATTGTGCTCCTCTATTGAGGTACCATACACTATTATATCATCTAGGTAGCACAGACACTGAATACCTGTCAGTCCGGTAAGCACTGTGTTCATCAGCCTTGTGAATGTGGCTGGCGCATCCTTCAACCCCATTTGCATCTTTGCAAATTCGTACTTGCGCCCTAATGCTGAAAAAGCTGTCTTGGGCCTGTCTTCAGGTTTTAATAATACCTGATAATAACCGCTGCAAAGGTCAAGTGTACTGAAATACCTGTCCTTACCTAGAGCATCTAATAGCTCTGAGATGAGTGGGAGGGGATAACTAAACCCTATCGTTACTTCGTTCAATTTTCGGAAGTCAATCACAACTCTCCACTTTTGCTTACCTGACGCATCCATTTTCTTCGGTACTAACAATAATGGTGCATTCCAAGGGGATGTACTAGGTACAATAATTTCATCACCTAGCATCTTATCTATCTGCGCTTGTATTTCTCCCTTTTGTGCCTCCGGCAGTCTATACGGCCGCATATTAATCGGGGGTTGATCCCGGGGCGTTGGGATCTCGTGACGTATAACGTCCGTGTACGTGAGCCTATCTCCCTCAAGGTGGAAGATGTCATTGTATTCCGCACAGATGGCGTATATACCCTCCTTATCTACCTGCGTGAGATGGTCTACTCGCAAACAGTCTATCACTCTGCGTGACCTGGGCTTCTGAGTAGCCGGTTCTCCGGTTACCGCCCTACTGCCTTGCTGTACCTTGCGTACTTCTGCCAGGCAGGTGTTGTCCACCTCCTGCATTCGCACTCGAGGGCTGTACAGAGTCACTTCTTCCTCCGTAGTATTCATCATGCTGACTACTGCCTCGTTGTGCTCTGACCTTGTTAGACACTCTGCGAGGTAAACCCCTGGTGCCACCTCAGCCCTCTCAATAATTCCCACTGGTAGATTCTTATCGACTTCAATAACTACTACCTTCTGGGTTCGAGACTCGAGACTGATTATCTTCGCCTCCCTCGCTCCCAGCGGGTATTTTTTTTACCGTGGATCGTAACATGACCCTCCCGGTAGTCGATCACGCTGTCTGCTAGGATGTCTCTCCCTATTATACCATCCTGGCTCAATTGGAAATCACTGCCCACCACATGAACTGTGTGTTTAGTACCTCCAATAACAAACTGAACGGTCCCTTGGGTGTAAATCGTTCCCTCGCTTACACCTGTTAATTCAATCGTGGTGCCTCTATTAATTGCAACTCCTTTAGGCACTGATTGCCTCTTCACTAGGCTGACATCGGAGCCAGTGTCAATTAGAAACCTCAGAGGCCCCCCGCAATACATTAATATCGTGCCCTCCGTGTCACGTGCCTTGGGACTCTTTAAATTACGGAATTCCATAGCTGTCCCTGTGTTATGGACCCGTTCCAGTTTGTCGCCCCTGTCTGAGTGATATTTCTCTTATTACCTTTCCCACTCTTGAACCAACAGTCCTTGGTTCCATGTGACCACCGGTCACAAACATCGCACTGGCGTCGGCCTTTCATGGCCTTGCCTCCCGTGCGCCTACTCTGGCCCTGGCCCTTCTTGGCCTCCTGACAATTTCGTTTTATGTGACCCTGCTGGCCACAATTATAGCACTTCCGCCGGTCCACTTCTGCTTGTGGTACCTGGGCTGTCGGTCGGCAATTTTTTGTACGTGCCCTTTCTTCCCACAACGGTAACAGGTTCTACTCCTGTCCGATTCCATGTGAGTCTTCCCCCTTACCATGCGCACGGCTTCCGGCACCACGGCCTCCTTATCTCTCTGCTTCTTTCGGCAATCGCGCTCTATGTGTCCCGGTTTTTTACAATATCTACATATGATCTTACTTGGGGTGCCCCCTGTCTGTACCTTGGATGTACTACCTAACGCGGTGCGTGCACCTCGGGTTCGTGCTTCCTTGCACTCCCGTGCGATGTGGCCTTCCCTGTTACAATTGTAACAGACCACCCTAACACTTGCTTGTGTTGGCTTAGTATGCCACCTTAGTGGTGCCTTCCTTTCCTGATCGGGTTTACCTGCTCTTACCCCTGAGCTATGTTTCGTGTGCAACCCTTCTCGTGCCTTCTTGGCGGCCTCCCAATGATTTATGTCTCTTCTGACTAACAGCTTATCTCGGGCCTTGCCCGTAATCTTGGTCAGGATATACTTAAAAAATAACTCTTGATCATCATCTTTTATCATGCGAACAGCAGCGTCTACATTAGCCACAAACTCACGTAATCTGTCGGGCTGTGTTCCATCGAACTCCCGACCTATCAGGCGATGTCCTTCGGTTACTGATATAAAAGGCCCACTTGTACTTACCGTGTCTACGTCTGCTAACCTCTCCTCTACCTGGGCACTGGTAGCTGCACTTGTCTGTCTTGCCATTGTAAAAAGGTTAGCTTACCTGGCGGCTTCTTCTTCTTTGTTGTCTCTGCTAACTGGATACTGCTGCTTCTCGGTTCTCCCCTCTGCTGGCGGCACGGCTCGCTACTGCACTGCTCCTTCTGCTTAGTAGGCTTCTTCTTCTCTCTTCTGCGTTGCGCGGCACTCTGTACGATTTACGCGGATGCGCGGACGGACAATCTTCCGCGTTGTCGCGGTCTTTATCGGACAATCTTCTGCGATGTCGCGATCTCTCTCTTTATTCCGAATTTGCTCTGTTCAGTGCGTCGAACTCGGGACCCTACACTTCTGACACCAAAAAGTATGGCCTGTCGTGACCTACCTGGCCTGTGAGACGTTCTGGCAGGTTGACAGGTCCTCCGACGATTTTCCCTTCTAGCCGAGCGGTTCACTAGATAAGGGAACAGGTTTCGTAGTCTAGTCCCGGAACTTCCGGAATAAAAGATGAACTTCCCTTGGACTACTGCCGATTTATTATGCCCTTGGCAGTCGAAGTATATATACACTATATACAAATTTTGTGAAGTTACTGCTGGAAGTGCACGCAGGTCTGTATTAGCGCTACTAAGTCTTTACTGCTACTTGACATCTAGCATGTCTCCGCGAGGCTGAATTCTGCTCGCGCGCGTTACGACGTTACTCTGGCAAGAACTGAGGCGTGAGAGCAACTGCAACTCCTCTGTAACTCTCTGCAACTACTCTGCAACTACCTGCGACTACTCTGCGACTCTCCCGCTCGCCATTTTGGATACCATTATATCCAACTAGAGATGACCCAGAGTCCATCTCTCCCTTCCACTGAGGCCTGGTCCATTCCATCCTCAGTGCCTAGAAAGTGCTGCTCCCTAAGCGAGCGGCGACTGCCCATACTCGCGTCTACGTGTCTTTTTGGGTTCAATTTCTGGCCTAGCTTGTGACCATGAATCACCCTCTCTACAGTACAGAGTGCTCGACCAAATGTCCTTTTGTACCATCAATATTTACAGACCTCTGTACACATCCTGGCGCCAACAGTCTTATTTCCTTGAGAAATATGCATTCTGGCTTACAAAAGCTCACATCCAACTCAGTAATAATAATAATAACTCTATTGCCCTTATATAATGTTCCTCCGAACCGCAGTCCTGGGTTCTGACCCATGGAGGCTCACAGTCACGACAGTAATGCCTTACGGTATATTATTATACTTTTTTTTGTACGTTCGTTATTTCGATGCTTTTATTAATTCAAAATAAGATTTGTTAGGTGGGCTCACAAATAAGACAATCGTTATGCTTTGACTGAGTTTATCACGTTTTAAGCCTACTTCTCCTGAAATTATGTTGCCTCCTTATTTACTATATTTCGAAAGATCACAGTGTTAAGGTTTTCATTTGTTATATTAATGCAACATTCGTCAATATTTCTTAACTAAAATTCAAATTGTATAGCATAACTACGATGTTTGCTTGCAATCCGCAGGTCTAACGGAGCTAGCTGACCGCCTCTTTTGGTGACGTCACCGGAGCTACAGTACGGCCTATAATACCATGTTATCTATGGAGGTGATATGCCATTGTTTTAATTCTAAACTTGACTGCCATTCTAAATTACTTGACATGACAAGCTGTAGTAAATTTATTGTTATACCAGCCATAGTCTATCGAATTATTGTTTACATTCGTTTTAAGTTTGGTGGATTAAATTTTTCAGCGATGTGGGATTTTCTTCAAAGGAATCAAAATCCAATGCGTATATTTACCAAAAAATAAGATAACAAGAGGTCACCTCCCAGACCTAACGAAACCCATATTACAAGGATTGGGAATTATTCATTTTGGTGCCATCATTACAATCTTGAAGCCCGCCAGAAAGGTCGGCCTGCATGATCAGGTAAAAGTAGCCTATGATTTATCCATTTTTTAAATATATTGTCGTTGCTCAACTGCTACTGAAAGAGGCACATTACGTGTCTTCAACTGTTGCCGAAATGCACGGGAAGCGGTGCATGACATATCACTCCCTCATAACTTTTCTAAAGTACAAGGTGGCGCTACAGAACAGGAGAACATGTGTTTAAAAAATTGTAACTAATGCAATTGGCCAAAATACCTGTAGTAATGGTATCTGGAGATGATATAGTAATAGATGTTCACTCGTCCGCTGCCGTAGACCCACCTTCCCGCCCTAATAGGCGCACAACTTATATAGCTGAAATTGCTACTCTGACGTCCATCTTTGTGAATGTTTGTGAAGGAGTCCATAATGCCAACCCCATGCAACCAATGGTTTTGACTAGACCAATATTTTCGTCCAGACCAATGGAGATAATAGATAACACCCCTGGATTTTATCACGCACAGTGGGGAAGTCATGCATCAATAATCTTCATCCAGGCCAATGGTTGTGCCTTTTATTTCATTTTTCATGTTGGCAATGTGTCACGTGGGTATGACGTAGTGTCCGGTGTGAATGTGAAATGGCCGACCTTGATCAAATGAACACGACCAATAATGCTTTATTTCCGTTAAAAGTAGCGGCTTCGGTGGCGTAGTCGGTAGCATGCTGAACTGCTGTGCCCAAGATAGCGGGTTCAAACCCGGCCGAAGTCGTCGGATTTTTTAAGAGCGTTAAAAATCCTTCAGTATGCCTTCCTTCGGAGGGGAAGTAAAGCCGGCGGTCCCATGTCATAGATTTATGGCATGTAAAAGATCCTTTCACAGACTAAACTTGTGTAAAGCAAAATTGTTAGGTTAGATTTCGTCAGAACGCTCTATCAAAGTTCCAACGTTCACCACTAGGTATCATTGATATCTGGTGGCAAAAGTTGGAACTACTTGAAATTGAACGGAACTTGTAGCTCACCCTTTAGGGTGTCCGCTGGAAGCAGCTACACACTCAGGCAAGCCGAACATGTCCTCGGACACTCCCGGCACTAAAAGCCATACGATAAATAAATAAATAAATAAATAAATAAATAAATAATAAATACGTTAAAAGTAATTATTTCCGGTGCAGCAGTGGCAATTGAGATTGTGAAACGACACCCAACAACTCTGAGAAATGTTTGTCAATCATAAATACTATATTTTCAGTAATATACCTTGTTAAAAGTAACAAAAAGGCTTGTTCTCCTGTTTTAGAATTAATCAAAAATTAACCACAATAGCCTACCTGCAGTAACGGTCAGGGAAACATCTAGAGATGATGTACTGTAGTACTCCTCAGCTGTCTATAGCCCACCCGCCGCGCTGTCCCAAATAGGATCACGACTTATATGGAATTCCAGCTGTGTCCGCCATTTTCGCCATTAATTATGCACTGGTACAGTATTACCAACCCCACACTTAAGGTACTACTTTGTGTATGCGTGGTACCGTGAAAGAAAATTGCGCCGAGTTTACTTGACAGTGCGCTGAGTTTGAACCAGTTCGCAATGGATTGTGCAAGCTGTCTCATTACTCTAGAGACTAAGTAATTTCAATCGGCGTTGTCTGAAAGGAGTGTTTCTTCTTTTGTTTTCTCCACATTGAATGTGTGTTTTTCCCCACTGTGTTAATTCGAGCTCTTTCAATAATAATGTTCATCTAAACCAATACTCTTCTACTTACAAAACAGACTTAACCAGTGCAATCAGTACAGTAATTTTCATCCAGACAGTCATGTAACCAAGTAGCGACCAATGATTTCGTCCAGGCAGTCGTCTAACCAAGTAGCGACCAATGATTTCGTCCAGGCAGTTGTCTAACCAAGTAGCGACCAATGATTTAGTCCAGGCAGTTGTCTAACCAAGTAGCGACCAACGACTTAGTCCAGACACCCATTTTAGTTTATCAGTATTTTTCGTCCAGACAGTCGTCAAATCTCGCTACAGGGGATTGCGGTAAAGTGAAGTTGGCACCATTGCCTCATAAAAGCATTATTTACGAATACAAATAATACAAAAATCCAATTATTTCTTTTATAACATAATTACAACGTCCACAAGTCCAACCACTCGTCCACGTCGTGGGAGACGGGTAACGGCTTGAAGTATGGGACTGCCTGTAGGGGCGAGCTACAGGAGGGACTCCGCGGTTCAATTACACAATGCGATCAATTTCGTCTAGGGTCCTTGGTGACGTCACGGATGACGTGTTGATGTTGATGCTCGGAGTTGCCGTGTCCGCCATCTTGTCAGCTGGTACGTCTGGCAGTGTCGCGTTAGATTTCGACGTGCGAGGACATGCTTGTATGACTTGGAGGCGGTGAGTTTGAATTGTTCATACATTTCTTTTAGTTGTTGCACTGTACGCTTCTAAAGTCATTGGTCTGGACGAAAGTATTACGTTAAGCACTTGGGACACGAGGATTTTCGTCTGTCCACCGTTTTGATAGAAACAAAGCGTTATTGATTGATAATAATTAAGGCGAGATTATGCTATAGAATTAAAGATAGGCGCCCATTTGATTTGTTTATTCCATTTGCCCCGAGGAGCATTATTTACTAAATGGCGGCATTGATGTCATCGACAGCGGCTTCGGTGGCGTAGTCGGTAGCATGCAGAGCTTGTATGCCCAAGATCGCGGGTTCAAACCCGGCCGAAACGAAGCCGTCGGACTTTTTAAGAGCGTTAAAAATCCCTCAGTATGCCTTCCTTCGGAGGGGAAGTAAAGGCGGCGGTCCCATGTCATAGATTTATGGCATGTTAAAGAACTTTCCACTAATTACACCTGTGTGAAACTAAATTGTATAGGTTAAGAATGTAAACAACGCTCTTAGGTTGCTACGTTCGTTGCCAAGAGACGATTGCGGTGGCGTCTAGTAGCTAAGTTATGAACTAGGTCTAGTAGTCATTGACGGTGGCGTTTGGCGGCAAAAGTAGGAACTATTTGAAAAATTCAAAGTTGCAGTCCGTACTTGAATTTAAAAAAACAGATACACACACTAACACAGTCATCACAATTAACACCGGTTATGAGACAGATTCTACACACACCCAAAGTACACGGGGCTACATGACCGCGTTGTCGCAGCCCATAAACTAAGGAACCAACCAACCAACCGATGTCATCGACGATATTACGAAATACAGTAAATTTTTATTTTGTAAGTTTACGGTAATATGTTTGGGCAATAATGGTTTTTGGGTGGGTAAAACATAGACAGAAAATTGCATTTACAATAACACTTGGAAAAGAGATATGATAGTGTTCTGTATTAGACCTATAATAGTCTAGTCAAGATGGGGAGACATGTTTTGTAAATATTAGGTAGAATGCAAAAATTTGCTTGTGTGTCAGGATCTTTACCAGAAGGTGAAGTGATGAAGGGGATACACGTTTTCAACTACTGTATCTATGTGCAATTGGAAGTTGCGAATACTTATGATATAAAATAGGCTAGATTATGAAATAAGGTCTGTTATATTTATGATTATTCCCAGGGGGATTATATACCATTATATACCATAATGTGTACGTATCTAGGGGGATTTTTAGTGAAGTGGATGATATACGGATGTAGATGTTTGATGTTTTGGCTTCCATTGTCTCCATTTAGTCCCCTGTTTGTGGTTAAATTAGTGGGTCTTTACATACGGTACCAATGTCATTCATTACCTGTGCTGATAACTCATGAGTTACAAATGTTGATACATTACTCTTAGTTGATGAATTTCATTGAAAAGTTGCATTATACTGCTATAAAGCCATCGGTCGATACTTGGTTAGACCACGGTCTGGGCGAAATGATTGGTCGGTACTACAACCAAGGGGGTGTGGATTTGTGGATTCCTGGCAAGCCTTATTAACAAGTACTATCGCCTGCAAAAATAACGGGCCGTCTTGCCGTGCGAGAGTTGAGTTGAGTTGGCATCACTAGGGGCGTTCTCGGGCGGGGAATGCTGAGAGCCGTGATTGGGCACCTGCCGTTGTTGGCAAAGGGGGAGAGGCGGGGAGCACCAACCTTGATTTTCTTTAGTTTCGCGCTTGGAAGATTGTTACAGATGAGACGGTGTTAATAAATCTTAATTGAAATGCCAAGTAACCCATTAATTGTTAAGTCTCGTTAGAAAGACACTGTTGAGTTTTACTGTCTGTGAATTTTTTTGAGAATCGAGTTTTCACAGTTAGTGACTAAACGCATTTTAATAATAAGAAAAAGATGGAAATCGTGAACGTCCTAAACTAGTTATATTTTTAAGCATTTTTCTTAATAAGAAATAAGTTTTGAAAAGATAAAGACAAACCTTAGTAATTTTAAAAACACTCACGTTAACAGGAGGTTTGTTACATCAAATAACAGAACTTGAAGCGATGCTTGTGTAGCAGAGAATCTTTAAAAATGATTCAACATACCGTAAACTTCTGATTCGTTTATCATGGATAAAATCAGAGAAGGCAATTGCTAGCAGCAAAATGTTTTTTATTATTCAACATCAGTAAAATATTAAGCAACAGAAAAAAAAACAACATTAAAATATTAAACAACAGAAAAAAACATCAATAAAATATTAAGCAACAGAAAAAAACAGCTCATTAACTTTAGTCCCACTTTAGTTTTTATAATATTAATAATGACAAATTCCAACCTAAAACAACCGAAACCACAGCCACACTCTCATTTCTTGTTGTCTTAAACTAAGACACTTTCTTTGTCGCTTCATAAGATGCTTTTCAGTGTCTTGAATTAAATATCTCAAAAGTAAGACAGAATTTCAATATGTGTCTGAAATCATTTTTATCAAGACACTAAAAAGCATCTTGTGCGAAGCGACAAATAAAGTGTCTTAATTTAGCCACCAAGAAATGACAGTGCTTTGTAGAAATTAGACGTCTATTCGTCTTATAGACGTCAAAGTTTTACATTTTCAGCAAAAATTAATTATTTCAACCATGTTTGAAATAATAAATACTGTATTTAATAGCCTAGGTTATAAGGCAACCTAGCTTATTTTAACCTTCGAAACATCTAAGCTTCAGATAACTTGACCCTGCAAAATGGCATTGGATTAGGCTTAAGAAGCGGGTTATGACACGTCATTCTGTGATGTGAAGACATTTGAATAAGCTAAAAGTTTACTTCATGTTGTCATATAGTCTAACCGAGGCTAAGTTAAGTTAATTTCTGCAATTTTGAAAAACTATTGCTACTTTGTCAGAATCTTAAAACTAGCCGTCTCTTAGACGTTTATTTTCATAGGAAATTTAGTAACAAAACATAACACTGGTCATACCAGGCAATCACAGATTAAACTTATGTCAGTCAACATTTTTTTTTTTAATGAGTAATTACTTCAACCAGAAATGTCAGTCAAATTTAAACTTCAAGCTTTTCTTCAATGAGTAAATTATTTCAACCAAAAATGTCAGTCAAATTTAAACTTAAAACGTTTTTTCAATGAGTAAATAATTTCAACCGAAAATGTCAGTAAAATTTAAACTTGAAGCGTTTTTTCAAAGAGTGAAATATTTCAACCAAAAATGTCAGTCAAATTTTTACTTAAAGCGTTTTTTCAATAAGTAAATAATTTTAACCAAAAATGTCAGTCAAATTTAAACTTAAAGCGTTTTTTCAATGAGTAAATTATTTCAACCAAAAATGTCAGTCAAATTTAAAATTAAAGCGTTTTTCCAATGTGTAAATAATTTCAACCGAAAATGTCAGTCAAATTTAAACTTAACACAAGTTCGCTCTCGTGTTACTGACCAATGTCAGCCTCTTGCCATTAACAGGTGAATCCACACTCCCCCCACCCTCTCCCCCTTACCTACAAGGACAGCTGCCCAATCACGGCTCCCAGCCTTCCCCTCCCGAGAACACACCAAGTGATAGCAACCTGCTGCCACGAAAACTCAACTCCCGCTCGGCAAGACGGCCCGTTATTTTTGCAGGCGATAGTACATTACTGCTTGTGCTAAAAGCAACGGGGTCTGGGGGGTAAACCCCAGGTTAGGTTCGTGTATGTACGGAAAGCCTTATTAACAAAATGGATGTATTGATGAAGTAATTTAAAAACGAATTGAAAAATATGATTATAAAGAGGAGTAAGTGAAATAAAAGACACTGTCTAGGGCCCATATCTTATTGACTGTTAGAAAAGTAGAGTCGTCTTTTGTCGCATAGCGCTGTAGGAAAATAATCAGAGCACTTTGGAAACTTTGGCTGTCCCGAGCTCCTGAGGTAAGAACAGTGTCATTTAGCGCCACATAGCGCTTAATGATAAGGTTCGGTATAAATGAAAGTAAATTTGAAAGCACCAACGCTTATTGCAGCTGATAATCTTAATGTACTGCACCAACACCATAGCATTCATACAGAGGCATAATATTTTCATGATGATAACTGTTTTCAGGGGCATAAGAAATCTTTTTGCAAAAATTACTCCCCGTGACTGCAATTTATAAGCTGCGCAAGATACAACCTTTTTCGCAATTCTGCTCCAAAACACGGGTAGGGGCGGCGTGATGCAGCCCGCTTTGACGGACAACAATAGACTTATTAAAATATTCTTACAGTTACACCATAACGAATAGAATAAGAAGTGATATCACTGGCCTAGTACGCCTGGTCTGCCCCAGCGCAGCGCTGGCTCCGATCTGCGATGTAAGTTAGCATTGGTGCTTACGAGACTTTAAAAACTTGCGACCTGATTTACATGTTAAAACACCGCAAGATATCCTCATAGGCGCTAATAAGTTCGACATCTCCACTTACTTTACTGTGCCCAATTATAATTTAATAAGTCGTCTCCTGTAATAGTCCAGTTTCGACAATAATGCCCATTGCTCACGGTAAAATGTTTCTTAAAATTTATTTTACAACTAATTTTATAAAAATTTGACAAAAGCAAGCTGTGTTGTTCGCGGTAAAATTATTTTATAAAATCCGTGGATGCATCAGGATCGCCATCTACCGATAAACTTCTGAACCAAGAATCAGCTGTTCAAAACACATAGGTTTGAGAGTATGGCTCCAACAAACAAAGCAAAAATTGCAAAAATTGCTGCTTTAGCTACAATTATATGTCGTACAGTGGTAAAAAGGAAGAAAAGAAATGCTAGGAAGTCCTGGACTCGGGAATGGATAAAAAGAAGAAAAGAGTAGAGGAATACTCTCCTTGGTCGAAAATGAGTTGAGGTTAGAAATCAGAATTCATATAGGAATTTTCTAAGATTGGAGGAAAGCAGTTTAAAAAAAACTCCTAGATCTCGTTGGTCCCAAAATTATTCGACAGGACACTTAACATGAGGCTAGGCATTTCTCCTGAAATGAGACTGCAAGTGAGTTCGAAACCCTTTTATCTTCGCCTTCACATCAGCCTTGCTTGTGTTCGGTCGAATTTGTGAAACATATTCGGCGATTGAGATTTCTGCCTCCCTTCTTGCATTTCTATTTTGGTATATGGGCGTTTTAACCTCATACAAACACTGATATTTCTGGTACTCGTCCAGTAAAACACTAACAGCTTGGGAGCCCGTATCACACGACACTAGTTAGTATGAAAGCTTCCACCAGTACTGGTGTACACACTGGTATAGACGCGTCTAGCACCGTGTGATATGTACCTTCCATGCTAGGTTCTGCCTTCCATAATAGCTTCAATACAACTCATGAAATTGAACAGGTGCCATTTTTCCTGGCAGTTTGAGTACAACAACCAATCGGATTGCTTTTCTCGTTCAGGTAGATATCCTCGGGGCAACATAAACAAGTAGGCCTACGAATCAATACATCAGAATTAAACTATATTTTCTTTAAACGGCGTCTGTGTGATAAGCGCTAGCTATATCCAGTAAATACAGAACGTGTCATTTTATTATTATTATTATTATTATTATTATTATTATTATTATTATTATTCTGAGATAAATACTTAACTATTTAAATTCTAATAGTTATCACGATTGGTATCCGTCCATGGTTACAGTATTTAGGGAAAATAAGAATTTTAATTGGGAGAAAACACAAAACAAAGTTGCAATATTGCTGTACGACGTAAGGAGAAAATTATAAAATAATTAAAAGGAAGTAAAAATCACCGCCCCTGGATAGCCTTGAACCCGGGATCTTCAATTCAGCAAGCGAGCGTTATACCACTAGCACACTTTTCCAATTGACTATAAACCAATTTGTTGCACTTCTTATCAGCGCGTATGGTTAAATATCCAATTATTACAATTATATCTTAAATATTGATTGGGATGAATTCATTCAGTACCACGCATATTTTCAAATGTAATTAAAGCAAGTTTCATGACCGCTTTGCGTTAATAATGCGAATCGACTGTAAATTTTACCCCCAAACGACAACCGTCCTCCATGTTTTATTTTCGAAGAGTTTGTTTACAAGCGAGCTTTACAATCTTCTCACCACGTGACGCCAGCATCATCTTCATGTCAGCTTCCCTGATTGGTTCGTTTCGTAAAATTAATTTTACGGAATAGAACATGTCCTATTTTATGGAAAGTTTTATCAAAGGTTTTACAAAACTTGAATTTGACTGTGAGCAACATAAATTTTATAAAATTAAATTATTGTACAATAAATTTGAAGGAAAATTTTACCGTGAGCAACGGGCATAAGCGAAGACAGAGAGCAAGTTCAAAATGCTATTAGTTTTGCCAGCTATCGGTAAATTTAAAAAAAAAATGGCACAATTAACCTCGCTATCAGAAAGGATTTCTTCACATTGTTACACATTTTACATTCCCTTCAGACTTGCAACACAGAAAAAAAAAGCCGTACGAACGCAACTTTCAACTTTACCGTAGATTATTATAAAATTCAATAATAGGCCTAACCATAAATTTCACTCAACAAACGCCAAAATCAGTAAACTACCATCATTTCAGAAGAACTTAATATTAAACAGACATAGAAGGCATAGTCATGACCCCTTCATAAAGTAGGCTATTGTCTAAAACTGATCACGCCTCCTTCAGCATTACGGTACATATAATTATGTTTTTTAATTCATTGTATTTTTATTCTCATCCCTTTCTTCACAGAAGTAGTCTTTAATGGCATCAAGAGCGTTTTTATTTACACCATACTGGACAAATACTTAGGCAAATTAGGAAATATATGTGGAACAGAATAGTCTTTCAATCGCCAGTTGGTTCTAGGGAGAAGTAATACTTACTTCCCTTCTATCACAAATTTGTCAAATTTAACAATTAAATCTTCTGAAAAGTGAGCATCACAGATGTAGGACTTTTCAGTAAGTTCCCTATCCTTCGCTGGGATGGCCCCTTTGCCCTTGATAAAACGTTCCTAATCTTTAGGAGGTTTGAAAAACCGCCTGACCTTTTTACAGTCCCCATAGCTAGAGGTGTTAGGAAGTGTTGTTATTTTTTGAAGATTTGTTGATTTAAAATTCAAAAGGTGGTGTTTTGTGTTTTTATTATTTTTTCGGGGGATGACATGTTAAAATTTGAAAAGCGATAAGGTTTGTACAATAAGTGCATTTAAAAATATAAACAATTAATAAAACAATGTAAAAAACAAAACAGCAGGGTAAAACGTTAAACATGGCTATGGAAGAATGAGATAATACTTATATGGAAGTCACATTTTTATTTTACATTCACCATCTCGAAACACATTTCAGTGAATACCTTTTTCAGTTTTATCCAAATACTGCGGTGGAATCACTGGAAGTAGATCATGGTTAAAGTCTCAGCATTTGCAGCTGTCAATTTTCGCCTCCTATCACTTACTATGAGACTGTATTTCGAAAATGACCTTTCAGAATCCACATTTGAACAAGGATACCACACACACTTTAATGCAGCTGTTGCATAGTCTCGGTGAGCAGGCCTTATCCCATGAGGATCTCTGGAACATTCACATTATCTTCATGACGCAGTTGGTTCTTGATTGCAGTCAGGTAAATGCTGTGAGCCTCTAAAAACTGTTAAGACTCCATCTTCGTAAGAAATGGGGCATTCTTCTTAAATTGGAGCAGTTCTGTGGGAGATACGTTCTTAGGTGCATGCCGAGGATCAAACAATGACCCGATGGCTTCTACAGTCTTCCTGGCTGGATCCGTGGTCCTTAAAGTCCTGACTTTCACTAGAGCTGACTGGGCAACACACGTAAGCTTGGACTTAACCTTTATCTGCATCTTTTGAGGAAGCTGTTCCAAGTTCTGGAGGATCGTATGATTGAACATTCCACCATCGCCTAATAGCTTGAGCTTTACCTCAAGGTCATCTAGCTTCCCAGCCAGTAAGTGAATTGTTGGGTACTTAGATCCCTCCAAGAAATTAAGCAAGTCCATAAGAGAGGCACCAACAACAGAAACACACAATGCTTGTAATTGTATAAATTGTATTGTTGAAGTCGATGCTTGTTGGAAAAATTTGACCCCAGAATTTGAATCTTTCAATGCTTTGAAAAATTCTACCAGATCTTCCACATGCGTGGCCATATACATTGCAGCCTTAAACCATGAATTCCATCTTGTACATACAGGCATTGGGAAACCTAGAATTTCATTCTCTTTTTCTGTGTTTTCATATTTCTCCCTTAGAAATGCAACGTAATTGCTTTTTCTTTTTTCGCGTATATAAAAAGGCATTCTTTGTCTTTACTATAGACATGTTCAATTCGTCCAGCTCGTTTTCAAATACGCAGCCGATAAGATTGACTTTATGAGCCCAGCACTGGACATGACTTAATTCCTCAATCAATCCTTGAAGAGTAGTTACACATTTTGTCATGTATCGTGCTGAGTCCGTAACTACTGCCACTACACGCTCCCGTTCAATTTCATAGGAATTCAAGGTGTCTAATATCGCATTGGAGCAATTTATGCTATTGGCAGAATCTAGAACAACAGAGGCAGCCAGATGGGTGTTCATTTCAGTTGATGGTACTGATGGACGAAAAAGAATGTTGAAAACACACCTACCATTCTTGTCAGTTGTTTCGTCACATAGCAGAAACACGTCTTTGTTTTTTATATCTTCCCTAATTTCTTCCCTCCTTCTTTCGCCAATCATGGGGATGTATTTCTGACGAATCTGATTTGCTGATGGTAAATCTCCACTTCCGCGAACGTACTTATTAAACCAAGTACGGATAGCAGGATTGTCTAGTTTCTCTACTGGTATATTAGCTTTCACAAACGCAGTAGTAGTGTCCAAAATAAACTCTTCTTTCATATCCTTCACACGACTAGCATTTGATAATGTTTCTTTCAAGGTGGCCACTCTAGGAACACTAACTTCAAGAAGCGAATTTTCTCGGCGTTTTGAATGCTTCTCCGATTTGCAATGTTTGTCTAATGCATCTTTTGTGCGATAATCTAACCGACAATCACAATATTTGCACATAAGAATGCCACAAGAAATTATAAATCCTTCATTCTTATATTCTTTAAGTCTGTCTGTGGCAGAAACAGCTACCTTCGGCATTTTTAAACTCAACTGAGCGATGCCCAGTAACAAACACTGTTATCACACGGTTGACTGTAGTCACACGCCAGTATAAATTCGTAACCACACGCAAAATTTATTTCTGAATTCGTGTCATAATATTTAAATTACGTCGCGTCTCATCTTCCTGTACTGCTAAGTTCGGAACTAATACGACGAACACGTGGTCGCCAACTGATTCACGCAAATAACACACTAGCTTCGATGATAACGCACAATTTGCGCACTTTTTATTAAATTATATAGAATTCTCTACTATAATTTACACTCGCTACCGATGTAACAGGAGGCAAACGTAGTTTACATTATGAACAACTATCACATAACCTTTTGGAGGTAGTCGGCCAAACTATTCACGCCGCGATATAACAGCTGTTTACCACAGCGCTAAAATCCAACGAGTAACGAGAATATCGACAGTATATCGTAATATGACGTATATCGTAGTATTACCCCTCGCGAAACTATACAATCGATCATTCTCTCGAATTGAACACCAACGAAATTCGATTATCGGCTTGTGGACAAAAATGTTCGGATTGGTGTGGGGAAAAAATATGAAAATTTGTTTTTATTTCGCAGATTGCGGTATTTGTGGTGTTATTCACAAAATTCGCGTTATTTCGCGATTTAATTTCACTCCTGGGCTGCACGAAACATGTAAATACGTGAAAATAAAACATCCTAACCTCTAAATATGACTTTTCGTGTTATCGCGAATTAACAAAAACTAACACCTCTACCCATAGCTAGATCTGCATCCTGGTACAAAAGAGCAAGGCATCTTCACTACTCACATTAAGCACTCATGAAAATGTAAGGGCTAAACTGCTGTTTACTTACATTAAATAACAATAAAATTAACTCACGAAGATAACGTCAACACACGACAAGAAATTAAATGCCATTTCAGTTAATGCTTCCTACAATAGCATTTCAGGTATTAATACTATGAAGTAATAGTGTAAGCACTTGTATATCAATAACCGTTTGCACAGAACACCACCAAAACACTCCGACCTATTAAATACTTAATATATCGCACATAAACACATAAACATATGTGGAAATCAACAATCTCAAGTCGACTGTAGCGCTGCGTAGCGGCGAGTGCCAACCCGATCCGTATTCATTACATGCTATTGAGGGAGAAGAGATCACACTTTATATTATATTCGTTATGGTTACACACTACGTAGGCCTACATGAATGGTTGTAGGACCTTAAAACGTGTTTCTCAAGATCCTTTCGTCTGTTATTCTAAATATAGAGAATGGACAGGGTTGTTCAACATTTCAAATGGACATTGTTACCAGCAATATTCCAAACGGTATGCAAAATTCGTTGTGATTAGGTGAAACGGTGTAGATTTGTGCCAAAGGGCCTAAATGCAGGGAATGGAGTGGTCTGTCCGAAATTTCAAGTAGACAGTGTTACTCGCAGAGTTCCAAAGCGTAAGTATACACATTTTGGTTCAGATCGGTGAAGCGCTGTATATTTGTGGCAAGGGGCCTAAATGCAGGGAATGGAGTGGTCTGTCCGAAATTTCAAGTAGTGTTACTTGTCGGGTTCCAAAGGGTAAGTATACAAATTTTGGTTCACTGAGAGACGCGCGTATTACTGCCTGAAAATTACATGTGTAACAAGAGACCATACGACAGGAAACCAGATAAACCACATCGCCATAGCTTAAGTAGCAAGTTAAGATGTTGCTTTGTTTATGATTCCTCTTAGATGCTTGGGAATTCTCGGTCATCAGCCCCATGTAGTTGGGCGTGTTTTGAAATTGTCTGATGACTGTATTAGGGACAGGGATGAAGCAGGCTCCCCGGGACTTGAAGTAAGGCCCGTATCACACGACACTTGCTGTTGCGATCGCTGGTATAAAATCCAGTATGATTCTGTTCATCCTCGTCCGTACACCTGCTTTTATGACTTAAAGTGTATCACACGCTAGCATTTCGTGTGCCAAGTAAAGTTGTAAGAAAGAAAACATGGAGGACGATTGTCGTTTGGGGGTAAAATTTACAGTCGATTCGCATTATGAACGCAAAGCGGTCGCGAAACTTGCTTAAGTACATTTGTAAACATGCCTGGTACTGAATGAATGCATTCCAATCAATATTTAATATCTAACTGTAATAATTGGATATTTAACCATACGCGCTAATAAGAAGCGTAACAAAAAGAGGTAAAGTCTGTTGGAAAAGTGCGCAAGTTGTATCCCGCTCGCTTGCTGTTTTGAAGCTCCTGGGTTCAAGTCTATCCAACGGCGAAACGTTTTACTTCTTTTTAATTATTTTATTATATCCTCCTTGCGACGTACAACAATATTGCAACTTAGTTTTGCCTACATTATCTACGAGGACGATAGTAAACATGTTTTCTCTCTTTTAAAATACTATTTTCCCTAAATAGGCCTCCTGTTTAAAACCAAGGATGGATACTATTCGTGATAACTATTAGAATTTAAATAGTTCAACATTTATCCCTCAGTATGCCTTCCTTCGGAGGGGAAGTAAAGCCGGCGGTCCCATGTCATAGATTTATGGCAGGAAAAAGAACCTTCCACTAATTACACCTGTGTGAAGCTAAATTGTATAGGTTAAGAATGTAAACAACGCTCTTAGGTTCCTACGTTCGTTGCCAAGAGCCGACTGCGGTGGCGTCTACTAGCTAAGTTCTGAACTTTGCCTAGTAGTCGTTGACGGTGGCGCTTGGCGGCAAAAGTAGGAACTATTTGAAAAATTCAAAAGTCTGCAGTCCTTACTTGAATTAAAAAACATATAACACACACTAATACAGTCATCACAATTAACACCGGTTATCAGACAGATTCTACACGCACCCAAAGTACACGGAGCTACATCACCGCCTTGTCGCAGCCCCTAAACTTAAAAACCAACCAACCATTTATTCCAGAATAATAATAATATGACACGTTCGGTATTTACTGGATATAGCAAGCGCTTTTCACACAAACGCTGCTTGGAGAAAACATAGTTTCGTTCAGATGTATTTATTCGAAGGCCTACCTACTAGAACGAGAAAAGCAATCCGATTGGTTGTTGTACTCAAACATCCATGCAAACTGCCAGGAAAAATAGCACCTGTTCAATATCGTGAGTTGTATGGAAGCTACCATGGAAGGCAGACCCTAGCATGGAAGGTACGAATCTCACGGTAATAGACGCGTGTATACCAGTACTGGTAGAAGCTCCCATGCAAGCGAGTGTCGTGTGATACAGGCCTAAGGTACTATCCCAGCATTAGCCTGTAGGGAATGTGGAAAACCCACACTCAGGATAGCCGCTGTCAGCGCCGGGATTCGTACCTGGGCTTGCTATAACTGCCCTCGTGGCCGTGGTGCACGACTTAACGAGCATGGCTACGCGACGGGGCCCAAGGAATTTATGAACTGGGTTAGTTTTTCTCTTTTTCTTCCATTGACTTTGGGGTAGACCCTCTCCTCCTCTCCATTCCTACCTGCCTTTCATGGCGTTACTTCTTTTGAAGTACCTCAGTTCGCATTCTTGGAGAGCTGATGGCAATTATTCTTTACTGCACTTACTGGTGACTCAGCAAGTGCTATTCGGTACAGGGCACCACTTCAAGAAACTGATGTATTTTTCTTTCCAGAAAGACCTAACCAATAGCAAGAGACTTGGACCAATCTAGAGGAACAAGAAGAAGAACAACACCACCACCTGTACTCTATGGATCAATAAACTAATTACAAAATTCATTTTTGTGAGGTTTATTATTGCAGTAGGATCATCTATGCGAACAGATTACAAGAGGAGAATTATTATTTATTGATATCTTTATTATGGTGAAGTTAGGGCTCTTGATCCTCTCCACTTAACTACCCACAATGCAACTTGTTATAAATTATACAAACACGTCATTCTTAACCTACCAAACGTAAATACCGGATTTGAGTGGCAATTATGTGTTTGATATCTTACGATATTAACTACCCTACATACAATTTATAAACCAGCCGCGGTGGCCGAGAGCGCTAATTCTCTACCTCGTGCCTCGCTGGCATCAGGAGAGCGTGGGTTCGAATCCCATTTTGGCCGTCATGAAAATAAAAATACAATGGCCATTTGCTGCATTAATAAATTTTATGTTCGACTATGCCGAAATATAAATATTAAATGCCAGAAGCATCGCACCTGCACTGACTTCCACGGCCTCCTATTTTAAATGTCGCTGCGTGGCTAGTGTCATAGTGGGGTAATCGAGGGGGCCGTGGTCGAATACAAGGTATTCTCTGCGTCCCATGCGCTCTGTTCAGTAAGCGAAACTGGCGGAATCTCGACAGATATTTATGAATATTTATGTTCTAACATAAAATAGTTATTATCGTCGAACATAAACAGTCGTATGCAACTCGCCTATAATGGTAATTGGGACACTCGTATGAGAACTCGTCTTAATTATTGTCATTATAGGCTCGTTGCATAATGTAGACTACTAATATAAAATAATACATTATGCAACGAGCATATAATGGCTATAATTAAGACACAAGTATGATTATAAAACGAGCGTATGCGAGTTTTATAATTTCCATACGAGTGTCTTAATTACCATTATAGGCGAGTTGCATACGACTGTTTATGTTCGACGATAATTATAAATTTATTATATGTTTTAACATAAATATTCATAAATATCTGTTCAGTCACTAAAATTTTGTGATCGGGTGCTGCGCTGGGTAGTATATCTCTGTTTTCCAAGCTCTCTGGTCGACCGACGCATGCGCTCTGTGTGCTTCAATGCCATATGTTCAAATTGTATTCAGTAAAACTGTCACCGAAGTCGATTGAAAACAACCCGCTGTGTAGAAATTGGATTTGAGGATATTAAGGTACAGTGCTATTTCTTGTCTCATATTCACCGGTTTATTTACGCGAACATATGGACGGTGCACTTTCGGTAATTTATATAGACATGTTCGATTTTGAGTGCATGCGCGAACGTATCCTTATCTAATTGGTCAAACAACTGTTTCTTGAGCTGTGATTGGTGGGAGAAACTGTTTCATAATGAAAAATAGTGTTATAATGACCATCATTATGATACAGTTTCCAGACATATAATAGTGAGGATCGAACATAAAAGTATTTATAAAATAAAACTTCAACGAAATTTCACTATAGTCACACACTCACATATCTATACACAAATTGTTCTAGTTGGCTTAAACAATTCAAGAGCACACGAGGAATGGTGGTGGTGGTGGTGGTGGTGGTGGTGGTGGTGGTGAAAGGAGGACACGTTTCGTTCTTCATGCTAACATCATCAGATCAAACGTGCACATGGGTGGAAATATTTATCACATCAACGTCGATTGTTTTTTAATTTCTTGAATTAAAACTAGGGTCCGGATTTGAAGGTTTTAACCAGGGTTGGGTAAATTATTTTTGAAAAGTAACTTCGTTACAGTTACTTGCAAAAAATGGTGACGAATTTACAGTTACAATAAATTGTCAAAGTAACAGGAGAACTGCGTATGATTAGGAGTTCTCCTGACCACATACGCAATTTGCCTAACAGTGGTGGCCAAACGGTAGGATATCTTACAGGGGAGTCTTCACTCTCGTTTACGGGTCGGCGGTAAACTTCTATGAAGAAGGTATCCAAAAACTTGTGCCACGCTATGACAAATGCCTGCAAAAGTTCGGCAGTTATGTGGAAAAGTAGTTTAAGAGGTGTAGAATGTTGTGCAATAAATAATTTTTCTGTATCTCTACACAATTTAATTTTATTACCCAACGGAACTTACTTTCTGGACGTGCCTCGTAGATAACTCTCAGGCGTTGTGCCTATGATCAGCCATATTGGTTTTATTTTTAAATCTAGAGTAACAGTTATTCATAAAGCGGATTGGACATCCTTACAATTTTCATCTACCTCTACATAAACGTCAACATAAACGTTACATATTCATAAATTTTTGGAGTGCAGGTTTAGCGATAAGGTATTTCACTAACAAATATTTGGAAGTTGGTGCATCTAAAACTGTGTCGTGTCATCGAGCCTCGCGAACTTCACTGACATAGCTTTAAATGCACCAACTTGGAAACAAAGGGTGGTTATAATTAAACTAGCACTACTTGCGGGGGCTCCCCGGACTAACAACAATGGAACGGTGTGGAAACCTTTGGCAGGGCATGCTGAAGACACATAACGAATGAACCATTGAAAGGAACACAATTTAATGTCCACATGAGCGAAAACAGTTGTTAATGGCGCACCATGTTTATAGTCCTGGTTACAAACGATGCTCATTGTGACGACCATCTGCAGCCTGGAGCCACACTAGCCCGCAACATCTCTACCTCTCTCGCGATGCTCACCTTCAAACGCCAACAAGTGTCACTGTCCCGTTGATACGCCCTGTCCTTAAGGTAACCCCCCGGCCAGAAATAACACGGGTTCAAATCTGGGGAACTCGGTGGCTATGCAGTGGGGAACGATCAGCCGATGTTGCGGTTCTAGGCTGTAATTTAATTTAATTGTAAGTTTCGACGATTTTAGAGGCCACCATTAGGTTTTGGTAAAGATGGCGACAATATAAAACATGACACTGAGTTGCTCATTGCTAGTACTATCTCTGTACCAAATTTCGTTCAATTAGGTTTTGTCGTGTTTGAATTGATGAGGGGAACAGATATACACACTCACACAGACTGACAACTTTTGCCACGTGTAGATCTAATAAGTCTTTCATTTTTTGCAAAATATAGATGGTAGGCTAAAAGTTTGAATCGATGTTCTTAATGTTGTACTGATAGGCGATATAAGGTATTGAACCCACTGAGCTATGGTTCATGTGATATTTTTTTATGACATAACATTTATGAAATCATATCCGTCGTGTACGACGTAGGAATTATCCGCTGTTTAGCGAGGAAATTACAATCAGTTGCCATCGAGCACGAATAAACAACGATACAAGTCGTAAGTAAGAATTATAGTGAGTTATTTGCACTACGTCTGGAGAATCCGTCCTGTGTAGACGTGAAATTGTATTTGTCCTACGAGACGTAGAGAATATCCGCTGTTGAGCGTTGAAAGTGATTATAAGGTGCCATCGAGCACGCGAATACTATTATTCACTGTTATCCAAGCACAGTGAACCAAAGGAGAATTTTGGGAAATAATAATTGGCAAGTATAGTGTATTGCACAACATTGCTGTAACACCACATTTTACCCACGTGTTTGTGGAGGGCCAAATGCCTACTGTCGACCAAAGTATTATGTGTACTCGAGTTTGAAGGTTGTTTATGACGTAACCAATAGACATACATAAAATCCAATAACATCATCACTTTCGTCGTTCTATTTTACGTGAGTTCATGTAGGTTTGGAATATTTAGTTTATATTTTAATATTTTTTATCGCAGTTGGAACACAAAAAGTGCCCGTTTTTAAGCGTGTTTCAACCATGCGTCACATTTAGGAATTATTATCTCACAAACCCGTCATCAGATCGAATCCAAATTTTAACACAATATACATTGGAATGTTGTATAACTGGTTTATTAATTTCAACATTTTGCGTGACCAAGAAACAAAGTTGTTATCATTTGTGTAAGGTAACGTTTTCTCGGCTTGGGGTGGTTGGAATATGTAGTTCTTGGTCGCGTTGTAATCCTTATACATCAAAAAGTTATGCTGTATGACTTTAAAATACGTAAATTAATTCACTTATTTTATATCGGTTTATATTTGAACGGGGAAATAGGACCTCGCCTCGCTCGGCAGTGATGGGCTCCATCTCAGCAACGCTGTACAGCCTACCCCGGAGCGGCCGGCTGGTGTATCATGCCTTATTTCCACGAACAAATACAAACCGATATAAAATAAGTGAATTAATTTACGTATTTCACAGTCATACAGCATAACTTCTTGATGTATAAGGATTACAACGCGACCAAGAGCTATATTTTCCAACCACCCCGAGCCGAGGAAAAGTTACCTTACAAAAATTATAACAACTTTGTTTTTTGGTTACACAAAATTTTGAAATTAATAAACCAGTTATACAACATTCCAATGTATATTGTGTTAAAATTTGCATTCGATCTGATGACGGGGTTTTGAGATAATAATTCTTAAAAGAGACGCATGGTTGAAACACGCTTAAAAACGGGCACATTTTGTGTTCCAACTGCGATAAAAATATTAAAATATAAATTAAAAATTCCAAACCTACATGAACTAACGTAGAATAGAACGTCGAAAATGATGATGTTATTGGATTTTATGTAGGTCTATTGGTTACTTCACAAACAACCTTCAAACTCGAGTGCACATAATACTTTGGTCGACAGTAGTGGAAAATATACAGGTAATAGTGTTACAATTATATTGAATAAGTGTGATTACGATTATACGACATATTTAAATTGCCAAAGTGAAAATTGCATTTCAAAAACGGCATATAATTCACGGATGCTGCGTGATACAAAAGTAGCGTCACTGGCACGTGCAGAATTATAAAACAGTGTTAGCTCACATGCTAACTCGCATCTACGAAGTTAAGGCTGTGTCATGTAATATAATTGAAGCCTATAACTTTTACGACGAACGTTATATTTTTGAAAGTGAGAGAATTAATTACTACGCAACTTATTTCACCATCCACGTGATTGGACTATTCTTCACCATGATTGAGGCAGTCATCATGGGCTAATACCATCACGGTATGAGGGTGATGTTTCTACGGGAACCAGCATGATGGTGGAACTTCCAGGACAGCGAACGAGAAGGAAGGAGCCAAAGATGCCATTTCCAGGCATATCCACGAAGTTGTCGACAGGGACAGATCGAACCCTGGTCTTTGGAGGAGTCCAGATGGGGATCCTGATGGGAAGGATACCGTTCCAGAGAGCCGGAGAGGATTTTGTACAACCCTTGTTGTTGAATAGAGGGCTGAGTGAGAGCTTCTCCATTTCGTGAGTTTTTGGACACCCCTTTCTTGTTCTAGTTTCTGGTGGTATAGTAGATTTAATGTAGTTTGTGAACCAGCCGCACTCAGTGTCAGCCATTTTTCTAGGCAGGGATGTAACTAGTTTAGTTAGATGTTATTTATTTCAGTTAGTGTGAGACACCCTTGGGTCAGACATTTTGGTCAGCCCTGGTGCAGCCTGATGAACGTCGTAGAACGTCAATACCTATCTTTTGCTGAACGTGTCCGTAGTCATTTGAGGCTATTTTGTTCAACCCTGTTTGGGGTAATTTTCAAGTCTTTGCTGACTTTAGTTATGGCAATCAGATGCCATGGTTAGTTAACTGCATTCTTTGCAGCCTTTTCTTTTGTTACACCCCTGACTGTCGTTAGAACGGTCGTATCAGTTAGGTAGTCGACTGTAACTACCAGTTTTGTAAATGCATTATATTTCATTTTGAATAAGCTCAGAAGCTATTCTTGGTCAAGTGTGAACCTTATAATTTGAAGGAATGTTTCGTTGTCAAGCATCGAACCCAGTTCCCAATACATTATTAAGCAGATCTAGAGTGTGAGATCTGCGTCACAATTGTTATTTTGTTAGTGTCAGTGAAGACACATGTTTCATTTAATGTTGTACAAGCAATTGCTGAATTATATTTGAAAGCAAAGAGCTTCAGTAAGAGTGACATTGCTATCATTTAGACGTCTTTGGTTTAGAAGACGAAATTGCATTATTGTATTCAGATTTATAGCGTGTTTTTAACACACGTATTCTTCGAGGTTTTTAACCTGTTGTAAAGTTCTTTATGAAGAGGCCAGATGTATAGTTTTATTTGCTTAAAGTCGCCGGCCTTGGAGAGTCAATGTGTTGTGTTAATGGAGAGCAGGAATTTAGTAACCTGCCGAGACACATAAACTGGTTTTGTAGCCCAGTGTCCTTGAAAGCACGCCTGTTTCATTGTGAGACGAAATGACTTTAACAAGAGACAGAGTACGATTGTACTCGCATTTCCTTTCATTGCTATTTTGCTTATGGAACTCAGTTTCCATTCCTGTATCTGATCATTTGTTTCATAGATTGTTTTTTGTTAGTTAAACGCTCTGTTGCGTGTACCGTCGTTGACGCGTACAGTTATGTCAGGTTTTCTATAGTATGGTGAAGGCTACCCTGTTATAGCAGGAAGTTATTGTATGAAGGTATTTTGAGTATGCCTTGTCCGGGGTTTTTTCCCGTTGACCAGATGTTATTGGAAGGTGACTGTTGTGTACAGACCTATCCCAGAGTTATTGAACGCGAGCTTAGTGCCGCTGGTAACTTGTGTTATTGTGTGTCCGAGTTGTTAGTACTCGTTGATTATATTCCGACTGTTGAGTCGAGGCTTTTTGGGGGAGGATGATCTCATGGAGACACTCCGTGCCCAGGCTATTGTCAATGTTATTCGCCATAAACCTACGATAAACCTATAAACCGACATCTTAATAATAAAACGCATAATTTTTGTAAAACAAAAACTAACTAACAAAATCCTTCTATCTAACTTTGTTCTCTTGCACTTTGGAACTGTTGACATAGCCGTGCAGGTGAAGGTAATTTCCTTTTGTGGAAATGACAAGGACAGCTGATACTTTTGTAGCGACCTGAAGCATGCGCGAACCTAGAGTTCGTAGCTTGTGGAGCGCAGGCCATGCGATGTTAGACGTAGTCTTAACTACGCATTCGTCACCGTAACTACACATTAGATGACTATGGCTTACAAAGAGTAAACCAAGGTGTAGGCAGGCATTTTAATAAAACTACTGTGACTATTTCTTTACTTATTTATGATGTCAAGTGTATAAATCCTACATGTTACCTTATTGTGTGCTGTTAGCACATAGTTATTAAGCATAATTAAATTGTTTTTTTTTACATGGCTGTACACTTAGCTTTTGAATGTAATGGTTTTCTTTTACGGACGTCATCGCCGTAAACTTTGTTAATTGATAGGACTTAGCTAGATGAATTAACGTTAAATGTAAATGTTGAAATGGTACCTTCCTAACTTAGATTTGTTTTGCTATCCTGTTAAATGTAAATTCAGATATTAGCTTGATCTTGTAACTTGAACTAGGGACTTGCGTCGTACCATTTTCCTAGCGTTGCTGTTGTTGCTTTATTTTTGTGAGTTAGATCTTTCGCGAGGGTTTTCCGTAACTTCTCAGGAAGGGACCTGCTCTTTATTTTTGTTTGTTTATTAGCTTGCGGACTAGCCGACTGTAACCCTCCGAACTAGGCTAGGGGTTTGTGAATTTTATCAATAAATTTTCACGGTGTTTTACATAAGTCTGGAAGTTTATTTTCTCAGTCTAATTTTTAAGGTGAACCCTTCCTTAGGCGGTCTATGACCATCGTCACCATGTACCACGATCCCTGTGGACTACGGACTCTCGTGCCGCTTTGGCCTTTATGGAAGTTCACCTGATCCTCTCGGTAATTCTTTTCTTTGTTTATGTGCTCGACGGGCGAGATGTTAGGGAAGTCATCGCGGTTGTCGGCTATTCCTAACAACCTCCAACCCAGACGGTCTCAGTATCTACTGTAATTCATGAAAAGTGAACAGTATGCAGTTTAACTATCAAATAGTTTGTGACGAGAATGATAACAATAAGGGTTAGATTTGAGGCGAAATGCACCACAACGGCGTTCTGGTACCTCTCTTTAGGAAATAAAATTACGATTATTAAATATTTCATTTAAAGAGCTTTCTCCCAGATAATCCTTTTGAGATCATCATAGAACACCGGCCTGTTGTTTTAAAGATTAATGGAGCTCCTCCTTAACACAGCTAAGTATGTAGGCACTTGCCGTCAAGAGAAAGTAGAGGTCATGTTGAAAACATGTTCAAATTTCAAACAATCTTTAGGATGAGCAGACAACTTAAACGATCATGAAACAATGCTTTCTTTTTGCTGCCTTTCTTACTTTACTACAACACATTTTTGAACTTGTTTTGCAAAATTAAATTTGGAATTAAGTAAATTGTTCAAGTTATCCTATAAACAAAGATTTATTCTTCTTCCAGACCAATAATTTGGAATACTTCCCCTCACCGGAAGGTTACAGTTTCGGCACCTCAATTTCTATAAATCTAGCAATAATAATAATAATAATAATAATAATAATAATAATAATAACACAGTCCTTAAGACAGAAGCTCTGTATGCATCTGAAACTATTATAATTAGTGGCAAATCTCGAATAAAAATGATCGAAAAACAAGAAAGGAAAATCCACAGGAAAGTCTCAGGACCAAAGTGTGAAAATGGAATTTGGATGAAAAAGAAAACACATGAAATTTATCAAGTTATAGATAAAATCACAGATACCATAAGCAAACAGTTTTACGAACACCTAGGCTATATAGAATGGATAATGGCGGCTTCGGTGGCGTAGTTGGTAGCATGCTGAGCTTCTATGCCCCAGATCCCGGGTCCAAATCCGGCCGAAGTCGTCGGAATTTTCTAGAGCGCCAAGTCTTTTCCGCCATAGCTAATCAAAAAACTAGTAGTTCAGATTCAAAAGCCTTCTCAAAAGATAAGGTTAGCAGTTCTAATCAAAGAATTTTAAGATCACAGGCTCTGCCTGTTGATGCTCGGTCACCTAACCAAATGCAAACGTGCGGTCTGTGTCAGCAATCGCATAATTTATACAATTGTGATGAATTTAAATCTTTATCAGTAGATGAAAGACGAAAGTTCATTACAAACAAAAAACATTGTTTCAACTGTTTGTCAGGAACGCATATGTTAAACAATTGCCGTTCACAACGTTTATGCTTTCATTGTAAGGCTAGACACCATTCCCTTTTGCCCAGACATGAAAGATCACGGTTATCAGGACCAAGCAGTTCCAATACCAAGTCTAATTCTGAGACTTCTCAAAATAGTGCGCAGTCGTATGCTCAAAGTTCTACCTCGCTTGGCAAAGTCCAGGTTTTATTATCTACCGTGCAGGTTCTATTGAAAAATTCTCACGGGAAATGGGTATCTGTCAGGGGATTATTAGACAATGCCGCTACCAACAATTTTATTAATGAATCTTTGGTACAAAAGTTAGGCCTCCCAAAACATCCTACCTCAATAGAGGTTACAGGAATAAACTGCTCTAAATCGCAATCCTTAAGCTTTGCTAAAGTGGATCTGAAGGACTCTAATAATCTTGGTACGCAGTTGCAATTAGATTGTTTGATTATCAAGTCTGTAGGCAACAATATTCCTGGCACTTCTTATCCTATTCAAAGTTGGAATATCCCGAATTTTGTCCAGCTAGCTGGCCCTCATTTCAACAGAGCTTCGCCCGTAGAGCTTCTTTTCAGCTCAAGCGTATTTTGGCAATGTCTTCATTCCAATAAAGTAAAAATTGCTACTAATGTTTTCTTCCGCGAAACTGATTTTGGTTGGATCGCTACTGGCCAAATATACCGTAGTAGTGTGGAAAACTGGATCCGAACACAGTCCTTATATGGTCATGTCAAGGTCATCCACTTTTTGCACCTGTGGCGACAGGTGCGGGGACGGGGGAGGGGGAGTGGGGAGGGGGCGGGGGAGGGGTAGTGAGGCGGGGGAGGGGGAATGGGGAGGTGGAGGGGGAGCGGGGATGGGCATGGCGGAGAGCTCCGCACAGGCTGACGACTGTCAGCCAACTATGCTCTTGATGGGAGCAGTCTCTGTGTATATGCAAGTGGCTGGTAGCCTGCGGGCTTGAGCCGAGCATTAGCGAGACCAGTCGAGGTCAGCCGAAGCTGGTATAGCTCGAGGCAGTATGACGTACTGAGTGGTGGGAAGCTGGGATGTGTTTTCTCTCTTGGTCTACATGCTGGACTGGCGCGCTCAACTTGCCCGGTGAGAGGAAGGGGAACCTTGTTTTTGTGTTTTGAGCCGAGCAGTAGTGAAGAGAGCCGAGTGAAGCCGAGTGGGTGTTTGTTTCATTATTCCCTCGAGCCAAGTCGAGCTTACTTGAAGAGAAACAAATTGATGTCAAAAAGGTATTGATTTGTTTAGTGTTTTACAACGCAGTGTTGCCAACCAATGTTGAGATAAAAAAGTTGTGTCGGGTGAGGGATTTGAACCCTCGTTTTTTTTGTAGAAAATTCGAACTTAAGTCGAACGCCTTAGACCACTCGGCCAACCCGACAAGGAGAGGATTAGAGAGGTTAAAATAAAATAAACAAGAATAATTATACAAGATCGGATTTATTAATCCAAGAATTAAAAGAGGAATTAAAACCTAACCATTTGACATAAAGTTTATTGCCATTTCTTTTAATAACTTTTTCAACAAGATAATGCTTAGGATATAGTGTCTTTTGAAGTTCCTGTACGTAGAATCCTCCTTTGATGGGCTGATTGTTACTGTCCTGAAGTAGATAAGTGACTGGATGGGTACGTTTCACTTGGCGAATGGTGAATATTTCTGTGCTCCAGTTTGGTGTGTACCCTTTTGAGAAGAGTGATTTATGTTTACTGACGCGTACATAGTCACCTACGTGAAAACGATGACGTTGTGGGTCAGCTGTTTTGATGCTATGATGAATGCGATTCAGCCGTGGAGTGTTTTTTATTACCAAACACGGCTTTACTCCAATAGTTCTATGTTTGGTATTGTTGTAACGTGATACTAGATTCTGCACTAGGTTTACCCAGCGGTAAGATCCTCTTGCTGTAAATTCCCGCCACATGTATGTTTTTAACGTTCGGTTGAAACGTTCAACAACACTCGCCTTTAAATTACTATAGGAGGAATAATGATGAATGCCAAGTTCTTGCATATACGTAGAAAACTCCTTGTTGAAAAACTCCTTTCCTTGATCGGTCTGGAGGAGGCGAGGTTGTCGTTTAGCTCTTTGAATAATCTGTTTAAAGGCTGCAGTAACTAGGTTACCTGTTTTATTTTGCACAGGTTCAACAAACGCCATTTTGGAATAGACGTCAATGACTGTGAGCAGATATTTGATACCATTGTTAGTATTGGCATAGGGAATCATTTCAACGAGATCGGCTTGCCAAAGCTCATCAATTCCTTTTGAAACAACATGACGCCGTGGATAGATACGGCGAGCTGGTTTATGCAACTCGCGAGCAATTGCTGTTTTTATAGGTGAAGGGGTGTTGCCACGTGGATCCATCACACAATAATGCCAGCATGACGAAGCTCCTCTTCTATTTCTACAATTTCACCTTCATGACCGGTATGTCCAGCCTGTTGGGAAGCGTGCAGGAGGTGTAGACGTTTGACCAACTTATTAGGATCGTTCCAATAGGCGAAATCGACAAAAGGTTTCAAAGTTTTAAACGTGACGCCGGACGCTGAGCTTGTATGACGGACACTTGCATAGGTGGGAAACAATTTGGATATGATGGTCTTATATTTGAAACTCTTATTTGCATTGATTGGTTCAGAACGTTTATAATTACGTCTAAAACCATTTGTAGCCATCAATATATCCTTATACTTTTGAAGATCGTCTTCGTCATACCCATCCTTAGAAGGAACACGTGCAAATAAAAGTTCTAAAAGACCTGACGTCAGTTGATATCGAACCGTTTTAACAATCAAAACATTATCTTTTATTTTGATCTCCGAGTCACCAATTCGAAAACGTTTATTTTCATAGCGAACGCCGTAGGTCGTATCAGTTTTTCTAGTAAAAAGGTCTTCTAGGTAGGGTGTTACCAATGGGCCAAAATGCTCTACCAGAATACTTTTCAGCTGCACATACTTTTCAGGTGTAGTCAAGATTTCTGACAGTGTAGGTTTTTTTTCTCTAGAGCTAGACGGCGTTTGAGCAATGACTGTAGTTTTTAGAAACTCTGGAAGCGGTGATTCTGTTTCAGAAGTAAAAACATCTTCAGCTTCTTCATTGTCTTCTTCTTGTTCTTCCTCCACAATGGTTTGCGTTCCTTTTGATACTGTATTTGGCTTATTGGACTTTGATGTTCCTTTTAACACAGCTTCCAGAGGTGATTTCAAATGTTTTGCGATCAACAGCTCACTATCGGCATGTGTGCGTTTCAGTTCGCGGAACTTGCGTCGAATATTATTTCGTGCACGGATAATGTGTTTCTTTAATTGACTTCCTGCTGTTGCCATGATAGCTAAAGAAATGACGAATGAAAAAGCGACGCAGCACCTTAAATACGTATGAAATGATCAAATCCCTTACGGTAGCGGCCGTTGGTAATGTCACTCTGCTTATCGATAACAAGACAGCCGTGGTGATGTGCGTTCCAGCATGTGGCGCACAACTGTGTAAAGGTTTGAAAGGTCATGTCTGGGTTCACGTGATCATCATAGACGTGACGCATGTTACGTTCATCCTGCCGGAAGAGAACAATCACGTTTGCATTGTCACGAATTAATTGTTTCGGTATTCGTGAATAGGTTTGACACAGATAGAAGCAGTCAATATGTTTGTGTCGTCCCATGCTGAAATAGGCTTGAATGATAGCCTGCCGTTCTGTGGACACATCATCAAAAATCATAAGTGAATTGGGGCGAACATGATCTGGAGAGATGACATCTTCGTGTGCAGGGAATGTAAAGTACCTCATGTTATTGTTGCGAAGACCTGACATGACCTGTTCCAAGAACACATAAAGAGGTTGATAGAGGGACTTGGCAAAAATGTAAATATTTTGAAAGCGCACGCCGTTTAACGACGTGATTAGGGTAAGCAGAAGATTTGTTTTTCCACATCCTGATGGTCCAGTGATGAGACAGCGAATGGATGACGGGAAGAGCGAGCCGTGACGTTGTTCAGACGTTGTCGAGAAGAGGTTAGAAACCAAATCTCCCACCGGAAGTGAATGTTGCTGCTTAATAATCTGCATATTAACTAAACGTGAAAAGGATAGAGGTGGTCTCTATATACATGAAGCAAGTGTCTGTTTCAGATCTAGTGTAACCATGGATGCCTATGGAAGAACACATAAGACAAAGAAAACAAATGCATCATCTGTCTCAATAAACGATCCAAAACATGATACAGATCCGGCTAATAAACGATATGTTGATGCCAATGCACTGCCACGCACAACGGATGGTCATTACAACTTTAATGGAAAGCGATTAACCAATATAACAGAACCTCTATTACCTTCAGACGCATGTTCGAAAAAGTATGTAGATTACTATCGCTTACGCCGTATCAAGGGAGATTATGATGCACAGAATAAACGTATCATGAGTGTTGCAGACCCTGTGAACAATCAAGATGTGTGCACCAAAATCTACATGTTAACCAATGCTGTGGTGTTAACAGAAGCAAAGGACTATGATGTACACCATCGTCGAATCACTCAGCTGGCTCTTCCAACAAATAACACGGACGCTGCTAGAAAGGACTATGTGGATAACAAGGTGAAACAACTTCTCAGCATTGTGCCTTCCCTAACTGCAAAAGGTTATACGGCGAATAATGCACGTCTTGTGCATGTGGCCGATCCTGAGGATGATCAAGACGTTTGTACAAAACGGTTTTTGACCTCTGAAATGAGAAAGGTGTGGGAAATTAAGGAGAATGCACTACAGATGAAACGAAGACGAATAGCTGAAGTTGCTGATCCTGTACAACCTCACGATGTAGCGACCAAACGTTTTTTGGAACAACGGTTATCGCTTTTCATTAAATCAATACCCTCCATAATTTTGCTGCACATTGTAAACCAACAACCGGTAAAAGACCCCAATGAACTCACCTATATACTACGTTCGGGTTATAGCAATTACCGTTTACTGTATGATGGTGCCATTCGTGTTATTGAGTATACGCCAGATTTTAAACATTTAGACTTACTATTAAACGGTAGTGTTATATCATCATCACTCATCGATCTGGCGGTGAAAGCCGAGGACAAATTATCCTTTCAACTGAAATTGTCGTCTGAAGAAAAAGAGGCGGGGAAAACAATGAACGATTTTCCGCTGTATGTAGAACTTGAATATACCGCCACCATTAATTAAATAATTGCTCGTTCTCCTCCCAAGAAGCGTTAGTTGTGTTCCATACTTTACAGCGTGAGGTTGTCTCGTTTCTCGCTCGCGATGGTGAATCGAAGATATGTGGGGAAGAAGATGAAGAAGACGTCATCGAGAAAGGGAGGCTTTAAAGCAATTCTTCATGCGGCACGTCAAGCTTCACGTGGAGAAAAAAATAGCGATTTGGCCATTAAAAAAGCTCTCCGAGCAGCACGATTGCATGCAAATCCCAAAAGTAAACTACGTTTTAGAAAACGAGCGCGTGTTATTCCTGTACCGAAACGTGGCGGATTTTTACCCGCACTATTTGCTGGACTAGCAGCTCTGGGTTCACTTCTTGGTGGAGCAAGTGCAGTAGCACGAACAGTGAAAGCTGTTGAGGAGGCGAAGCAACAGTTGAAGGAAAGTGAAAGACATAATAAAACAATGGAAGCCATTGCACTGCGCGGTAAAGGTGTGAACATGAAGCTGGCACCTTACAGGAAAGGACTTGGCATTTACATGTCGCCAAAAAACATTTAATAGACGCACTGCCGCGGCGAGCTATGACGCATGAGGAAGTTATGAGATATGCAAAACGGTTGAAGATATCACGCTTTCGAGGTGTGTTTATGCGTAATCAATTACCACCTCGACCTTGGATGCGTGAAAGTGCTGTTGTTAATTTGGATGAGAGTCATGGACCAGGAACACATTACGTGGCCTACATAAAACAAGGATCTACTGTGTGGTACTTTGACAGTTTTGGAAACCTTCCTCCTCCGACAGAGCTTATTCGCTATTTCGGAAGCAGTGCAATAATAAACTATAATGTGAAACGAGTACAAAATTTTAACACTCAACACTGTGGTCGCCTCTGTCTGACCTTTCTATATAAGACTCAGCACATGAGGTAACGTGAGCAGTATAATGGCAGAAAGTAGAACGTTTACAGTGCACGGACAAGGAGCTGAAGTAACTGTTGACTTTTATCCTCCTATTGAATTGGGACAACGACCCTACGTGCTGGGACTTATTTCGTTCGAAGGTTATAATAGAATCTACAACGTACATGAAGACATCAACGATAAGTTCTACTACGATGACTATGAGTTAACTCTACCACCTGGCAGTTACACGGTAGATGATATTTACGATCACATCTACACAACTCTCATCAGAGAATTTACTCTAAAAGCATTTCTTGACGGGACATACAAGTTTGAACTCATAGCCAACAACGTAACACATCGTTGCAGTATTCTTTCTTCCTTTAGGATTGATTTTAAATCACAACCAGACTCAATTGGTCCATTGCTTGGTTTTTCAGCACGAGTTTTAGAACCAAATGTGTTGCACAAGTCTGACCAACCTGAAAAAATTATTGAAGACCATCACATATCTGTCACGTGTAACATAATCACCGACGTTTACACCAATCAGGAACCATCGCATTCACTCTACGATTTTATTGTCACTTCACCCAGTGGCTATATCATCCGTGAAAACCCATCAGTAGTGCTCTATCATCCTGTGAGTGTAACCAATATTAGGAATATTACCTTAAGACTGGTGAATAGAAACCAACGTCTCATCCAGTTAGACCGTCATACACCTGTAACCTACAAATTGTATCTGAAGTCAGCATGAAACAAGTGTATAAAGCACCAACACCATCCAGGCTGGGTGTTAGTTGTTTGCAACGCGTGTACAGGTTAACACGTGTCAACAAGCAGATCTTACAACAACTGGGTTACACCTTACATCATGAATTCAATCCTCGACGTGACAAACCCAGTTGAAGTGCAGGAGGGTATTGTAAAAATTGAACAGCATTCCTACCAACCGTATACTCAAGGATTAAATAATAATGATGAGATCCGCATTACCATTAATCAACAAGATATCTACACCCTACCACATGAAAGTTACATCCTGATTGAAGGTCAACTCATCAAATCAGATGGTACCATCCCGACAACGTCAAAGTTGGCCAACAATGCTCTTGCCTTTCTGTTTTCTGAAGTTCGCTATGTCATCAACGGAATCGAAGTGGATACAACTCGAAATGTTGGCATAACAAGCGCTATGAAACTTTATCCTGCGTATGGAACTGAAGAAAGTAAAGCTTTTCGTATGGCTGGCTGGTGTCCCGACACAAGCAATGACTGGATGATTAACACTGATGGTTCATTTACCGGTCATTTACCTTTAAAATTAATACTAGGCTTTGCAGAGGATCATAAGCGCATCGTTGTGAACGTAAAACAGGATCTGATTCTTGTGCGAGACAGGAGTGATTATAATGCACTGAAGGGTGTTGATGGTGCCGCAATAGATTCAAAAATTTTATTGCAACGAATTCTATGGAAAGTACCGCACGTTACTCTGTCCGATCAGAAAAAATTGAGTCTACTCAAGATTGTGGAGAAGGATACACCTTTACCCATACAATTTAGAAGCTGGGAGCTGCATGAATATCCGGTATTACCACTCACCGATACGCATACATGGTCTATAAAAACCTCACGGTACACAGAGCGACCTCTCTACGTCATTGTTGGATTTCAAACAGATCGTAAATATCAACAGAATAAAGATGCATCACAATTTGATCACATCCAATTGCGAAATATGCGACTCTTCCTGAACGGTGTTACTTTCCCCTATGAGGGAATGGACTTAAACTTTACCAAGAACAAATATGGAAAGCTCTATGACATGTTTACAAATTTTCAGTCATCCTATTATCAGAAAGAACCATGTCCGCTATTATCACCACAAGACTTTAAGACCAAAGCGCCTCTGATTGTGATGGACTGTTCGTATTTGGAGGAGTCGATGAAGGAAACAACTATTGATATCAGACTAGAATTTGAAACATCTGCCGTTATTCCAGAAAAAACAACAGCCTATTGCCTTATTGTTCACGAGGCACAGGTGTATTATCAGCCGCTGTCCAACATCGTGACCAGAGTATAAATAGCATGTCTGCCTGCATTCCCCTGCTCAGTCATGGAAAGCTACGATGAAGTCAACACCCCTCCTCCAAGGGGAGCAACAGACTGTAAATGTGAAAGTGACTCACATAGTGAAGATGAGGATACGAGGTTTATCATCTATCGTTCTCTAGTGAGTGAAGCTATTACTGCCTATCACAAGACTCATACTGTGCATAGAATTCCACCGCATCTGGTTTCCTATTTACCAGATGGATTTATGTCAACGTTCGGCATTCACGATAGGGGGTACAAAAAGCATTGCTCAAAAAGAAGAAAGATGATGTCGCCAAAGCATCATGTCATGATGGAGAGCGGGCGGATGGGTTAAACTGTAAATGTGATCGTTGCTCAACAAGTCGAGACGCCGATGCGGTATTTAAAATTTATCGTAGCCTGATAAGTTCAGCCATCACCGCCTACCATAAAGCAGAATTGCTTCATAAAATGCCGCAGCATCTGATCCCCTATTTACCAGCTGGATTTCTGTCCACGTATGGTGCACACGATATTGATTTCAACTGGGATAAACTACCATCACACCTCCGTATGTCAGCGGATGTTGCAGCCTGCCGCAGCTGCCGTAGACATTTCATGCATCGAGGGGATTGGGATGGCCCTAATCCTATGATAAAAAATTGTAAACAATGTTCAGATCTCTTTACAAATAAAGTAGTGTAATTTATCTCATTATTTTAATTTTTATTTAAACCACTCCCTTTTTGTTTCATCTTTTTACCCCTTTAACTAGCAGGACTATAGGTAGAACTTGGTTAGTTGACAGAAGTCGTCGGCGAAGAAAGGTGTGTCATCAAGCAGTAATCATGTCTAGAACACTAATTGTTGATATTCAGGGCTTCAAAGTCAATGGAAACAAGTTTGTCTTCAAAGAGGTTGCCATTATAGACTGTACAAACATGTTGGCGCCTAGAGTAAGTGCTTTCACTTTTGAACCACCATTTCCATTGCACATGCAGTCGGACGAAGATAGAAAACAAACCGAGTGGCTACGGCATAATTTAGGATTAAACTGGAATCAAGGAGACATTCCTTATCATTATCTATCGTTTGTTTTAAAACCCTATTTTTTCGCTGCCAACCATGTTTTTGTAAAGGGAGGCGAAAAAAGGGAATGGTTGCGTCACCATGTTCCACCATCTTGCCAACTCATCGATCTTCACGAGATGGGATGTCCTGCACTACATACCTTGTGCGAGCCTGCTGAACGTGTACAAAAGAAGACACTTCTACATGTAATGAAGCTCTTTGATTGGCTAAGTCGCAATGCATGTCGGTACGTGGAAGACAATTGTAAAAATATGACGCATGAATGTTGACCACCACAGTCAGTTAGAGACTTTTGTGTTGTGCAGACGTGTAGAATGGCTACCATTGAAAGTTTAAATTCTAACCCTATTGAACGGGCAATTGTTAAGTTTTTCGCTTGTAAGAAGAAACTGCATGCTTTTACAGAAGAAGAATTAAATGCTCTACCCAAAGCGTTTTTGTTTTATGTTGCGTCAAATGCTGTGAAGGAGATTTGGGATAGCGTGCCTAGTCATTGGACTCAAGATCCTGTGCTGTGTGAACTTCAACCATGCACTAATTATGATCATCATCAACAAGTGGCCGTTTCCAAAATGCCATCAGTTCACACATGTAGAACATGTCAGTTAATTAAACTGTATAATGGACATAAAACCTCATGTAAAGACTATGTTTCCTCATTCCACGGATGTGATGGCAAGAGCAGAAAAGGAAGAAAAGTGTACGTCATCGACTGAAAAAGATCTGCCAGACCTGTACTGGTCATGGTCTCGTTGACAAAGTCATAGATCTTCTACCCTTCGAGCTGCATCTACCTGGTTATCAATATTGTGGACCTGGCACTAATTTGGACGTACGACTTGCACGTGGTGATTCTGGAATTAACATTCTGGACGCTGCGTGTAAGCAGCATGATCTGGCATACAGAGCTTCTAAACATGAAAAGAACATTTCTGAACTAAGACGTGTTGCCGATCAGATTCTTTTGAGAAAAGCCATGGAACGTGTGTCATCGCCTTCAGCATCTGTCGCAGAAAAAATGGCAGCTCTTATTGTTGCAGGAGCTATGAAGGGAAAGCTCACAATCAGTGGTGGACGATTACAAAAACTAAAAAGATAAACAGGATGTATTATGTTTTATAATTAAAATAAATAAATAAATAAATACAAACAAAAAAAGCGTTTATTATTTTTAGTGTTAGCAACGTTACAAGCATTATTTACGAGCAAGATGAAGAATAGTACAAGATCATTCTACCTCTTTAAATTTCCAATTTTGTTAAAATGAATATCATACTTTAGTTTCTGTTAAGTTTTAAAATGTTAAAGTTTTTACACATCGTATTATATTTTTTTTCGTCTTCATCATTAAGTGGCTGCGATTCCAATTCGATAGACACATATTCCAATTCGGTATATGGTAACCGCTTGGCCGGAAAGTCAATGAAACAGTCCGGTGAATTTTCCCATGTACACCACCACAAATTTTTTCCACAACCATTACACCAGTATGTTTGACGTTCAGTCAACACAACCTCAAACACTTTTTCAAATGTCATATTATAGGTTACTACTACTCTCGATTTCTTTAGACCCATCAATTCAGCGCATGGTTCGCAGTATGAGAGTTCATTAATTAATTCATCAAAGAGGACACCTTTCTTCAGTGAAGTCAATCCATTCGTTGATAATGGTGGATACAAAATGGAGTGGGTGTGTGATTCCATAAGTTTCGTGAAATCGTCTAGTGTTGTCGCATCATAGAGTACAACACGTTTTTTCTGCTCTTTTTCAGATGAAGAAGATGGAATACTGAAAAAGATTTGAAACAATATCTTGTAGATTTTATATATTACGCTATATAATATATCATTGTGCAAACTTTTCTTTATCCATTATAATTCTATATTCTTGTGAGATAGACAAATCAATCACAGCAAATGACATTATACATACCAATTTGTTTAACATTGAAATAGAACATTAATTTAAATCTGATATAAACATTGATTTATTCAAAACAATCATGTACGTTTAATTTCACTGATCTCAATACTATGCTATTTTTGAATTTATTTTTTAGTGTACTCGTGTTACAGAACACCATTAACTAACTTTGAAAGGGAAACTACTGCTTATTTCAATTACAGTACTTGAATGTTTGGAAAACTTGAACTTCTTAGCTGATATATTTTCAATTCTTTTGCACATTGATATGTTTAATTGTTACAAATTTTTACACTTTACAAGTGTCTATGGAACAAAATGTAACTCACCAGTTGTTTGCTCTTGACGATGATGGTGTACATTCCATCCATCCGTCTAATGTACTGCTGTCCATCTCGCTTGTAAATAATGCTTGCTTGTCCACTTGCTAGTACTGTTGACGATGCTAATGTTTTCAAACTCATTGTCTTCCCTTTATATACATAGCAGACATCCTTCCATCTTCACCAAATTACCCCTCCATCGAGAACATCATGAAACTGCGCATGTGTCACTTTTCCCTCTCCCCCATGTGGGAAGATCTCTTACGCCATGCAATTGTGCATGCATACATTGTCATAAGCAGTGTGATTGGTTCACTTTTTATTTTCTTGTTTTTGTTTCCTGTAAAGTTAGAACAACCTTACCTTGACTTTCTTTACTTGAAATATGAGGCCACATGTGTGAGGGTCATCTGTCTAGACAATACAAGTTCGAGGACGGTTATATCCATCTGTGATGATTGTAAATACATCTGGATGGCGTAACCTTTTCTTTACTCTCAAGGGTAGTGTGTTGTTACCTTGAGGTTACATGTGTGAAAATCACTTGTCTAGACAAGGTAATTTCGAGGTCGGTGTTATATGTATAGGATAATTGTACACTCATCTGGGTGAAGTAACCTTGCTTCTTTTTTTTACTCCCAAGAGTAGAGTGTTCTTACCTTGACTAGTTTTTTTGAAACATGAGGTTACATGCATAAAATTTCCATGTCTAGACAAGCCAAGTTCAAGGTTGGTTATATCCGTATAAAATGGAGTAACCTTGTTTTTGCTCTCTAGGGTAGAGTGTCCTTCCCTTGTCTTGCTTTTTTCTTGAAACTCGTGGTTACATGTGTGAAGGTTACTCGTCTAGACAACACAAGTTCGAGGATGGTCATATCCGTCTGAAGTAATTGCGCACTTGAGACAATAGTGACCTTGCTACATCCACTTTCTTTCTCTAACGTGATTGGACCCCTACCACTACAACCATGTTTAAACTCCACCTATTTGAGAGTATAGCAACCATGCCACACCCAGTTAGCTCTTCTAACGTGATTGGACCCCTACCACTACTGCAACATTTAAACTCCACCCAAAACATGTTCCTAGACTAAGCAAACCAGTTTGTATTACCATCTCTCCCTTGATTCATAGAACAGCGCATGCTCAATTTGTATGATTTAATGTCATTGGTTCCCTACCACCATCCCTACCCATCTCCTTCCACAACGATATTTGTTTCGTGTGCAAAGAGATTTTTTAAAATTTTTTCATACACTTCTTGTAAATTGATATATATACAGCCGCATGCAGCAAACATTGTCATATTGTCATCAACATCTGTCTGAAGTGAACACATCTTCACTACCTAAGGTAAGATACCTTATTTTGTAAATTCATCAGTTCAGCTTAAAGGAAAGAACAATGCTTACAAATATATTCTTTTTCATTATAGACTAACTATGGACGCTCTTCAACAGATAAATAAAATTGGAGCTCAGGCTGGACTGGAAACGCGGAGACTTAAGGATCTTCCCATTAATCAGCCGTTTCCAGTGGAAAATCTAAAAAAAATAGATACTACATTTGGAGCAAGAATACTTTGCCAGTGTCATGACTTTGTTGTATTCTTGCCAACCAGATTTGGTTCTTTAACGGAGGAAGCATTGGCAGCATTGAATGCACGCAACCTCGTCCTAAAGTATTTAGGTGTGCGAAACAATGCTTGCATTGTGAATTTTGAAGAGGAGGAGAGTTAACTTAGCGCAATCATATCCTATTGTATTTAGATGTGCTAAACAGCAGTGTGATCATTCTAAATTTTGAAGAGTTGAAATGGTAAATTAGAATTGTGTAATTTTTAAATTTTGTTATGGAGACACTTGTTTGGGAGGATACTCGCAACTGTTTTCAGCGACGAGTATGTAGCGGTCGCATACACAATGTTAACAACATCATCAATCTGAAAGTATTTCTGCTCGCATGTCTTGAATTATTCGTAATTAAAATTACTGAATATTTATCACATTTTACAGCGCTAAAAGTAAATTCAGAATTGGCATGTACCTTTGTTTTTGTAAAAAGGAATGGTGACGAAGTTCGCGAAAAATTTTATTTTATAACAAACATGCGACCATTGTATCCATCTGACACTATTGAAGACTGGTTTAAAATCAATATTGTAGATAATCTCTTAGGTAAATTGGATAAATTTCAGGAAGGTGAAAGTGGAAAAGCTCTTGAAACCATTCTATTTTTACAAATAAATATATGTAACTTTGATCCTTTAAACTCTGGTGCAATGTATATTAATTTACCTACATCAATTAAAAAGAAAAATGGAGTTGTAAATATATGTAATGAAGACGTTTACTGTTTTGTGTGGTGTATAGCGGCCACATTAGCACCTGTTAAACATAATAGAAACATACCAACAAAATATAAGAAAATGTTTAACAAGCTTTTAGAATCACTCAACTTGACCAGTATTGTTTTTCCTCTTGAGTTAACATCTATTTCTAAATTTGAAAGACTTAATCCTGATTATTCATTTAACGTGTATGGTCTTAACAGGAGTACTGTTATTGGTCCTCTTTATTTTTCATCATATAAAAACAGAAAGTATCATATTAATCTTTTATACATTTCCAACTCAGACACAAGTCATTATTGTCTCATCACTAATCTTGGTAAACTTGTGGGTGCGCAATTCTCTACCAATCATTCAAGGAGATTCATTTGTGAACGATGCTTACAATATTTTACCACGCAGGACATATTGAATAATCATATGATCGATTGTACCACTCACAGTGCTGTAAAATTAACTTCTCCAGAAAAAGCAAAAGCAAAAATGAAATTTGTCAATTATCATTGTAGAGATACAGTTGCATATGTTGTGTACGCAGATATAGAAACTCTCTCTGTCCCAGTGCAGCGATGTCAACCAAATCCACTTCAATCTTACACAGATGATATTCAAAGACATGAACCGTTCTCTGTCGCTTTTCAAGTCGTTTGCTCTTACAATTCAAATTTATCATATTTTGACTTGTATCGTGGACCAAACTGCATTCAGTGGTTATTAACTATGTTGTATCAGCTTGCTGATCGTTTGCATCACCTTTTACATAACGCTGTAACCATTCAATTAACTATGGATGATATAACACGACATGATAATACAAATGTATGTCATATTTGTGAAAAAAATCATTTTACCTGATGAAATCAAAGTTCGCGATCACTGTCACTTTACAGGTAGGTACAGAGGACCAGCACATAACGACTGCAACATCAATTACCGTGCAGCTAAGTTTATTCCATGTCTGTTTCATAACTTGAGTGGCTTTGATTCTCATTTTATTATTCGAGAATTTGCAAATGTTGATAAAGCTAAATTTTCCATTATTCCTCAAAATTATGAAAGATTTATATCTTTTTCCATACGACATGGAGATATTTCAATTCGTTTCCTTGATTCTTTTCGGTTTATGTCCTCATCTCTTGATGCATTAGTAAAAGGAATTTCTCACAAAGACATGCACTATACACAAAAACACTTTCCAAATTCTGATCATTTTCAGTTATGCATTCAAAAAGGTATTTTTCCCTATAATTATATTAATAGCTGGGCATCGTTAAGCGAATCACGTTTACCTGATGAATCTGCCTTTTTCAACACGTTAAACAATGAACCAATTTCAGATGAAGATTATCGTCACGCCTGTAATGTTTGGTCCACATTTGGTATTACAACGTTAGGTCAATATGCAGATCTATACCTTACTGTAGACACACTTTTACTCACTGATGTGTTTGAAAAATTTCGTCACATGTGTCTCAAAATATATGGACTTGATCCCTGTCACTATTATACAGGTCCGGGTTATTCCTGGGATGCAATGCTCCGGTATACAAATATTGAATTGGATCTGCTCACTGATGTTGATATGCTTTTGTTTTTTGAAAAGGGGATAAGAGGTGGATTTGTTTCTCTCAACAAGAAGCATGTTCAGGCAAATAATCTATACATGTCTTTGTATAAACCTGAACAGCCTACCTCCTACCTCATGCATTTCGACGTCAATAACCTTTATGGTTATGCAATGTCTCAACCACTTCCATACGGAGATTTTGTATGGTTGACAAATCAGGAAATTGAGCAATTTGACATTGCAATGGCTGGACGTGATCCAAACCGTGGGTACGTTCTCGAAATCGACATAGATTACCCTGCACATCTACACAATGACCATTCTGATTTTCCATTTTGTCTTGAGCGCATGATCCCTCCTGGTTCAAAATCTAAACAAACAAAATTGATGGGAACCTTGTATTCTAAAAAGAAATATGTCATACACATTCAGATGCTCTTACAATGCATAGTTTATGGTATGAGACTTGTAAAAGTTCATCGTATTATTTCATTTGCACAAAGTGCATGGCTGAAGTCATATATGGACTTGAACACACAGCATCGGCAACGTGCAACACAACCATTTGAGATGAACTTTTTTAAGCTGATGAATAACGCATGTTATGGAAAAAGTATGGAGGATATTCGCAATCATCGAGTAATTCATTTAGTAAATTCTTGGGAGGGTGGATGGGGTGCACGTAAGTTAATTGCAAAACCCAATTTTAGGTCTATCAAGATTATTGAAAATGATTTGGCTACCATTGAATTAAACAAAGTGGAAATATTTTATAATAAACCTATATTCTTGGGCATGTGTATTTTGGAGTATTCAAAATTACACATGTATGCATTTCACTATGGATTTGCTCGAAATCATTTTGGTAATGTCTCACTAATTTACAGTGACACTGATAGTTTTGTCTATCATATCAAAAATGAAGATCCCTATCTTGTAATGAGTAAGCATTTTATGCAGCTTGACACATCTTCGTTTCCTAGCGAAAACGTGTTTGGAATATTACCTAGAAATTCAAAAGTGTTAGGACTTTTAAAGGATGAATGTGGTATTAATCTTATGACGGAATTTATAGGTTTAGCTCCAAAAATGTATTGTTACAATACAGAAACGTCCCGTCAGGTTTGTAAGGCAAAAGGGGTACGTTCCAATGTTGTCCGTTCATTAAGTATCGAACGCTACCGAGATGAATTGTTTAATGATACATCTCTGTTACAAAAACAATTCCGACTACACTCCCAAAGTCATCGAGTGTTTCTTGTCGAACAAATGAAACGAACTTTATTTTCGTTCGACAATAAACGCTCATGGCTAAGTGATGGCATTTCAAGTTTACCTTGGGGACATTCAACACTGTAAATATGGATTTGTATGTCTAAATCTTTGTATCGCTGTTTGCAATGGGATTGGTAAAAGATAATTGAAGTTTATTTTACATTGTATGTATAATACCTTATTGAATAAATGTATATATTTGATGTTATATTTTTTATTTTGTATGCTGTTCTATTACCCTATATCCTATTGGGAAAGGTTTGGATATGGAGATATGTAGCATAGATCATATTACTCAGGAATCAAATTGAGCCAAAATGTTCATTCTTTGTACTTAATATGAGAGACAAGTGAGTTGAAGACAGAGGAATGAAGTGCTGTAAAAATTGTGTGTTGATATCGAACCCACAGTCTGCTAAGGATCAGCCGTGCCCTGCAACTGGAGTAGATAGCCTGCAGCACCACGGGGTGTGTCTTGACTGCGGTTAGAGTGAGTAATGGGTACTTGGAAGGCGTGTTTTGTAACAGGATTTGAATTTATAATGAGGTGTAGGCGTGTTTTTTGTGAGGGCGGCTATGATTAGTTGTTGAGCTGTGCGTTTGCTGCATATGTAATGAGCTGGGAGTATTTTAGTCTAAGTGGATTGTGATTGGTCGTATGATACAATACAAATGGCTGCCAGGCGTGGCATAATCAACTGTTGGTTTTTACTCTGCATATGACGATTTTATTGTAATTGGTAGTTTTGTAAAGGTTAAATTTGATGTTGAAATGAATCCCCGCTTGGGCTTGGTTGAAATTAAATGCTGCCTAGTTTAGAAGTTTCATAGTTACTCATGAAAGTTCAAATTAAGAGGAGTGATGGCCTATACACTCTTACCGTACTTTATTTTGTAACTTTATTCGACCTCACTCATAGTTATTTAGTGTAGGTTCTATGTAGTTGGGTGTGTTTGTGATTCCCTAGTCCATGGTACATCATCCCGAGTGGGCAGACATGGCCTTGAACCCTCAGGCAGATTATACCACGGGCTAGAGACTGGGTTTGTTAGTTGAAATTTATGTTGTTTAATTGCAAGTGTTTAAAGTTTTTTTTTGTGATGTTTGATGAGAGTAGTTGGAAGGAATTTTATGTTTATATTGTAGCTGTGGCCAAGTGCTGAATATGTGTGTAATATGTGCGTTAGAGCCACGATCTTGTTGAGAGTAGTCTATGAAACTTGAAGGGATATGAGGGCTGGAATGTTTACCAATAAATGTTATTTTACTTTCAACTGCCTGCGTTTTATGATCGTTTTTAATATAGCTGTGATCATGGTAAGACATCACATATGTTCCTCCACAATTGTAGCACTTAGAGCTGTTCTGGACACCTTACTTTGATTGTAGCAGGTATCGTGAGAACATTTTGTTGTGTTATGGAGTTGCCTTTAGCAGTTGTTAATGCTGCTAGTGGTTTGTTCAATATTTTATCAAAACAAGAGAATTAAAAAAGTGTTGTCTCACCTTTTACAGAGCAGAGTAATAATGTTCACTTGACTAGAGATGTGGTGCAAGCATGATTGTAGGTACCACTCACATCGAATATATACTATCCATCAAGGTGATTTCCTTGAAACTATATCCTGTTTTTACTATTAGAATTAAATAACCTTTAACCTTTCAACAAAACAGCTTTCAGTTATCCTTGGTTTAGGGTATAAAAGAGAGTGAACACCCCAATGGGTACTGTCATCCTGTGGTGTGCACTTGGAGGAAACAAACGTGTACGACTCAGCAAATCTACTGTACGGTAATTATATCTCGTTTTATCCATCTTACTATTCATCTTTCTAACTCTGCAACAATGACTTCCTCAAACCAACAGATGAAACAATATTTGTTGTCGCCTGACACCTGGGCTTATCCAACTAGTCATGGACATCGAACTATATATTATAATAGAGACTACGCCACATTTCGACGTACTAATACTTATACAAATTACTTAAACAGTGTTATTAGGGAATGGCCGCTACAATATTTTATAACGCCTGACACAACTCGATATGACTATAGACTGCACTACACAATGGGAGACAACAAAGGCGATATCATTGTCTTTCCTCGTCAATTTCAAAAATTCCCGTGTGTGACATATATTCATGACTATCATATACCAGGTAGGCCTACATCAGACATATTTGAAGACGGAAACGTTGATCACTGTTATATTATGTGTCTGAAATGTTTTATTTTACAAAGAGGTTTATCATTGTCATTGGATGAAGATACTAGTAGCAGTGATGCTTCAGATGACCCCCCTCCTACATCTAACGGAACACATAATATAACATTTTATGTTAGACATGATAATTATAGATCCTTATTGCATGACCTTGACAAAGAAGCGATGTACTGGTGTTCTCAGTGTGCCAGAGCAAAGTTTTTAACGAGATGTCTAGCTGATGATGGGAATAGAACGGATATAATTATTCCAAACAGCACTGATTTCCTATATCATACACATATATCCTCTCATGCAAGATATTCTCTCTTCCCGACAAACCAAGGATCATCGAGAAGGAATGTCTTTACCCATCATTAATATTTCTATAAACCTGTGTGTAAATAAGAAGGCCTATGGCATGAGGTTAACATCTCTGTAAGCCTTCAGGTGAATGAAAAAAAAGCTTTTTGATGTGAAATTAATTTCTCTATAAGCTTATGTATATGTGTGTGTATGTATGTGCGTGTGCGTGTTAACTTTGCCTCTAGGCTAAAGTCTTAGAGCTGGTCTCCAGCCCAGAAAAAAAAAGGAGAGGCACAAAAGCTTTTACTTCCACTTAACTATTTATTTTTAAAGTTCGCTGAGATGAAATTCAAATCCATTTTTTCAGCACCAGTTCTCATATGGATTGGAAAAGAGAGTAGCATGGGTGTGTAAGAAGTAATAATCCAACATTTGTCTGAAAAATCATAGGAACGTTTTCATTTGTATGATTCTTCTTCTTCTATACTCATAATTGCAAGGTGGTATTAAATAAAAGAAGTCACATTTGTGCAGACTGTACATTAACCATGGTCTACCTCAATACAGGTTACATAAGCTTACTGACACCAATGCATTGCTGTTGATCTTGACTGAGTGCATGGTTGGTATGTGACCTAGAATTAATCACTCTTCCTTAAAGAGTTGGCTCAAGGGGAACAAACAGCCACTTGGCTTCACTCGCCTCCCTTCACTCCCACTCAGCTCCAAACGAGAAAATAAGGTTCCACTTTCTCCTGTCTGCCAAGGCTGGCACGCGGCAGTTAACCCCCTCAGGCTGTCAACAAATCTCATTTACACACACAAGTTGAGCGCGCCAGTCCAGACAGCTTCCCACCACTCAGTACGTCATACTGCCTCGAGCTATACCAGCTTCGGCTGACCTCGACTGGTCTCGCTAATGCTCGGCTCAAGCCCGCAGGCTACCAGCCACTTGCATATACACAGAGACTGCTCCCATCAAGAGCATAGTTGGCTGACAGTCGTCAGCCTGTGCGGAGCTCTCCGCCATGCCCATCCCCGCTCCCCCTCCACCTCCCCACTCCCCCTCCCCCGCCCCACTCCCCCGCCCCCGCCCCCTCCCCCCCCCCTCCCACTCCCCCTCCCCCGTCCCCGCACCTGTCGCCACAGGTGCAAAAAGTGGATGACCTTGACATGACCATATAAGGACTGTGTTCGGATCCAGTTTTCCACACTACTTACCGTAATCCTATTCAAACTGTATCGAATTGTTATTTTGTTGGTACCGATTTGAGTCAAGAGCTAACCAAGTTCTGGGATCTTGAGAATGTTCAGGCTACTTCTTCTTCTTCTAACGAAATTTGTGAAAAGTTATACAAGGAAACCACTGTCCGTACTGCTGAAGGCAGATTTATAGTAACTCTTCCACGTATTCCTAATCCTCCCGCCATTACGGGCTCGCATTCCAGAGCACTTAGGGCACTATTTGCTATTGAAAATCGGTTCAAACAAGATGCTTCTGTTAAAACTCAGTATGTTTCCTTTATGGAGGAATACGAATCATCCAATCACATGGAGGTAATTTCTAAATCAGAAGAAATTGACCATCCTTTAAATGAAATAGTTTATCTAAATCATCATCCGGTGTGGAAAAATTCCTTAACACAAGACAATATAAGAGTAGTTTTCAATGGCTCATCACCAGATTCCAATGGAGTCTCTTTAAATGATACCTTGCAATGTGGTCCCGCGATTCAAACAGATCTCACCTCTGTTTTGCTCAATTTTCGACGGTTTCCTATTGCTGTAATCTCAGATATTAAGCAGATGTACCGGCAGATTCTCGTAAATTCTGAGCAGCAAGATCTGCAAAGAATATTGTGGCGCGATGAGAGTTCCAAACCCATAAAGATATTTAGATTGAAGACTGTGACATATGGCCTGAAGCCTTCAGCCTTTCTTGCGATTCGGTCTCTCCACATGTTAGCCGAGCAAGATGGTCATCTGTATCATCCTTTGGCCTCTGAGTCATTAAAAACGGCATTTTATGTTGACGATTTCTTGTGCTCTTCCCCTAATATTTCTGAAGCACTCCTTGTGTGCGAAGATTTGAAATCCCTGCTCCTAGGAGGTGGTTTTCCGCTCCATAAATGGACTTCAAATTCTACTGAATTTATATCAAAATTTTCATCAGAGGTCCCAGTTGATGAATTTGTTGCTATTCCTACTGATGAAGCAGCCATAAAAGCATTGGGTGTTTTTGGTGTCCTTCTTCTGATACCTTCTCTTATCAGGTACATTTCTCAGAATCTCCCCCTGTAACTAAGAGACAAGTTCTGTCCGAAATCGCAAAGATCTTTGATTCTTTGCAATATATTGCTCCTATAGTTATTGTTGCAAAAATGTTCTTGCAAAAGCTTTGGTCATTAAAATCAGACTGGGATGAAAATCTCCCCCTTCCTCTTGTAGAAGAATGGTTAGAGTATCGCAGCAGTTTGCTGGATCTCTCCAAGGTTTCTATACCCCGCCTTTTAATTTCTAATCCCTTATACCAGCAGTATGACCTTCATGTATTTTCTGATAGTTCAGAACGGGCTTATGGCTGTTGTGCATACATAGTAGGACGTTCCTCAGCCACTTTCCCTGGATTTTCTAATTTAGTGTGCGCTAAATCAAAAGTTGCTCCACATAAAACGGTATCATTGCCGAGATTAGAATTATGCTCTGCTTTAATGGCAACAGAATTAGCTACTAAACTAAATGTCAGTTTAAAGTTAAAATTTTCCCGCACATTTTTTGGAGCGATTCTTCTATTGTATTAGCTTGGATTTCCAAGCCTTCTTCTCATTGGAATACCTTTGTGGCAAATCGCGTTTCTAAGATTCATGAAGTCTCTCATTCTGAACAATGGAGACATGTTCCTAGCCGTGAAAACCCCGCGGATATAATATCAAGTGGTTGCACGCCTAAAAAATTGATTTCCTCAGACCTGTACTGGAATGGTCCTCCTTGGCTAAGTCAGGAATCATCTTGCTGGCCTCGCTTAGCTAATCAATTTGCAGAAGAAATACCTGATGCCCGTAATGACCCTGTCACGTCGCATCTTACTTCTACTTCTACTAGTCCTTTTCATAGATACTCTTCATTTGATAAATTGATTCGTGTAGTGTCTTATATCTTCCGATGGAAATATTTAGTAATTGATCAACCATTGAAGCCTCAACCCTTTCTCACCAGAGTAGAGTTAGAATTTGCTACTTGCAAGATTTTGTTACTTGTTCAGCAGGAAGTATTTGCTCCTGAAAAGCAAGCTCTTATAAGTGGTAAAGATTTGCCCAAGTCTAGCAGGCTTTCACCACTCACTCCTTTTCTAGACCAGGACGGCATAATACGTGTGGGTGGAAGATTAGCTATGTCTAGTTGTGAGGATGGGAAAAAGCATCCCATCATCCTTCCTTCAAAGCATCCTATCACTACCCTTATAATAAAAAAGTTTCATTATAAACACCTTCATGCTGGCACTCGCACCTTGCTCTGTCTAATTCGTGAACTCGACTGGATCATCAATGGCGTCCATGAGGTTTCTTCTGTTGTCAAAAAGTGTATACCTTGCTTTAAGGTTAAACCACGGCCCGCCACGCAGATTATGGGCAATTTACCTCCATTTCGTTCAGAACCTAGTAAGCCCTTCGCTCTTACTGGGATCGATTACGCTGGTCCTTACGTATATCAGGTAAACTTTACATCTCGTTATTTGTATGTATGGTGACGGGAGCTATCCACCTTGAGTTGGTTACGAACGCTTCTGTATCTTACTTTTTGGCCGCCTTTTCTAGATTTGCTGCTAGAAGGGGTGTCCCATCTGAAGTCTTTTCAGATAATGCAACAATTTTTGTAAGCGCTTCTGATCTCTGGAAAAAAGTGTTAAGTTCCCCTTCTGCTAAAGAAAAAATTTCCAACTTTTCCTATTCTTAAGGTTTCAAATGGCATTTCACCCGCCTTATGCTCCCCATCATGGGGGCCGATGGGAGTCCTGCATCAAACTTACTAAAAGACAGCTTAAGAAAACTCTTGGTCCTACCATACTTTCTTATGAGGAATTCAACTCTTTAATTATTCAAGTCGAAGGTATTGTAAATTCCAGACCTCTGACTCCTCTTTCAAACGATCCTAAGGATCTTTTACCTTTAACACCCAGTCAGTTCCTGATTGGCTGTTCGCTTGCTGCTACTCCGCCTTTGCTGGTTCGACGCTGTGATCCTAACCTACCTATCTTTTGGAGAAATGTAGAATCTTTGCGCTGTTCTTTTCGGCGCCGATGGAAGTTAGAATATCTCAGCTTGCTAAATAGGCGTGAGAAATGGCGGCTTCCTCAACCAGATGTACGAGTGGGGGACATGGTTCTTCTTCGAGACCCCTCTCCGCCTCTCGTGTGGAACCTAGGCAGAGTTATTCACTGCCACTTTGGCCGTGATAAACGCGTCAGAGTTGTTGATGTTTTAACTAGTAAAGGTCTTTATACTAGACCCATCTCTGCTATGTCTGTTTTGCCTTTCGAGTCTTAGTTTCTCCTCGTCTGTTATCCATGTTTTGCTTTGACTGATTCTTTTGTTTGTTTTCATTCGGAGTTCTCGGAGCATGATCACTTTCGTGATACTTGCAATGTTTAGCTTGGCCCATTTGTCGGTCAAATTTTGTTTCTTGCTACCGAGATCCCCGAATGGTAATTATTTCTTTGTAAATGTATTAATTGCTTAAACCTAATGCATAATCTTGTTATCATTCACCTATTCATAGATATCATAGTTCTCACCTTGAGTGTTCCAGTCGCTCGCTACCTCAAGCTTCCTCACTCCCGGCATACACGGCATCTACTGGTTCATCTGCTGTCTGCTGAGCAGGGTCGACTGACGTCACCCTGACTTTCGTTCGACCAATGGCAGCTCTTTGTCTGGTCGGGCAATCTCCAGCTTCGAGATTGTTCCATGATCACTATTTAAGACGCCACTTGCTGGCGTTCTTCACCACTTCTGATCAATCATCACTTCTGATCACTTCAACCTGCTGGTCACCGCTACTGCATCTCATGACACCATCGCTAGTCTCTACGCTACCTAGCAGTTACGTCACGAGATCTGCACCCTGACGTATTGCTCAAGATGACAAGAATAATTGCCAGCTGTCATACTCTTCAAGCCGTACCTTATATGGGGTACTTTGAGTCGTCTTTCGAAGTAGCTGCAGTCCTTTCGGCCGCCAACGAATTTTCAAAATGCTACTGGATCACCACTTGGACGCTATAAGTGTCATTCCTTCGCAAGAGAAGAAGAGAGAGTTGACCTTTTTTTTTTATCAATTGTGTACTTATCTCTAGGCCATGTACGCCTCCTTCAGAAGAAACTGTGAGGACTTCTTAATCAACGCTTATGCTAGCTGGAACTTTTAAGGAGCTGGCTCTTCAACTCTTTGAGAAGATAAGTTCAATTTAATGAAGTATTTAAATCATACTAGTTATCTTACACTCTTAATCAGTTTTATGGTTATTTTTATAAGGTGCATTTTTAGCCTACTTTCGATTTTTGCAAAAAATGAAAGTAGACTTATGAGATCAACACAGGGCGAAAAAAGTGTGTCTGTCTGTGTGTGTGTATGTGTGTGTGTGAGTCTGTGTGTGTGTGTGTCTGTGTGTGTGTGTGTGTGTGTGTGTGAGTGTGTGTACTCTGAATGTCTGTCCCCCCCTATCAATTCGAACACGGTGAATGCGAATTGAACGAAATTTGGTACGAAGGTAGCACTAGTAAAGGACACCTCAGTGTCATGTTTTATATCACCGCCATCTTGACGGAAACGTAATGGCGGCCACACAAATGTTCAAAGCTTAAATCAAATTACGACTAACCTAATCATCCGATCTCTACCAAATTTTGCAACAACATACCTTTATGGGGGGAGCATCCTTTGACCAAACTAATAAGTCATCAGCATAATAGTTTGCGGATGGCGACCATCTTTGTGTGAAAATCGATTCCCCCTATTAATTCGAACACAGTGCAACCGAATGGAACGAAATTTGGTACAGAGGTAGTACTAACAAAAGGCACCTCAGTGTCATGTTTTATATCGCCGCCATCTTGACGGAAACGTAATGGCGGCCACACAAATGTTCAAAGCTTAAATCAAATTACGATTAACCTAATCATCCGATCTCTACCAAATTTTGCAACAACATACCTTTATAGAGGAAGCATCCTTTGACCAAATAACTAGGTCATTAGCCTAATAGTTTGCGGATGGCGGCCATCTTTGTGTGAAAATCAATTCCCCCTATTAATTCAAACACGGTGAAACCAAATGGAATGAAATTTGGTACAGAGGTAGCACTAGCAAAGGGCACCTCAGTGTCATGTTTTATATCGCCGCCATCTTGACAGAAACGTAATGGCGGCCACACGAATGTTCAAAGCTTAAATCAAATTACGATTAACCTAATCATCCGATCTCTACCAAATTTTGCAACTACATACCTTTATGGAGGGAGCATCCTTTGACCAATCTAATAGGTTATTAGCCTAATAGTTTGCGGGTGGCGGCCATCTTTATGTCAAAATTGATTCCCCCTATTAATTCGAACACGGTGGAACCGAATGGAACGAAATTTGGTACAGATGTAGCACTAGCAAAGGGCACCTCAGTGTCATGTTTTATATCGCCACCATCTTGACTGAAACGTAATGGCGGCCACACAAATGTTCAAAGCTTAAATCAAATTACGATTAGCCTAATCATCCGATCTCTAGCAAATTTAGCAACAACATACCTTTATGGAGGGAGCATCCTTTGACCAATCTAATAGGTTATTAGCCTAATAGTTTGCGGGTGGCGGCCATCTTTATGTCAAAATTGATTCCCCCTATTAATTCGAACACGGTGGAACCGAATGGAACGAAATTTGGTACAGATGTAGCACTAGCAAAGGGCACCTCAGTGTCATGTTTTATATCGCCACCATCTTGACTGAAACGTAATGGCGGCCACACAAATGTTCAAAGCTTAAATCAAATTACGATTAACCTAATCATCCGATCTCTACCAAATTTTGCAACAACATACCTTTATAGAGGAAGCATCCTTTGACCAAATAACTAGGTCATTAGCCTAATAGTTTGCGGATGGCGGCCATCTTTGTGTGAAAATCAATTCCCCCTATTAATTCAAACACGGTGAAACCAAATGGAATGAAATTTGGTACAGAGGTAGCACTAGCAAAGGGCACCTCAGTGTCATGTTTTATATCGCCGCCATCTTGACAGAAACGTAATGGCGGCCACACGAATGTTCAAAGCTTAAATCAAATTACGATTAACCTAATCATCCGATCTCTACCAAATTTTGCAACTACATACCTTTATGGAGGGAGCATCCTTTGACCAATCTAATAGGTTATTAGCCTAATAGTTTGCGGGTGGCGGCCATCTTTATGTCAAAATTGATTCCCCCTATTAATTCGAACACGGTGGAACCGAATGGAACGAAATTTGGTACAGATGTAGCACTAGCAAAGGGCACCTCAGTGTCATGTTTTATATCGCCACCATCTTAACTGAAACGTAATGGCGGCCACACAAATGTTCAAAGCTTAAATCAAATTACGATTAGCCTAATCATCCGATCTCTAGCAAATTTAGCAACAACATACCTTTATGGAGGGAGCATCCTTTGACCAAACTAATAGGTCATCAGCCTAATATTTTGCGGATGGCGGCCATCTTTGTGTGAAAATCGATTCCCCTTATCAATTCGAACACGGTGAAACCGAATGGAACGAAATTTGGTACAGAGGTAGCACTAGCAAAGGGCACCTCAGTGTCATGTTTTATATCACCGCTATCTTGACGGAAACGTAATCGCGGCCACCCAAATGTTAAAAGCTAAAATGTAATTACGACCAACCTAATAATCTAGTCTCTACCAAATTTTGCAACACCATATCTTTATGTGGGAAACATATTCAGACCAAACTGCAAGAACATCAGCCCAATAGTTTGCAGATGGTGGCCAAGTATGTGTGCAAATCGATTCCCCCTATCAATTCAAACACGGTGAAACCGAATTGAACGAAATTTGGTACAGAGGTAGCACTAGCAAAGGGCACCTCATATTCATGTTTAATATCCCTATAGCACGTTGTATTTCAACAAGCTACTACAACCAACATTCAATCATACTCCTTGAAAAGGACAAAGAGTTATAACAATACCCATGCATTTAGGAGAAAGTAGGCTATATGTTCTTTACTGAACATCTTGTTTTATGTTAAGCTCAACTTCTCTCGAATTAAGCAAGCTTGTTTCATTGGCATTTCCTTAGTCTGGGTTTCTGTCATCAGGCCCTCACACTTTGTTCCATTTATAATTATTCATTTCTGTGATAAGCACTTAAGTGCAATTTGTTTACTGGTTATAAATTTATTATTAGAAATAAACATTGTTAATGTGTGGTTACCTACATTGGTTTTCTAGTGATGTATTTCATGCCCACTACCCCGCACCGCTTCAGTCTAATTTTATTGACCAATTGTAGTTATTTTGTCCAGGCTCTCGCCTGATGCGTTCTCCCGTATGGGGAAGTTTTAGGGCAGAACTTTTCTCCATGCGGCGCCTTCACGGCACTGAGTCATTGAGTATAGGAATTTGTACTTACCTAGTTCACAGCTGGTGCTGAAAATGTTCGCCATTCACTGCTACACATCGCTGGCACCTTTTTATGAAACTGGCATGTACTCTATGAAGTTCCTCAGCACCGATTGACTGTATTTCAGCTGTAATATAGTCTTTAAGCTCATTTATAGTGTGAGGGTTTCTCGCATACACTCTATTCTAAGCATCCCCCACAAATAAAAGTCACATGGTGATAAGTCTGGGCTTCGCGGGAGCCACACATTCCGACTTATAATCCTAGTACCAAAAATGCGACGCAATTCTGTCATGGATGCTTCGTCATTGTGAGCAGTGGCAGAATCTTGTTGAAAATAATTTGAGAATCGCTCTCCGTAAGTCAGTTCGTCAAAAAAATTGGTCAAGGATCAGATTGAAGTACAAATTTCTATACCCAATGACTCAATGCCGCGCGAGCGCCGCGAAACGGCAAAGTGCCTAGCGGGAGACAGGCTCGCGCCGCAGGCGAGCGGGCTAGCGAGGGTCTCCGATACATCCAAACTAACCTCTCTGTATATCTCGTGTCCTAAACAAGCGATAGAAATGTAGGTTGGTATAATGAGCCAAGATTATAATAATCATCTGCTGGCGTAGGCTACAGTTCTATAGCATGTAACACTAGACCTCAAATTTAACCTTTTTGTTTCTTACTAAGGCAAAAATAGTTGATTAATATGGATTTGAGTGTGCTGAAGTTGAAAATGACGGTTAAAAATCTAGATTAGCTCAGGTTTGGAAGGAATTGGAACTTTTATGTTCTTCACATAATCATTATAATGGGCCAAAAATTGTTGGGGTTATTAGCACATCTACGGGGCATTATAACAGCGGTTTTGATTCCACACAGTAACTCAAAAATAACGTCAAAATACACAATGGAGCACTAAGGAAGACGAGCAATCTTACACTGTGTAAGCTAGAAACAAACCACAGCACTCGTTGGCATTCCTGAAATAAGAAAGAACGAGAGCTAAACAGAAATAAGGACGTAACAAAGTTCATATAGCACGAAAAAGGGAGCTAAAAAGCGAAATTATTCTAATTTTAAAATTCAGCGTACCAAAATCTATAAACATTGGGCATTTTTCATTATGTATCAGGTAGTTCCGTGAAGAACGATATAGCCTATTTTCATATATCCTACTAATATTAATTGCCTCTATCTACATACAAAATTTCTGTTTGGTTGCTGTAATAGATTCGTAGATATTGAGAACCGTCTAAATTGTGTATTTCGGATGGTCACCATGTTGCATTCTTATATAGCCTATAGGCCGAAGAGTTATGCCCTATTACATGAAAATTATCGTGTAGGTGTTTTATCCAAACTTCAATCGCATGATCGCGAGGTTTTAAAATTTCACTCAGCCGCAAGCTTGTGGTTATGAAAATAATTTCAATGAATTAGATGGCAGTGGACTGTACCAAGTGTTACGGCGCTCGGATGGTTAAATCACGAAAAACGTCCATTTCAATATTTAAATTACGCGACGCCGCCATGTTAAATTTGTGCTCACCATGTTATTGAACGTCCCATAGGAGAACTTATGTTTATAGCCTGTATACACATAAAAAAAATTCAGTTCGATTGCTGTCATATATTAACATATATTGAGAACCGTCTAAATATCTCGAATGGTCGCCGGGTTGGATTTTTATATATTTAGGCCATAGATGTATGGACTGTACTATTAGATGAGGATTATTGCGTACGTTGATTTGGATCGCATGATTAGAACACAAGAAACTTAATTTTGAAATTTCGAACAGCCGCCAATTTGAGGTTATGAAAACAATTGAACTAAATTAGAAGTCAGTGCATTGCAATTTATATAGTCATTTGGTGTACCAAGTTTCACTGCGTTCGGATGGTTAAATCGCGAGAAATGTCTATTTAAGTGTTTCAACATCGCTTGGCCGCCATGTTCGTTTTGTAGTTAACAGGTTTTTGATAGTCACATAGGTGAAGGTCTAGTAGTGCCCTTTATCACCGTACAACATTTCAGGGTGATATGAGTAATAGTTTCGCACAACCGCCATGTTGGATTGGTGATATGTAATAAAATTTGAAGGGCACGTTCGGGGTTGGCCAGAATAGTATTATAATCTTACCGAGTTTCATTGAATTCGCTCTAGCCGTTAAGAAGTTATTCGGGGGGGGGGGGGCACACGGGCAATAGGTGATCTCATAAGCCTATTTTCTTCATAAATGAAAATAGGCTATAAATGTCATTGTTGAACAGTGTAATTATATAAAACAATCAGCTGCACGGTGTTGGGGTGGTGCACCTGCCTCTCACCTGGAGGCCCCGCGTTCAATTCCAGGCTCCGTCAGGGATTTTAGAAACTAACGTGGGGACTGGATCGGGGTTCACTCAGCCTCGTGAGGACAATTGAGTAGCTGTCAGAAGTGAGGCAGCGCCCCGGTCACGAAGACCAAGATTAACGGCCGAGGGGATCCAACGCACTGACCACGCGTCACCCTATAATTTGGAGGCCAAATGGCTGGGCAGCGGTCGCATGGTAGGCCTAGGCTCTTCAAGGGCTGCTGTGCTAAGGAGTTTGCCTTTAAAAATTAATCTGTTAAAAACAGTTGAAATTGGAAATTTTAATATAAATTTGACAGCCTACACAATCTAAACAGAGATTGTGATAAACATGTCAATTCGTATTAAATTGTGTATCCTAAGTATAGAGTGAAAAATGAAAATCCGCATCCGGCTTCCAGTCTCCGACCGGGTCAGGAATGGAATGAATGAATCCCCCATCTAGCGGCGAGGATACGAACTGTGCCGTCTGCCGAGGCCTGACGCACTCCTCTGGGGCAATCATTAAATGAATGTCAGATGAAATGAAATGATAGTGGAGAGTGTTGCTGGAATGAAATTTTGACAGGGAAACCCGGAGTACCCGGAGAAAAACCTGTCTGCCTCCGTTTTGTCCAGCACAGATCTCACATGGAGTGACCGGGATTTGAACCACGGACCCAGTGGTGAGAGGCCGGCGTGCCTAAGTTTAGAGTAATTCTATCAATTGGGTTTCAAGTACGACCTACTGCGGTTTTAGGTGGACTGTCGTCAGCAAAATCAAAGTCGTCGTTATCAGTAGAAAATTCACGTTCACACAGCGTTAAAACCTTATTTATTTCCCCTCCGTTGAAAGAGCTCGCCACGTATCTTAGTTAACTCCAAGCAAGATCATAAACACACATATGATAACACACGCGGGAAGTCATCTGACTGCAGCATGTTCAATTAATACTTATTATAATTCCACTTTTTCATGGAACTGTATCACATCGATATATTCCGAGAGAGAGTGATTCTCGCGTTGTCTTGGTTACAACAGTGTTAGCGCTGCGTGGTTGGATATAACCAGGGTTAGGACTTTGAGGTGCAAATTTCAGATGAAAAAAGGAAGGAAAAATTGGTCAAATAAGGTAAAAAAAGGGGGGGGGGGGCAAAAAGGTGCTGCTTTATTGAACTACTTGTTTCTTTCCTTTATTCTAGTTTATTGAATTGAGACAATCTGAGGAGATGGGGCCTCAGTACATGTGACACGTCTTGCGAATGTGGACAAGAACAAACCACAAGACACATGCTTCATTGCCCTCTATGCCCTTCATCTTGTGCAGAGGAAGATCTCCTGTTAGCCACTCCGAGCGCGTTGGATGTTACTCAGTATTGGGCACGTGTTATATACGAGGGCAATTCCAAAACTAAGGTCCGGTCCAAAAAACAAACAAAAAACATCCAAAATAAAAATTGTTTCCAAAACAATTGTTTTATTGACCTTCCTTACGTCTTTTTCTATTTTTCTACACAATTTCCATACTTATTTACACATTTGTCACATCGTTCCACAAGCTTTTGAATGCCTAATTCGTCGAACTCGGCCGCCTGCGAAGCTAACCAGTCTTTAACAGCTTCTTTCACTTCACCATCTGTGTCGAAGTGCTTGCCGCCAAGAAACTCCTTTAGGTAGCGGAACAGGTGGAAATCACTTGGCGCCAAGTCCGGACTGTACGGTGGGTGGTCCATCTGTTCCCATCCAAATTTCTTGATTAGAGTTTGCGTGTCATTCGCAGTATGGGGTCCGGCATTGTCATGCAACAACAACACTCCAGACGACAATTTTCGAAAATGCAAATGTTCAGACACAAAGTTGTTCTATTGCCCTTACTTCACAATCGGCGGGCTGATTAATTGTCTTAAACACTGTCAACTGACACTATCAACAGCACACAGCAACAGTAACAACGCTACTGGCGGCTTTTGACGCGCAAGGAATGCCAGGAGTCGGCGCGCATGCGTGTTTTGCCCTTGGCGCCGCTTTCAAATATTTATGGCGAATCGGACCTTACTTCTGGAATAGCCCTCGTAATTAGCCAGTTTTACCCTTATATGTACCTGTATAGCAACTGTGCATTTGTATGTTTCCGACACGAGAAATAAAATTGAATTACAAACAAGTACATCACATCTCTCATAAAAAGAAGAGAAAAACATGAAGCTGTTGTACTTCAAGACATTAAGCATCTCTACATTTTTCGCCTATTTTCAATTTTGAAAAAAAATAGGCTTATGAGATCACCTTTTGTCCGTGTGTGTGTGTGTGTGTGTGTGTGTGTGTGCGTGTGTGTGTGTGTGTGTGAGGTGTGTGTGTATCCCCCCCCCCCCGTAAATAAATTCTAAACGGCTGGAGCGATTTCAATGAAACTCGGTAAGTTCATAGCACTATTCGGGACGACCCCAACCGTGCCCTTCAAATTGTATTACGTCTCACCACTCCAACATGGCGGCTATGCGAAATATTTCACCAGCATTCAATATCTCCGAAACTATTCCCGATATCACCCTGGATTTTTTACGGTGATAAAGGGAACTACTAGAAGTTCACCTATGTGACTTTTGAAAAACTGGTAACTACAAAACCAACATGGCGGCCACGCGAATTTGCGACCTTTAAATAGAAGTTTCTCGCGATTTAATCAACCAAACGCAATAAAACTTGGTACAGTATATGTTTATACACATTGCAATGCACCGACATCTAACTTGGTTCAATTGTTTACATAACCACAAGATGGCGGATGTGCGAAATATTTCACCAGCATTCTATATCTCTGAAACTATTAGCGGTATTACCCTGAAATTTCGTACGGAGATAAAGGGCACTACTGGATGTTCATCTATAAGACTTTCAAAAACCGGTTAACTCCAAAACGAACATGGCGGCCAAGCGAATTTGAAAATTTTAAATAGACCTCTGTCGCGATTTTATGTTCCAAACGCAATGAAATCTGGCACAGGATATGTCTATACACATTGTAATGCACTGGTATCTAATTTAGTTGAATTGGTTACATAACATCGAGATGGCGGCTTTCCGAATTTTAAAATTAAGTTTTTATTTCTTGTGTCGTAATCATGCGATCGATGTGAAAGTTTGAATAATGAACCTACGCAATAATTTTCCTTTAACGGTACATGACTCTATGGCTTATACATTTAACAATCCAACATGACGACCATCCGAAATATTTAGACGGCTCTGAATATCTACGAATCTATTATAGCAATCAAACTTTTTTTTATGTTCATAGAGGCTATGAACTTAAGTTCACCTATAGGACTTTAAATAATCTGGTGATCACAAATCCAACATGGCGGCGACGCGAAGTATAAATATTCACATGGACGTTTCTCGCAATTTAACCATCCGAGTGCAGTGAAACTTGGTACAGTAAATCCTTATACGAATGTTAATCCACTGGCATCTAATGTATTTCAATTGTTTCTATAACCACAAGATGGCAGCTGTGCGAAATTTTAAAATCTCCTTTTTATTTCTTGTGTCCTAATCATGCGATTGAAGTTTGAATGCTACACGTACACAATAATCTTCATGTAACAGTACATAACTCTAGGACCTACATATATAAAATCCAACGTGGCAACCATCCGAAATATTTAGTCGGTTCTGAATATCTACGAATCTGTTACAGCAATCAAACTGAAATTTTGTATGTAGATAGAGGCAATTAACATAAGTAGGATATATGAAAATTGGCTGTATACTTCTTCACGGAACTACTTGTTAAAAGTAAGTCTGTTTCTATTAGGAGATAAAATATATTTGTAGATGCTAAAGCTTCTTTCGACATCCACAGAAACCAGTGGGGCAAACCTTGCATTCACTTGGAATGGCAACTCGACAGGTGTAGCGAATTCCACAACGTCTGGATTCTTTTAAGACTAGACTCAAGTTTGTCTATGGCAAAGCCATCTAACTGCCCCCTCACGGAAGTAAAGGTATCCCATTGTTTTTCCTTACAGGTACTTGTAACTATGGACACTAAATAGTTCTGTCTGCAAACTATGTATTTTCTCCGGTAACAGAACTTGCTGCGCCTTGGAAATTGTACCTGCGTCGGCTGGATCCAAAAAAGACAAACTTTTGTCAAAATTCTCACACAACATAGCAGCACACTCAATCCACGATCCCCGTCGAGTAATGACCGGGAAATTAGAAAGGGGCAGGCCAGTGATTTCCCTGTAGGCAACAACACTATTCGGATCTTTCAGTAGAATCTTCTTCAGGGGAGAGATGAATTGATTTGCGATGTCGTATTCGTTCCTTATGGATTCACAAACCCTGTGAGGGGCATGAACCAAGCATGTTACATGCTTCAACTTAGAAAATAAAGGATTCAATTGGTTAACAGCTGAAACCATGTAAGAAGCCTGGTTCGTAACCATAGGAAGAAGTTTTTCAAACTCGATACCAGTAGGCGAGAGTTCTTGGCAGAAGTCCGTAATTGATTGCATTACTGTACTGGCATTGGCTTTCTGCAGCTCATACATTTCAGACAACATGAGCTTAACGTTCTGCCCTGCTAAGGGAAAAACTAAAATGTTCAAAACATATCGTGCCAATGAGTCTATGGTTTCATCCACGATGATTCCCACATCGCAATCAGACATTTTCTCCTTGATTCTTTGTATGGTTTCTCGGTAAACAGGCTCCATGTAGTTCCTCTTAAAGTACTCTCATCGGGCATTGACGTCTTTGTGTAGTTTTCAAGAAATCCCCTGAAGGCTGGTTGGTTCACCTTATTGAGTGGAATTCCTGCTTGTGTAAGAGCTGCACACAAATAAATGTTTAATTCCTTCAGATTTTAGCTTTTTTAAGAACTCTGTTGAAACGCATTTCGTAATAGAGGTCGCCGCGATTTGTTTGCTTGATGAGTCTTATTCATTTGATGCTTAGAGCTGGAAATGTGTTGTTTAACTCGATCTCGCTGGTGTTTTTCATCTAACAAAATTCCTAAATCACAAATAGTAGCCTACATCGCATAACAGTTTCACCAGTGTCTATGAAATCTTGTTTGAATTCCTGAGCCAGGGCAATTAATCGGGTACTGGACACCTTTGGCATGGTCAAATCTAGTGGTACACTCGCTCAGTAATGTAACACAGTGCTAACACCAGTTCACTTGCTAACTCAATGCGACTATCACACAACTCACTCTTGCGCTCACTCGCACACTCACTTACTGTCCACACTCACTTAAAACACGGCGACAATTACCAGAATATTCTCATTCATGCTGGAACTGCAGTCTCAGCGATTTCTAGTCGCTTCGAGCAGAACCCAGTCTCAAGTCTCTGAACTACGCGGGTGCGGTTGCTTACATCTCTGCGTCACCAGCCTCCGCCTCCATGCGAACAGATGACGTCTCTCACAGTAACATACTCACATTCACGAACAGCAGGCTACTGATTCTAGTGGGATAGAATCACTCATTGCCAATTGCATTATTGCGGGCTACATTATAGCGGTAAAGCGAGAGAAAGGGGTTTTGTCGAACACACAATTATTTTCCTTTGTTGGAGGTGTGCTTTCAACTCCCGCGCGGTGTTTACTGAAAGATGTACACTTAGTATTCGCACGTACACAACAAGCTGAGGAGACGTTAATTGAAAGATAAATATGTGCTATTGATTAATATTCTAATTTATTCTATAAGATTTCTAAACTTTACAAAAAGGGGGGAAAGGGAATTATGGGCATGGTTGGGGGAAAAGGGATAAAGGTCCCTCCAAAAAAAAAAAAGGGGGAAGGGGTGCGTGAAAAATGCCTCTTTTCGCAACTAGAAACAAAATTTCACACTGTGATATCTTTCCGAACAGCTTTATTTTACCCTAAGAAAAAAAGGTGCGCACCTAAAAATCCTAAACCTCGATACAAAACTAAAAATGTAGAAAATCGGGGCTGATATTTTGTTTTCACGGACGGAGTTATTTCTTCCCACCTTCCTGCTGCTCTACTTTCTTACCTTTGAACTGTTCCTCAGCTCCCGAAATGATGGACGGACTGCTCTGAAATATCGCTGAAATTTTCCTTCGTCGTCCATCAAGCACTTAGTGTATATAGAGTAGAAAACTGTACAATGTTATTGGTTTTACGTCCCTATTAACTACTAAGGCTTTTAGACACCAGGGTGCCGAAATATTGCCCCAAAGGGGATCTTTAACGTACCAGTAAATCTTCTGTTACTTAGGAAGCAAAATAACCAGCGATGGACGAAGCAAAGAGGATATTAAAAGTAGGTTAGCACAGACAAAGCAAGCATTTCTACTGAAAAGGAATCTGTTGACATCGAATATAGATTTAGGTATTATGAAGTCACTTTTGAAAGCCTTTGTCTGGAGCGCGGCGCTCTATGGAAGTGAAATTTGGACTAATGGTGCATCAGAAAAGAGGAGAATTGACGCGTTTGAAATGTGGTGTTACAGAAGAATGATGAAGATGAGATGGGTAGATAGGGTGACAAACGAGAGGTCTACGACGAGTGGGAGAGGAGAGATGTTTATGGCGACTGCTAATGAAGAGAAGAGATGGGTTGGTAGGACACATACTAAGACACACAGGAATAGCAAGCTTAGTTATGGAAGGAAGGGTCGAGGACAAGAACTGTAGGGGTAGACCAAGGTTAGAATATGTTAAACAGATTACCTCGGATGTAGGGTGTGATAGCTATGTAGGGATGAAACGATTAGCTCAGGACAGGGAGGCCTGGAGTGCTGCAACAAACCAGTCAAAAGTCTGAAGACTCAAACAACAACAAATCTATTGACACCGGTCCCTCACATTTGCGCACCTTCAAATGCCAACTGACAGCCACGGAATTCGATCCCGCTATCTTGAGCTCCACAAGCGAGAACGTTACCGCTGAGTTACAAACTTTCCTTCGTTGGCGAGCGAATACGGATCGCGGAGAAGAACTGAAGATCACGGAATGTGCCGTCACGTGTGAATCGACCTTATTAGCGTATTTACTTATTTAGCATAGCCTATGTCCTTTAGTCCGGGGACATGTTCGGGTCGCTAGCTGCTTCTGTGCGGACACACATGGGGTGAGCTACAAGTACCGTCACGTGTGGATGAGATGCAATTAATGAAGATGAATGAGCTGGTTCAATTTCTTTGGTTACCAGATGCCACTGACGTAGTGACGAACGTTGGCACTAGATAGAGCGTTTCTAACGAAATATAACCTACAAATTTGGCTACACACCACCAATTGTCGAGGATGAGATGGAGGTACAAGAACAGTTAGACGTAATAAATGAACAGATTGAGCAATGGGGATTGAAGATAAACGTGGAGAAGAGTAGAACAGCAGTTAGACGTAATAAATGAACAGATTGAGCAATGGGGATTGAAGTAAACGTGGAGAAGAGTAGAACAGTGGTGATGAGTAGAGGCGAGAAAGAAGGAAAAGGAGTAATCAAAGTAGGAGATAAGGAATTGGAAGTAGTGAAACACTTCAAATACTTGGGAAGTGAACTGACTGAAGATGGAAGACTAGATTTGGAAATTTGCAGAAGAATACAACTCGGGAGTGCTTTCTACCAACAGGTACGGGGACTAGTATGGAACAAGGCTAAAGAAGTTATGTACAATGCATATTATGTTCCTATAATGACATATGTAGCAGAAACTTGGGCAATGACTATGTAGTCCAGTCAATAGACGAACTTCACCTTGCATCAGATGCGGGATCGTTTTTTATTTCTTGATGTTGTTTAGGACCATTAGGTAGTTATTAATCCAAGTTTCCGTCATCCCCACCCTCTTGCTTCGTCCGCCATCTTGAAAAAACTGTCAGAAATCGGCACTTTTTTCAGTTTTTGGCCTCTAGCTCATTCCCAGTTCATTTGTTTGAAGATATGTCTAAATAAGAAAATGTAGATTACTAAATTTTCAACAACTTTGATGTAAAAGTTTTTTTTAGGACCAAGCGTATTCGAGTTACGAGAAGGCGAAAAAGGGCGAAAATTGGCGATTCGGCAACTTTTCACTTTCGCTCCTCTCTCCATCGCAAAAACAGGGGGAAGACTTGATCTCAGCAAAACGTTTATTTAATGAAAGTTGTAGAGAATTTAATTTCATTGGAAACTCGTGTATCAAAAAAAATTACGATCAATGGGTAGAAGTGGGGGAAAATTTAAGAAAACTAGAGGAAATGCGTTTTTGTGATTCAGCCCTGGAGCGCCGTGTTGGTGAAAGTTTTTCGTTTTCATTATATTACAACCATTTTCGGAACACAGCAGTGCATCTAAATCATATTTAAACCATTTTTGTATAAATATGAATAGATGGGAGAGAAAACAAGAAGTTCCGTGAAGAACTATACAGCTTACTTTTCATGCCAATGATTATCTACAGTATATGAACCTATCTAGAATAATGACGAAATTAAGTTGGTAATATCGAAATATCTAATTAGTTCAAAATATACCTGGTATAATGTAGCCTAATAGAGCACTACAGTTGGCAGCCCTGGTGACTGAATATATTCTTAGTTCCACCTCGTAAGGTACAGAATACAAAATTTGGTTGAAGTCCAATAGACGTTGCATGCAGTTAGACACTGGATCTATCAGCACGCGTAAAAGCATGTTGCCAACAATACCATGCGTGTGCTGGTCAGAAATAATCTGAATTATTATGATATCTTGTTGTGCCAATTTTGGATGAAATCCATTTGTTAGTATAGAAGTTACATGTATTTTAAAATTGGACATATCAGCAGGCATAGAATCATGTTGGCAGCACTGCCTTGTATTAATTACTCCAAATTAATCTAGAATGCCAGGTGCTCTACGTGTGCAAAGTATAGAGTTGTTGGCTTGCATACTTTCTGATATATTGATATTAGGGTAAAAAGAATATAGACAGCATTTATTAACAGTTGGCAGCCCTGATTGCTCTTAACAATACGTATAGCCATGTCTGTTATGGTACACATAGCACATACGAAATTTGGTTGAAATCCAACTGATAGTATAGAAGTTACATGTATTTAAAAATTGGTACTATCAGCAGGCTTAAAATCATGTTGGTAGAACTGACGTATATAAGTTACTCCAAATTAATCTAAAATGTCAGAATATACGTGTGCATAGTTTAAAGCTGTTGGCTTGCATACTTTCTAATATATTGGTATTTGGATTAAAAACATAGAGAGAGCAATTATTAACAGTTGGCAGCCCTGGTGGCTCTTAAGAATACGCTCAGTCATATCTGTTTATGTACAGATATTACATACAAAATTTGGTTGAAATCCAATTGATAGTGTAGAAGTTATATGCATTTAAACATTGGACCTATCAGAAGGCTTAAAATTATTTTGGCAACACTGTAATGGTTGGCCTCCTGGAAATTAAACTGAAATAGTATTATCTACATGTGTGCCAATTTTGGAATAGCTCCCATGTATACCTTGCAAGATATCCAGCATGGAGCTCAAATTTCTAGTGCGTTTTTTCATCAGTTGGTAGCACTGACATCATTTTCAAATATGGACATGAGCTATTCCGGTGCACATCTGTACTCATACTAAATTTGGTTTTGATTGCTGCAGCCGTTTAGGAGTTGATAGGGGGGACACACACACAGCCAGACAGACAGACAGACAGACAGAAGGACAGACAGACAGACAGACACATATTTTCCCGGATCGATCTCATAAGTCTACTTTTTCCTCATTTTTGCAAAATGTGAAAAGTAGGCTAAAAATCGTCACACCTACAAAAAAAGGCAGTGTGTAGCCTATTTACAAAATATAGATTACAATACAATGCGTTTTATATATTAATTATTTACATATTAATTATTAGGGAATAATGAACACACTAAAATAAAAACTTTAAATTACATGGGGGTGGGGGGTTGCTACAGTAACCGGAGACGTTTCGCAAGGAGGGTGGGGAGGGCTGACTCTTCGGCAGGGTCTACGTCGAATGGTATGGACGGGTCGTCGATGTTTTCCTCTTCCTCGTCAGCGGCTATCAAGGGACGGTTGTCGCAGGACTTACCACCGCAGTAGAATTTGCAGAAAGTGGAGCAATGCAGACCGGCTTTTCTGAATCCACATGCTGCGGAACAGCCGGTGACACACCTGCATGATACCGTCTTCAGCCAGGGTACGAGGAGCGGCATCTCTGGTGGTTGTTGTCGGAATCAAGCCCCTGCTTCCTCTTGTCCAGCCAAAGATGATCGGGTCATTCTTCCTGCTCATCCAGGACATCACTTGGTGGTATACTCTCAAGGAGTGGTATCGCGCTGCATCGGAGGTTGGGGGCAGCTTTTCCGGGTTCAATTTTATCGTGGTGGCAACAAATTTTGTGTGTCGGAGGTCAGAAAGTGATTGGTCGATTTCTCCACCATAGAGGACGACCAATATTTGCTCTCCTGCTTTGGAGATGTCCTCTAATATGGCTTCTGGGTCCATGAAGACATCACTTATCTCCAACATTAATGGATTCCTCCGGAACAGAGAACAAAATTTGGTTTTACCGAACCCATAAATGTTTGACGTTGTGTCACACCCGCTGATGGCGTGGATGAGCAGCAGGTTCTTGGCGAAGTCATAAATAAATGATGAGGGGGAGTACATGACGTCAGGTGAATTTCCTCTTCCTGTTTTTTAAAGGTGCACGTTGTTCATCGTATTTGCTGTCCCAGTGAGGATGACTAATAAATCGATGTCTTCCCCCACAATAATTACAGCGTCGTACGAAGAAGCCATCGAAGTTGCAGTGGTCGCAATGAGCATGTCAGCATCCTCCTCAGGTTGCTTGTTCATGATGTTGGACGCTTCAAGTGTTGTTCTGAGGAGGGCAACAAATCGTTTTTATTGCTCTCATTGGACAGAAATTTGTCTTGAGGAGTTGTGTTAACTGTGGCTTCATCAAATATCACATCTGCTGAGGCGTTCAGCTTGCGCCTTCTTGCTCTTTCAGCGTTCTTGGTACTCATCAGAAGATTTTCTGGGTACCCGTCGAAGATGACATCACCACTGTCCCATAATGCTGGTGGATGCACTTGGTATAATCGGCACAAATTTGCCCAAAAGTCGAATTTCGATTCCACACAACTTTGTGGAGCAGATGCCCACCATCGATGACAGTGAGGTGATTTGAGGGGAGCTCGAAATATATGAGCAGGGGTGTGAACGCTGCATATAAAGCAGACTTTGTGCCCTTGCGTATTCCATCCTCGTTGAACAATGACATAGGGTGCGATGCAAGCTCATAAGAGAGGTATTCCTCAAGGTCGTCCTGGGTTGTTTTTGCTGTGATAGAGTGTGAGTGGGTCCACAGCAATCTTCTTCTACCCAACTTTCAAGATGTTTTTGTCAGCTGCTAAATATATCACTTTGTCCTTCTTTTTGAAGGACACTTCACCGAAGGTTGTTCCCACTATTCTTGAGAGTCCAGCCATACCGACTTGCTGGGCCTTGTAGCAGTTCACCTGCTCACTTCCAACTACACCAGAGCTGATGCTCATATTTCCTCTGCTTTAAGGAAAGGGAAGTGTTTTGAAAACCATTCGAGCAGCCGTTGCACATCTCGTTCGTCCCGCGTGATCCTGCTGGGCCTCAGCTCCACATGTTGTTCTGAAGACAATGCTGTAACTTCAGTGAACTGCTCCATTTGTTGAGCTATATCCTGAAGAGAAGTCATTCCAAGAGTCCACTTCAACAATGTACTATCTGTCATTCCCCTTCCACTAGTCAAGCCACCTCCAACTTTCATATCTTTCATGAGATTCTGTTCGATTGTCATGTCAGTCCAAACGCTTGACCAAAACTTGTCTGACCTTCGGATTGTGAATAAACCTTCTTTTGTAAATTTTTGGAACTCGGTAGGATTCATTCTGTCTTCCAAACAGGACAATTCTTGAAGGTACAAATGCGCACTTTTTGCTTAATGCCAATGTCCAGCAGCATGGAAAAATTGTATCATCATCTTGATAGTGTTCAAGTGGAGTTGAAAGTTGCCCATCCTCTCTGCTTGTATAAATTTCTTCACAAGAGTCACCATGTTATAGTACTGGACCAGAGCTGAGCTGTTGGACCTCTGCTTTACAATTAAGTGAGAGAAACAATTTTTGTCAATTATCTCAATTCTTACAAAAATGACTTAGTGCCTTCTCACAATGACCGATTCAATTATATATGCGTGTGTGAGAGAGTGTGAGTGTATGTGTGTGGTTACAATTTTACCAAAAATGGTTAAAATCTTATTTAGATGCATTGCTGTGTTCAAAAAATGGTTGTAATGTAATAAAAACGAAAAACTTTCACCAACAGGGCGCTCCAGGGCTGAATAACAAAAAACGTATTTCCTCTAGTTTTCTTAATTTTACCCCCACTCCTACCCATTGCTCGTAATTTTTATTGATATACGAGTTTCCAAGGAAATTAAATTCTCTACAACTTTCATTCAATAAACTTTTTTGCTGAGATCAAGTCTTCCCCGTGTTTTTGCGATGGAAATTGGAGCAAAAAGTGAAAAATTTGCCGAATCGCCAATTTTTTACCTTTTTCACCTTCTCGTAGCTGGAATACGCTTGGTCCTACAAAAAAACTTCCCCATCAACGTTGTTGGAAATTTAGTAATCTAAATTTTCTTATTTAGACATATCTTCAAACAAATGAACTGGGAATGAGCTAGAGGTCGAAAACTGAAAAAAGTGCCGATTTCTGACAATTTTTTCAAGATGGCGGACGAATCAAGGGGATGGGGATGACGGAAACTTGGGTTAATAACTACCTAATGGTCCTAAACAATATCACAAAATAAAAAAAACATCCCGCATTTGATGCAAGGTGAACCCACTTTTTGAGCCTCTATTGACTGGACTAATGAGGGATGAGAGCAGAGTACAGGCATCCGAGATGAGATTCCTGAGAAGTATGGTCCAGAAAACGAGGCGAGACAGAGTGAGAAATGAAAGAACTGGGAGTACAGAAACTAAATGACAAAACAAATTAGGATGGTTTGGACATGTCAAACGGATGAATGAAGTAAGGCTACCAAGACGAGCACTGGAACGACAGATGACAGGGAAGAGAGGGCGAGGAAGACCAAGAATGCGTTGGATGAACTCGGTGGAGAATAGCATTAGAAAACGGAATCTGGATTGGAACACCGTGTCGGAAGAGGAATGGTGGAACGACAGAACCAAGTGGAGAGGAACCATATTTGCCCCCACCCAGTGTCAGCTGGAAAAGGGGAAATGAAGATAATGATGATGACTACCAATTGTAGTGGTAGGTTCTTTTTCATGCCATAAATCTATGACATGGCCCACCGACTTAATTCCCCCTCCGAACGAAGGCATACTGTGGGATTTTTAACGCTCTTCGGCCAGGTTTGAACCCGCGATCTTGGGCATAGCAGATCAGCATGCTGCCAACTACGCCACCAAACCGCTCTTATTGGGTTAACCCCAATATTCCAAACACCCCGTGTATATTGGTCGCCAAATTTGAAATGAACGGACTCGCAGGAAGTCCATCCTGTAACCACTCCACTTTGCTGAAAACCTTGTAATACCCACGAATAATAATCGAGAGAATGTTTAGCTCCGTTAGGTAAGTTTTAAAAGAAAAACTGCCCAGTTTATTTAAATGACACGTTGGAAAAAGTAGCTCGGCAATGGATCGCATAATGAGCAGTGCACACAGGAGATAAGCTTCATAACGTACACAGAATACTTGATGAAAAAAAAATAGAGAGAGTCATTCATTATTCCTTAGCGGTGGATCGTATAAAATGGGGGTCCAATCTCTCTTCAGATCACATTTGGACGCCACCAACTGCTCCGTCATGAACACCGCCGCAGGATTCGTTCTCCTGTGCCTGGTTGGCTTTGCCGTGGCTGAGGTAAGCGGGTGTGAACCAGAGTTGGGCATCAGTCGACTGAAAGTAGTCGAATTATGCGATTGTGAAAACCATCGACCTATTCGACTGCTTTTAGCAAACAGTCGACTAAACTCAACGAATACTCACCGTATGATAAACAAGTCGTTTGCAAACGACTGATTTCAAAAACATTCGAATTAAACAAGTCGTGTGCAAAACAATTGACGCCAACATCTCCAACCTAAATTTCCCTCTCTTTGTTCTGTTAAGGTGCAGTGTGTTTGTTTACCTGTTTGTATATTTATTGAATGTCTTAGTTTGACGCTAGTAAATGGTGTACATGTGAATCAAAATACATACAAAATGCAATTGAGGTTGAAAATACTCGCAAAATGCCATTTAGATCGAAAAGACTTACAAAATGCACGTAGATTGAAAATACCTACAAAATGGAGTGTAGATGCAGAAATTTCGCTAAAGGGAATTTAGATACACGGGGAGAAAATTAACAAAAACAGTGCGGGAATCTTAAAGAGAAAATGAAATAGAATGAAAAGAAAACAAGAGGTCTGACCCCTCGAAGAATGAGGGATCAGGAAAGATGAGACAATGGCCAATTAAGGCGGGAAAGGAAGAGACTCCCTAGGCCTCGGATACCCTAATACATTCGGGGTCGGAAAAGAGCAAGAGTTGACCAAGTGAGGTCGGAGAGGAGCCTGGCACAAATAAGTGGAAGCAATGCCGGACTCAGCTGGGATCCCGTGGTCGTCAACCCATGTCCCACTAGATGTGAGCTCCTGGGGGGAACAATTGTAGTTAGTGAAGGTTCTTTTTCATGCCATAAATCTATGACATGTGATCGCCGGCTTTACTTCCCCTCCAAAGGAAAGCATACTGAGGGATTAATAACGCTCTTAAAAAAATTGATGACTTCAGCCAGATTTGAACTCACAACCTTGGGCATAGCAACTCAGCATGCTACCGACTACGCCACCGTAGGAGTGAGGGAGACGAATAATGCGGTCGCCAACATATTGAACAATTTGTAAATGTTTTCTTTCCAACCAATATGCTGAGAATGTGTAAGCGCATGCGCGTAAGAAATAATAATACTTGTTATGTTTCAGATGGACGAGGGCAAGGCCATGGAAATTGCACAAAAATGTATGGGAGAACATAATCTGACGCCAGGTAGGATGGGTCTGGTGCTCACTATGTATGCAGTGGACGATTTAATTATTCCGAACGAATATATTATTATTATTATTATTATTATTATCATTATTATTTTCATTAATATTCACCCTGCATGCTCCACTATAGTCATGGTACAATGCTACATACAATTGTGTAATTGTAATATACGGTACATATCTTCCTATATCTTATTAGCAGATGGTTGATGATCTTGATTTTCTTTCATTGCTGTAAGGTCCAAGAATTCACGAATTTTGAAAATGGTTTAAGAAAGTTTCTGATTAAAAGGACACATGAATCCGCCAGTATCCTTCTATGGAACCATTGTTTAATACAATTTTTCTCTCACTATTCACTGCACTACACTCAAATATTATATGGTCATCAGTTTGGGTATTATTATTATTATTATTATTACTATAATATTATTAATGATAATAATAATATCGTATAGCCTCGGGTGCCGGGTGCAAGCTTTGTAATTTGACACCCAGAGGGCAGCTTGGATGTCAAATTTTGTTGTTCCTTGAATCACTATGAAATTCAAGGAGGTTAGATATCTAAGCTCCTTGAACACTATAGCGCTTTCTAGTAGAGAAATGAGGAACTTTGTGTTGGCGGAAACTCCCGAGATGAATTTTGCCATTATGAACACGGCCTACTGAATTCAAATGGGTTCTTTGACATGCCAGCATCGTATGACATGCGTGTCGTCATTTGGCGCCTTTCAGAAATCACGTACCACGGCCACGAGTGAACTTGCAATCTTGGGGTTAGTAGACCGACACGATAACCACTCACCCGCCATGGAAAGCTACTATTATTATCATTATGAGGCAACATTTCATTTAATTCATAGTAATAGCACATTTTGAGAGCGTTGTTGTCATAGTATCCATATAAGCATTAGCGCAGTCTCTCTTTCAAAGACATTTGATTTTGTCTTTACAATAATACCATGACGAATAGAAGAGGACTCCGCCATTATAGAACGGTAGTTCGTGGTCCCGCCGCTACAAGCACTGCAAGCGATTATGCCCAACAAGTGTCCTGTTGTTCCGTCGAACCGGGTCATAGAAAAGTGCGGGGGAAGCTACTGTGTGAGATATTTGTGTGAATTAAATAGAATTTTCTTTGATTTCAGTTCTTAAATTCAGTTCATTGTGTCTTGTGTACATCAGCGTTTCATGTTTTGTGTAGGCCTACTTCAAACATATTTCTTTGTTAATATTACTGTTTTGTGCCATCATCATTCCGAGTCCAGCATCCAAGCAAACTGCACGCCACTGCTCCAAGCTCCGTCTTCTAACGCCAATTGATGAAATCTATGATCCGCCAGCCTTGCCAGCCTTTCTATCAAACCTAGTCCCCGCTATCGTCTCGACTTCGTTATTTCAAGCCATTCCACTACGTTCCTATAGGCTAAATTTGCATCCCGCTTAGTAACAGTGCAGATTAAGTCACTCCTCTAGCATTCAAATATCCAACACCATACCCACCCTGTAACCATCCTAGTCAAGCAACTCCTGTCTCCCTCAAGTTTTAATACAAGTTTAGCTCATCCCCTCACCCTACCTAGAAGCCAATAATTAATTATTTAACTAATTATTTCAATTAACTTCAAATTTCATCAGCACCCTCAACGTCACAGCTCCAACTGTATTTAAACTGGATAACTTTGAGTGACTGGTGGTAAATTTGTTTTTCTCTTTCCTTATTCTCTGGTCGACCAAGGTATTTGACCACTATCTCTCATCACCTCTTACTCATTACACCCACTTATACACTCACGAACACAAACATGTCGCGCACTGACACTAAACCTCGCACATTAACGTACGGTACCAGGTCATAACATTCTTGATAACTCAGGACACTGATGACCCTAAAAGCCCAAATTATACCCCTGTCAATTCAAAAACACTAATTCCGAATGGGCTTACCCAAAAACGAGATGGTACACTCGTTCCACTTAAACCAGCTTCACCAAAATCAGATTCCTCACTCTCTAGCTCACCTACTCCCTCACCCGGCCACGTCTCATTCCCGACATTTGATTTCGAGAAAGAGCTGTGTTTCGCTTCTTCCAATGGCATTAACCTTCAGACCACGATGATCCTCATCCACCCACCTATTGGCATTAGCCTTTGTAAATCAGTCAGATAAGCAGTAATTAACGCGCTCAATCCCATAACCCAATTTTTCCCCTCATTGAGGAATTAGGTAATCACCACATAGGCATCACTCCCTATGAGGATAGCCATCTCAACTCTGTCACTACTGCTCTCAAGAGCCGCTCTGCCATTCCCCCATTTTCATTAATTAGATTCAGACCCACAAATTCACCTTCTTTAGTCTCTCAATCTGAGGAAACTAAATTGCCACAACATGAAACAACAAAAGTAACAGTCTGTATAGCCTACTCCAGGAATCTGTGCTTTCCGTAACATGTAATGTACTTATTTCCTTGAATTATATTTTCCATTGTGCCCTGCCGTGTTATTTTAATTGTAATCGCTAATTACTTTTTAAAAGAGTACTAGTTACAAAGTAATTCCTTTCCCTTGGCATTATCCCTAAGACCAGCTGACCGGCAGCGTGGAACTTGCTCACTCTAGCGCTGCCGGGCGGGGCGCGCTTGAACTTGAGGAGTCCTCTCACTTTCTCTTTCATTCGTCATGATAATACTGTATTTTATGTTGGAATTCATTTACACATCATAAATCCACAGAGACGAGACTGTCACATGAATAATGTATTTGTTACTAGCAACGCCCAGTCTCTTTAATGGTTAACCCAGCGTAAGCTTAAAAGCCACACGCAATTCAGAAAAGCCGAGGTGAACTGCGAAACTCCAAACACATATACTCTTCTCTGAAGTCTTAACATGACACGACTCGACAGTTTGATGCTGGCCCGAAGCAAGGATGATAGGCTCGCTCGCTAGCTCATAAACTCGCTTCGAAGCTAGTAATTTATATTTCCACTGGATGGAGATTGTTGGAAAAAGATGAAAACGTGAAAGCACTTATAGTGGGCGATGTATTAAAGATAGAGATATGCCGTCGTGGACTCTTTTTTTTACAACTTTTCATGCAGAACAATTCTTACACTCATAGTATATAGATATTATTAACGGTTTACCCAGCGTAAGCTTAAAAGGCGCATGGACGGCAGGTTTTCCTTCGACTCGATTCACTGGAATCGTTACTGCTCGGCTTCCTTTGGTCACAAATGAATATTTCTCTACAGAAATCTTCCTTGTAATATCCTTTACAGAATGGTGAAATCAACATCAAAATCCATCCACTGGTTCTTGAAATTACCCGTAACATCCAAAAATCGGGGACTTAGTTTTATACTATGTGGAGAAAATATGATTTACACATTGCCATTGGGATGCACTATTCGTTTCATATCAAGCAAATTATCCCCGCCTGTATCAATACAATTTATTTGAATAAATAAGTTAATAGGCTAGAAGTTTCTGTTTAATATAAATCTTCCTCAGTCTATGAGAATAAAAGCTGCAAGCTTACTCTTAATATTGTAATTCTATGCTAAAGATAAAACGTACTTCTTTAGACTGTAATTAAAACTACTGAAGCTTTGAAAAAATTAAATATAACCTATTGAAAATTAAAATACTGTGGTTCTAAATTTGTTTACTTAACAATAAAATATGAGTATTAAAATGTTAAACAACAGATCAATAATGACTTTCTTTGGTGCACTTAAATCAAACCAAAGCCATCCAACAATTAACAAGGAATTCACAGAAGTTGTCTTCATGTTCCTCCTCTCCCAAACCCTCTTCATTCTGGGTGCCCTTTCCTTATCAGATATAACAAATGGTCTTCGTTGCTTAGTTTTAGTCCAAGCCCTTTTTGTTTGTTCTTCAGAATTCCTTTTCCTTATCTATTTGCAATTTAAATAATTTTGAACTTCATTGAACCAATTATTTTTTGTTTTACTTCTCGAAAAATAGTTAAATAGTTGTTTTAGTGATTATCGTGTCGAACCACCAACCCCAAGCTTGTAGGTTCGCTCGTGGCCATGGTAAATGATTTTTGAAAGACGACAAAAGTCACGGCACGCATGTCATACGTTGTTGGCATGTTAAAGAACCCATTTGAATTCAGTAGGCCGTGGTCATAATGGCAAAATTAATCTCGGGATTTGCCGCCAACACAAAGTTCCTCATTTCTCTACTAGAAAGCGATATAGTGTCAGGGAGCTTAGATATCTAACCTCCTTGACTCTCATAGCGCTCCAAGGAGGGATAATTTCGACATGCAAGCCGCCCTCTGGGCGTCAAATGACAAAGCTTGCACCCGGCACCGAGGCCATACGATATTATTACTATTATTATTATTATTATTATTATTATTATTATTATTATTTCAGTAGACTGTTTTGTATTATTGAATCACTTTCCCGGTAGACAGCTCCATTGTCCATCCAGCCCACCTGGTGTAATGATTGTTCTGATTATCCTTATCTCTCTTCCGCAGTTGATGTGTCGTTGATTTGGTGTTTAATTTAAGTAATGTTTTACAAGCGTAAGTCGCTTCAGGTTTAACGACGGTACAGGAATGTTGACATTTAGCATTTATCGAAAGATATTTATTTTTTACAAGCTGTACCCGGCATGCGTTGCAATGCCAATCAAAGAAAGTGTTGGCGTTGAAATTCTGTTTCTTGAAGTGCTTTTGGATACACAACATGTTAACAGCCTCTAAGCTATCGTAAAATGGATTTTCTAATTTAGAACCATTCGTGGAAGCGTGCACAACAACTTTCAAAAGTTTCATCGCTGTCACTCATTTGTTGAATCTACTCGTACGCTACCTGTTGTGAAATGGATTTACTAAGTCGAAACCCTTCCCTGGCGTGTACACAATAACTCATCAATGATTCATCGCAATTGGATGAATTGTATATGCACGTATACGGGGTTTTGTTTAAACGATTCGTGCGCTGTCACTCATTTGTTGAATCTACTCGTGCGCTACCTATTGAGAAATATATTACTAAGTCGAAGCCCTTCCCTGGCGTGTACACAATAACTCATCAAGGTTTCATCGCAATCGAAGAATGTTATATGAACGCAATAGGGGATTTTGTTGAAACGCTTTGCGCGTCGTCACCCATTTGTTGCATCTACTCTTGCGCTACTTATTGTGAAATGGATTTACTAAGTCCCCTTCCCTGGCGGGTACACAATAACTGATCAATGTTTCATCGCAATCGGATGAATAGTATATGAACGCATACCTGATTTTGTTTAAACGATTCGCGCTCCGTCACTCATTTGTTGAATCTACTCGTGCGCTACCTACTGTAAAATGTATTTACTAAGTTAGAAACCGTCACGTAAGTGTCCACAACATCTCACCCAAGTTTCATCGCTATCGGACTAATGGGATATGAAGACATAGGGTACTGTATTGAAACGCTCCGCATGTCGTCGTTCATTTGTCGAATCTACTCGTGTGCTACCTACTGTGAAATGTATTTACTAAGCCAGAAACCTTCCTTGGAGTGTCCACCATATTTCACCCAAGTTTCACCGCTAACGGCAGAATGGTATATGACCTTATACGGGACGTTGTTGAAACGCTTTGAATCAACTTGTGTGCTGCATATTGTATAGTATAGTGTATAGTGGATTTACTAAGACAGAAATTTTCCATGACGTGTACACAACGACTCACCCAAGTTTCATAGATACGGACGAATGGTACATGAATGCATACGGGACTTGGTTGAAACGCTTCGCGTGTCATCGCTCATTTGTTGATTCTACTCTTGCGCTACATATTGTAATATGGATGTACTCAGCCAGAAACCTTCCCTGGAGTGTACACAACATCTCACCCAAGTTTCATCGCAATCGGATGAATGGTATGTGAACGTATACGGGACGTTGTCGAAACGCTTCGCGCGTAGTCACTCATTTGTTGAATATAAACGTGCGCTTCGTATTGTAAAATGGATTTACTTAGCCAGAAACCTTTCCTGGAGTGTACACAACAATTCACCAAACATTTATCACTATCAGACGACTGGTATATGACTTTATACGGGACTTTGTTGAAACGCTTCGCGTGTCATCGCTCATTTGTTTAATCTACTGGTGCGATACCTATTGTAAAATGTATGTACTAAGCCAGAAACCTTCCCTGGAGTGTACACAACATCTCACCCAAGTTTCATCGCTATCGGATGAATGGTATATGAAATTATATGGGACTTTGTTGAAACGCTTCGCGCGTCGTTGCTCATTTGTTGATTCTACTCGTGCTCTACCTATTTTTAAAGGGATTTACTAAGCTAGAAACCTTCCCTGGAGTGCACACAAAATCTCAGCCTAGTTTCATCGCTATCGGACGAATGGTATATGAACGCAAACGTGACTTTGTTGAAATGCTTCGCGCGTCGTAGCTCATTTGTTGAATCTACTCGTGCGCTGCCTATTGTAAAGTGGATGTACTAAGCCAGAAAATTTCCCTGCAGTGTACACAACATTTTACGCAAGTTTCATAGCTATCGGACGAATGGTATATGAATGCATACGGGACTTTGTTGAAACGCATTGCGTGTCGTCGCTCATTTGTTGAATCTACTTGTGCGCTATCTACTGTGAAATGTATTCATTAATTTTAAAACCTTCACGTAAGTGTACACAACATCTCACCCAAGTTTCATCGCTATCGGACGAATGGTATATGAACACATACGGGACTTTGTTGAAATGCTTCGCACATCGTCGCTCATTTGTTGAATCTACGCGTGCGCTACCTATTGTAAAATGGATTTACTAAGTCAGAAACCTTCCTTGGAGTGTACTCAACATCTCACCCAAGTTTCATTGCAATCGGACGAATGGTATATGAACGCATAGGAGACATACCCACAGACATTCAGACAAACTATCAAGTAACATTGATTTATATATATATATATCTATATATTCACATACAAATCTCTTCAATTCAACGCTGTTTTATCAATACTTATTCATGCTTTATTAAGAAATTTTTGCAACAGATCTGGTTTTTGAAATTTTACTCTGTGAGCTTACGGAACAAAAATATGTATAGTATCTTTTTTTTTCGACCTTGGCCAACTGTGGACCGCATGGATGGTTGGTTGGTTCCTCAGTTTAGGGGCTGCGACAACGCGGTCATGTAGCCCGTATACTTTAGGTGTGTAGAATCTGTCTGATAACCGGTGTTAATTGTGATGACTGTATTAGTGTATCAATCTGTTTTAATTCAAGTAAGGACTTCAGACGATCAATTTTCAAGTCGTTCCTACTTTTGCCGCCAAACGCCACCATCAACGACCAACTAGTTCATAAATTAGTTACCAGATACCACTGCACTCGGCTCTTGACAACGAACGTAGGAACCTAAGAACGTTAGTCAAATGTTTAACCTATATTAATTTAGCTTCACACAGGTGTAATTAGTGGATGGTTCTTTAGCATGCCATAAATCTATGACATGGGACCGCCGGCTTTACTTCCCCTCCGAAGTGAAACATGCTGAGGGATTTTTAACATTCTTAAAAAATCCGACGACTTCGGCCGCGTTTGAACCCACGATCTTGGGCATAGCAATTCAGCATGCTACCAACTACGCCACTGAAGCCTCGATGATGCAGTGGTGCCATCCCTCGTCCCAAACAAGTTGAAGAGTCAACCATCCGCTGGTATGTTGATGCTCCCCCTACCACCAAGGGAAGATGATAAATAAAAGGAGGTGGGTTTCGGACTGGAGAAAAAGGATAGAAAAATAGGATGAGAGTCCCACAAAAGTTATAAATTTAACCTTTAATGCACTCAGAGGCGGTTGCCACTGCAAATCAGTTCTATGATACCTAAAATGGGTAAGGACCTGGTCGAAGCTGACGGGAACCGCAGCTAAGCCTTGGGCGGTTTGCCAGAGAAAGGCTTTAGTGTATTTCCTCCCAAGCATGCATAAGACTACTATGGGGAAGGGTGATAGTCTGGCAAGACAAATAGTAACAGATTTATTCTGTATTAACGATGGCATGAACTGAGGAAGAGTTAGGAAAGCCAGGATCTTACCTAACTGTAGTATTTGCGAAATGATAAATCCAAAAACAAATATTTAATTTATTTAACAATTCAAACAAGTTTAATGAATTTAACAAGTATGTTATATCTTTTTGACAAATATAGATCATTTAAACTTTTTAACAAATGGGGTCGCAGACCTCCTAACATTTAAAGTTTGCTCCAGGCAATTAGCAATTCTTTAGGTTTCAAACCTTATATATGTACCAAAATCTTTGTAAGATTTAAAAAAGACAAATGAAGTGATTAAAGTTTAAACATTAAATTGAGTACAAGGAGTGTACTTTAAGAAATTTCCAGGTAACTATTTTTAAAAAAGTTACAACTTCGAAAATAACAAAAAGAAAGCGGGTAGAATGAAGGAGAAGTTCCTATAACGTCTTATATTTATACAGAATTACTGTTGGTTAATATACAAATAAGGGCAGGTCACTTACTGTGAAACCTGAAGAGAGAATCAAAAGGAAGGTTCTCGACCTCCTATGTTTAAATAGGAATCACGAGCCAAATGGGGCAGTTTCCATTTCGTGAGACCTAGAAATAACTCACTCAAGAGTTGAAAGAATTGTTTTCCCTGATTATAAGGTAGAAACAATGTAAGTTTGAACCGTGTATAAAACACGTAGTTATGCAGAAATTAATTAATGCTAAACAAGCAAGATGGAAGGGCACTTCGTTAGAGTGACACCTTATTGGAAATGATCCAGATTTATAATTTTATTAATATAGTTTGTTAGTAGAAGGTTTAGGAAAGATCAATTGGGATTGAGGATAAATGTTCATGGCCTTATTTAATGTAAACGGACGATCGCGACGCGGAAGAAATACTGAAAGCACTGTTTCTCACTATAGTTTGTTGAATAGATGAAAAGTTCACTGAAGTAACACGAAAGTTTATGGGAAAGAAAGTTATTGCAATGATGAAAATAACTGGTTGCACTAGGTAGGCGAGAGTCTATTTCTTGAGAAGTTTGTGAATTACAATTAAATGCGCCATAGAACATTCCAGCGGTGGAAGAAAATTCGCTATTGCAGTAATTTATAATGAAGATTCCTCATTTTAAATAGTATTCCCACAAGTGAGTGAAAAATACATGACGGCAAGACTTGTAGATAGAGTACAGGATCTGGAAGGTTCCAGAACAGTCCTAATAGAAGAATGGGGCCAAAGTTAATCCAGCGGAGGAACTAGCTTGGTGATTTATAGACAGCGGGTATTAGATAATATTCCACGTGGTGAGAAGATTTCTCATTTAATTAGCTTAAGAAAAGCTACTTTCTATTAAGGTTGGCTTAGACAGACAAAAGCTCAACATGGCAAATCCCACGAAGAATGATTTTTGCCCCAAATAAGTAATCTCACGCTGTCTATAAAATATCGTTAAAAGCATGTAGAAGTTAAAACCGATGAAGATGAAGTTAAAACTTGAAGTAGGTACTTATCTTTGTTGCATGGCGAAGGTGAAGTTCCCTTTCACAGATACTTAATGTGCCAACATGGCGTAGAATGTAGAATGTAGAGAGTGTCTCTTGGTTTGAGGAGACTGGCTCTAGTTGAGCCTTAACTGACCGAGTCAACTGCCGACTTACAAGTGAGACCTGCTCAGCAAAGCGCGGAGGGTCCAAGGAAGGGAAAGAGTGGGGGTAGGAGACAATAGGAATACATATCAGAATAACCAACATAAGAAATTAAATTCTCTTGAGGAGATGGTCTTCAAAGAGTTGATAGCAGGCGATACTAGCACAGCATGATGAGTGAAAAAGTAAACGAAGTTCTCTTGCTCATGGAGATAATAGCTGGCGATGGTAACGAGATCTGGTGGCCAGATGGAAAAGGAAGTCCTCTTGCACCACGAAGAATTGAGGAGCTTCAGAGATTCGCTGCTAGGTGACGCTAGGTGGGTCATGGAAGATATATATCTAGAACAGACTCACAAAAGATATAAGCGACATGGCCATCAAAGAGAAAATAGAAGATCACTGTTGGTGTTTGATAAAGAGGAAGGAATGAACAAGCAAAGAGCATTAAACTTTATATTCTCTCGTACCGTGTATTCCAAGAATGCACCAGTCATAACGTAGAAGGTATTTCAACGCATGCGATTAGCACGCCTTCGGGTCCCCTTAAAAAAGGCCTTGAAGGGTCGACGATTCCTGTCGGACCAGGATGTGCAGCAGGTGGTCTTCTTCAGACAGCAGCACACAGTGTTTTACCACCCGGGGATCCTCAACCTGGTGCGTTGGTGAGATGAGGGCCTCAATCGATTATAGGGTGTACGACCGTCAAACGGAAACTTTTTGATCACCTCTGATAATAATAAGATTCGAGCTTGTTTCTATACAGTAATTAGGTCGATTCACACTATACATTACGTTACCTTTCCATACCTCTTGGGTCAAAAGTTGATATATTCTCAATATACAGTACCGCTCAATTATCACGACGATATGCGTCAATTTTGGGACTTAGTGACAGAATGTGGTCAAGAAAAAAAATAGTTCTATGTGCTATTATTATAGACGAGGAGGCGCGTAACAAAAGAGAGATGGTGATGATAATTGTTGTTTTAAGGGGACTAACATCTAGGTTATCGGCCCCTAATGGTTTGGGTGATCATGAAGATGATAATGAAATGCGAACTACAACTAAAACTAACTACTAACTTATATACTAGAAGAAGAAATGGAAAACAAAAGGAGAATAAGGCAAATAAAGGATAGGAGGAAAAGAAATGCCTTCAACCCTCGAAGATTGCGGATTGAGGGACTTGGAGGGAAGGAGAGCCATGAAAGGCAGATAGGAAAGTGAAAGAGGAGAGGGTCCGCCCCAAAGGTAATGGATAAAAGGGGGAAACCCGGACCCAGCTCAAGAATCCCTCGGGTTCGCCAACTCCCGAACTCACCAGCCGTGAGCCCCTGAGGGTGTAGCAATATCCAGGGTGCACCAGAAGTGGTGGGGCTACATACATCCTGCCTCCTTCAGGGCATTGAGCAGAAGGCAGGAGATAACATGAAAAGAAAAAAGAAGGCTGACCCCTCGCAGACGGAGGGTATCAGAAAAGATGAGACAAGGGCCAATTAAGGCGGGAAAGGAAGTGACTCCCTAGGCCTCGGATGCCCTAATACCGTCGGGGTCTGAAGAGAACAAGAGTTGACCAAGTGAGGTCGACAGGAAACAAGACGGAGAGGAGTCCGGCACAAGTAAGTGGAAGCAATGACGGACTCAGCTGGGGCCCCGTGGTCGCCAACCCACTTCCCACTAGATGAGAGCCCCTGGGGGGAACACAAGAAGGAAGAAACGAAGAAAATGGGTCCATGATATGTTAAAAGAGGAAAATACAGATGGAGAATATGTTACTTTATTTCAAGAGCTATCAGATGATACATAAATTTGCCAGTTAAAGGGGATTTCATGTCAACTTGCTTAATTTTCCGTGTAGGTAAATTCCATAAGGTACTGTTTCAGGCAATGTTGAAAATAAAAATAAAAGATTTAAATTACTTTAGATTGCGACGGAATATTGTTCATTTTAAAATTCCGATAAATTTACTAACGCATGTTTCTCGAATTCACTATTTCGTTTAGGCGAGTGTAACGGCAAACTGCAACCTGGGTAGTTTATTGGCCGAGGAATAACCCACCCACCAAGGGAAGATGATTAAGAGAAGGAAGTAGATTTTGGATTGGAAAAGAAGGATAGAAAAATAGGAGGAGAGTCCCACAAAATTAATAAGTTGAGATTTAAATACCCTTAGAAGCAGTTGCCAATGGAAATTAACTCTCGGATACCTAAAGTAGGTACGAGCTTGGTCGAGGCTAACGGGAACCGCAGCTAGGACTTGGGCGGTTTGCAAGAGAGAGGCTTTAGTATGTTTCCTTCCAAGCATGTATAAAAGTACTATGGGGAAGGGTGATGGTCTGGCAAGACTGAGAGGAACAAATTTACTGTATGTCTTCTCAAAGAAATTAGGTTTTTCAAAGTAATTCACAGAATGCCAATGATTTAATTCAGGTTTGGTATTTTCAATTTCCAAATTTATGGAGTTCCTGTAAGGGCGACCAAGTGTCTCTAAGAAGAAATATGATAAAAGATTATGCCTTATTGGGTAATCTTGGTAAATGAACCAATGGTTGCATTGGACAATGGCTAAGCTTTTACTCGGCGAGGAGCCGGCTAAAAGTTTAGACAAAAGGAAACACTTATCTTTTAGAAAATTGACCATAAGTTTTCGGAGAGGGTCTCCACAAGCAGGTAGTTGGCTTAGCGAACTTTACTTGCCTTACTGGCCAATTAGAATTAGCTATTAACGCTAAGAAGAACTTTGGTAAGATGAAAATTAAGAGTTCTTGCTCAAATGCAACAAATGGTGAAAGCTCTATTAATGATTTTAATATCATTGAGTGAGGAGAGTCAAGGAAGACAGGATTTTGCCTAAACTTTATATTCGTAAATGAAAAAGAGAAGGGAAAAGATTTGTTTATTTTACAATTAGAAAAAGTTTGAGGAAATTAACAATTATACAATATAATTTTAATAAACATAGTTCATTTGAACTTTTTAACAAATAGGGTCGCAGACCTCTCAACATTAAACGGTTGCTCCAGGCAATTGACAATTTACAAGGTTTCAAACCTTACATGTTTTTAAAATCTTTCTACGATTTGAGCAATGAAATAATTAAAGCTTAAACGAGAATTGGAGTACAAAAAGTGCACCTTAAGAAATTCAGGAGAGAATGTTCTAGAGAAATTGACAACTTTGAAAATAAAAATAATAACAACATGAAAAATAAGATAGAAGTTCCTACAACTTCTTATATTTATACAGAATTAATATATGAGAATTATACAAAGAGGGCAGGTCACTTACTGTGAAACCTGAAGAAATTGAAAGGGAAAGTTCTGGACTTCCCAAGTTGAGCAGGAATCACTCGCCAAATGGGACAGTTTCCATTTCGTGAAACCTGAACATGACTCGCTCAAGAGTTTAGAGAATTGTTTTCCCTGATTATGGGAAAGGAACAACGTGAGTTTAAAACTTGTATCACACAAGCAATTATGCAGAATTTAATTAATGTTAAACTAACAAAGTTGGAAGGGCACCTCGTGGGTGACACCTTATAGAAAAGTTTCAATTTTATTAATAATGGTTGTTAGTAGAAGGTTGAGGAAAGATCATTGGGATATAGGATCAATGTTCATGGCCGTATTTAATATAACCGGACGATCGCGACGCGGTAGAAACGCGGAGCAAGCACTGTTTATCACTATAGTTTATGAAGATGGATGCAAAGTTCACTATAGAAACACTGAAGTTTATGAGAAAAAAAGTTATTGCAATTAGGGAAATAATTGATTGCACTATAGGTGAGAGTCTATTTCTTGAAAAAGTTGTGATTACAATTAAATGCGCCTTAGAATGTTCCAGAGGTTCCAGCGGTGGAAGAAAATTAGCTATTGCAAAAATTTATAAGGAAGATTCCCCATTTTAACTAGCATTTTCACAAGTGCGTGAACAATACTTAACGGCAATACTCGCAGATAGAGAATAAGATCTCGAAGGTTCCAGAACGACCTTAGCAGAAAATGGGGTTGAGAAAATCCAACGGAGGAATTAGCTTTATAATTATAGACAGCGGGTATTAGATAATATCCCACGTAGCGAGAGGGTTTCTCGTTTAAATAGCTTAAGAAAAGCTCTTTTTTAGTAAAGTTGGCTTATACAAGCAAAAGCTCAACATGGCAAATCCCACGAGGAATGAGTATTGCCCCAAAATAAATGATTTCACACTGTCTATAAATTATAATTAAAAGCACGAGGAAGTTAAAACCATGAAGATGAGGTTAAAACTTTTAAAATTGTACTTATCTTGATTTCATGTTGAAGTTGAAGTTTCCTACTACTATGCCAACATGGCGTAGAAGAGTGTGAGCCTCTTGGTTTGAGGAGGCAAGCTCGAGCGGAGCTTTGACTGAACGAGTCAACTGCAGACTAAGAAGTGAGAGCAGCTCAACGGAGCACGAAGGGACCAAGAAGGGAGGAAAGAGTGGGGGGTAGGAGAGAAAAGGAGAACATATAAGCATTACCAACTTAAATACAAAAAAATTATCTTCTCTTGCTGAGCTGGTCTTCTAAGAGTTGATAACAGTTGATACTAGCGCAGCATGGTGAGTAAAGAAGTGGACGTAGTCCTCTTGCTCCAAGAGAAAATAGCTGACGATGGTAACAGGATCTGGTAGCCAAATGGATAAGTAAGTCCTCTAGCACCAGGAAGAATTGAGGAGCTTCAGAGATTCGCTGCGAGGTGACGCTAGGTGGGTCACAGAAGTTATATATCTGAAACATACTTATGAAGACATAAGAGATATGCCCAACAAGGAGAAAACAGATGATCACTGTTGGTGTTTGGCAAAGAGGAAGGAAGAAATGAACATGCAAAGAGCAATAGACTTTATTCTCTCGTACCGTGTATTCAAAGAATACACCATACTGGGGGGACAAACACCAACAGCGAGCAAATAAACAGTTACACATTTATTGGCAGCGGAGCGATCAAAGACAGTGGTCTTGTGATCGGTCCATTTGTGGTCAAGATTCTGGCCACCCTGACTCTCCCATCTCTCCCAGGGTAACACCTAGTCACTCTACCGTAAGTCCAGACTAGAGGGGGAGAAACATCCCTAACCAAGACCAAGTCCCCCACTTTAATGTCGGGGCTGGAAAGAAACCACTTCTGTCTCCGTTGTAAGGAAGTTAAATATTCCAAGTTCCACCTTTTCCAAAAAGAATTACGAAGGGATTCAAGTTTACGCCAAACGATAGGTAGATTGGAATCCCTGTAAGAATTGGGAAGAGGAGGAGGGGCAGACAGAGAAGTGCCGATAAGGAAGTGACCAGGGGTGAGTGGAAGTAGGTCATCAGGGTCATTGGAAAGCGGAGTTAAGGGGCGAGAGTTAACAACACCTTCAATCAGAACAGACAGGGAATTGAATTCTTCGTAAGTCAGAATTCGATTACCTAAGACTTTTCTCAAATGACGTTTAGTGAGCTTTACGCAAGATTCCCACCTACCACCATGATGCGGAGCGTAAGGAGGTATGAAGCGCCATTTGAAACCTTTTGAATAAGAAAAATTAGAGATTTGTTCCATGGCTGGAGAGGAAGTGAGAGCTTTCTTCCACAGGGAAGCTGCGCCCTGAAAGGTGGAAGCGTTATCAGAGAACATCTCAGAAGGAACACCACGCCTAGCGGTGAAACGAGAGACAGCTGATAAAAAATAAGAAGTAGAAGCATTCGTTACTAGTTCCAAGTGGATTGCGCCGGTAACCATGCAAACAAAGAGAGAAACATAAAGCTTACCAAACAATTTGCGTTTAGCTTCAGGAGAGTTTCGTTGATATTGGAACGGACCCATATAGTCCACGCCAGTTAAAGCAAATGGGCGTATAGGAGAAGAACGAAAAGAGGGCAGATCGCTCATTAATTGAGTGTTGATTTTAGGTTTCGCTTTGAAACAAGGAATGCACTTATGAATTACAGAAGAAACTTCATGAATTCCATTTATAATCCAGTACTTTTCCCTTAAGAGGCAAAGCAGAGTACGTGTACCAACATGAAGATTACGGTAATGAAAGTCACGTATAATTAAGGAAGTTACGTGATGTTTGGAAGGCAAAATAACAGGATGCTTTTTGTCCTCAGAGAGTAAAGATTGCGAGAGTCTTCCACCTACCCTGAGTAACCCATGGTCATCAAGGAACGGGGCTAAAGCACGGAGACGGCTGGATTTGGGAAGATCTCTTTTAGAAGAAAGCAATGACAATTCGGAAGAAAAGGCTTCTTGCTGTGTCAGTTGTAAAACCTTAACGGTAGCGAGATTCAATTCATGATTGGTAAGGTGTGGTTTAGGGAGAAGAGGTTGGTCGACCACAAGATATTTCCATCTAAGGAGATAGGCGACAATTCGTAATAATTTATGAAAAGAAGAATAGCGGGACAACAAAGGATGAGAAGCGTTGGAAACAAGACACGAAGCAATGGGTAGAGGTACTTTAGCGTCAGGCAAGTTGGAGTTTGTAGCTGGGGGTTTAGAAGACCATGAGGAAAATTCTTCGATTAGCCACGAGGGCCCATGCCAGTACAATTGGGAAGCTGCCAATTGAGAGGGTAAACAACCGCGAGAGATGATATCAGCTGGATTATCCGCACTGGGAACATGCCTCCATTGACATCCAGAAGAAAGAGTTTGAATTTTGGAAACCCTGTTTGCAACGAAAGTTTGCCAGTGAGAGGGGTTCTTGGCGATCCAAGAAAGGGCGATCATGGAATCGCTCCAGAGATAGATTTGCGAAAATTCGACCTTTAATACTTCCCGTAATTTCTTGACAAGTTCTGCAGCCATGAGTGCAGCGCACAGTTCGAGCCTAGGCAAAGTGATAGTTTTAAGAGGAGCGACCTTCGATTTGGCACAAACAAGGTTGGAAACTAGAGATCCATAGAGTGAATCGTGATAAACTAAATATGCACAGCAACCATAAGCTTTTTCGGAACTGTCCGCGAACACATGAAGGAAAAAAGATGCATTAGAATGAGAGCTGATTAAATTCCTGGGAATTTCAATGAGGGAAAGATCCAGCAAATTGCTGCGAAACGAGAGCCAACGATTAAGAAAAGAAAGAGGGACGGCGTCATCCCATTCACATTTAAGTGACCACAGCTCTTGCATGAAGAGTTTGGCTATAACGATAACTGGGGCAAGGAATTGAAGTGGATCAAAAATTTTTGCAATTTCAGAGAGAATTTGTCTTTTTGTATTAGGAAGCTCTTCTGCGAGCGAAACTTTATAGATAAGAGTGTCAGTGCTAGTGCACCAGTGAACTCCTAGAGTTTTTATAGATTCGGAGTTACCACAAATTTCGACAGAAGAAGGATCTACGTCTTCGGTGGGAAACTGAGCGAGAAACTCAGGGGAGTTGGAGTTCCACTTATGGAGTGGAAAACCTCCGTTCCTTAGTAATGCCTGAAGTTCTAAAGATACAAAAGAAGCTTCCTCCAAAGAGGGGAAGGATTGCAAATAATCGTCGACATAGAATGACGTAGTTAGTGCTTCAGAGGCTTTGGGGTTAAATAAATGACCATCTTGAGAGGCTAGCAAGTGTAGGGATCGGATAGCAAGGAAAGCAGAGGGTTTTAAGCCATAAGTAACCGTTTTCAAGCGAAACACCTTAATGGGCTTACTGGTTTCATCACGCCACAAGATTCTTTGAAGATCTCGTTGTTCTGGTTGAATTAACACTTGACGGTACATCTGTTTTATGTCGGCTATGACAGCTATGGGAAATAATCGAAAGTTTAAGAGTATAGCAGATAAATCTGATTGAATTGCAGGACCAGAATAAAGAGTGTCGTTAAGGCTGTTGCCATTAACGTCGGGTGATGAACCATTGAAAACAACTCGAATTTTATCTTTTACAAGAGGGTTTTTCCACACGGGATGATGATTTAAATAAACCGTTTCAATTGGGGGGTGCAATTCATCATTAGATTTGTTAACAACTTCCATATGATCTAAGCTTTCATACTCATCCATGAAAGCAGTGTACTGTTGTTTAACAAGAGGTTCCTTTTTGAATTTGCTCTCGATGGCGAAAAGAGCTTTACGAGCTTTAGGCTGAGAGTTGATAAGTTTAGGAGGATTATGTAATCTTGGCATTTGAACGACGAACCGGCCATCAGAAGAACGAGTGGTGGTGTTCAAAAAAAGTTGCTCACAGAATTCATTTTCTGAAGAGGTTACATTAGGAAAATCGACATTTTCAAGCCTCCAGAACTGTTCCAGGTCAGTATTGGAGAAGTAATATTGCGATGCGGGTTGAGGAGAATAGTGGGGAAGTTGCCCCGTGACGATCCATCCAAAGTTAGTGTCTCTGGCGACCACGTTTGAGGATAATTTACGAACCTGTTTACGTAGGCAATTCCAGAAAACATTGGCACTAAAGAGTATGTCAATAGGATTCTGCATATTGAAACAAGGATCGGCTAGCCTTAAATGCGAGGGAATGTTTAACCCTGAAATATCCACAGAGTGACTTGGAGTGTCTTCTCCAATGCTATTAAGAATTAGACAATTAAGTTTAAGAAGGTTGTTTCTATGACAAGTATCTCTGATAGATAGCTTTGAGAATTGTAAAGCTTGCGATTTTGAGCTGTTGATGCCCGACACGTTGATAGAAGTGGGGTTTACAGGTAGGCCTAGTTTTCTAATCAAGGAATTGGACACAAAATCATGAGTTGCCGCTGAGTCTAGAAGACCGCGTGCACGGACCCAGTTGCCAAAGTTATCCTGAACGTCAATTTGGACAGTAGACAACAATACTTGCGCACTGCGAATGGACTTAGCATTTTGAATATAAGATGAAGCATTAGAATTGTTAACACTATCATTTTTCGGCGAAGTAGATGCTGTCGATGACCTTGCCTGATCATGACGATGTAGCAGAGTATGATGAGCCTTTTCACAATGGTAGCAAAGTCTTGTGGACTTACAGTTAGAAGCAGAATGCGTGGGCGCTAGGCAGTTGAAACAATGTTTGTTTTGAGCGACTAATTTTCGTCTGTCATCGACTGACATTTCTTTAAAGGATTTGCAGAGGTATAGGGCATGGGGATCTTTACAAAGAATGCACTTTACAGGTTCGTTTAAACTTTTGCGAGGTTCGCTTTGCGTGTTTAAAACAATAGAGCTAGCAACACGACGTTCACTAGACCTAGTTGGGTAACCAGTGGAGTTTGATTTGAATTTGGATGAGCTGGACCCGGGTTTTTGGGTATTGGACGCTGAGCGTTCACTTTTGGATTTGATGGACATTAATTCGAATTTGGAACTAGGAGATGAAGGTTCACTTTGATTAGCTAGAGCGGTTAAAAGTTGGCATCTAGCGTTTATGAAAGTGACTAAATGCTCGTAAGAGTAGTCGTCTTCCTTAGAAAGTTCAATTTCCCAAGCTTTGAGGGTAGCAGCATCAACTTTAGAAACTACTAAATGTATTAGGAAAGTATCCCAATGTTCAGTAGGTTGATCTAATTGGGACAAAGCTTTAACGTGGAGTTGGGTAGTGTCAATTAAAGTACGCAAACTAGTGACATCATTGTGCTGTGACGCAGGTAGGTTAAATAGAGCCTTAATATGGCGTTGAATACGTAAACGTGAATTTCCATATCTTTCTTTTAATAAATTAAAGGCAATGGGGTAATTTTCGGCACGCAGAGGAAGTGCTTCAACCAACTGCAAAGCTTGACCTCGAAGGATAGATCTCAAGTAATGAAACTTGTAAATGACTTGAATGTCTTCATTGTCATGAACAAGGGAGCAAAATAATTCATAGAAAGAATCCCAAGTGGATTCATCTCCAGAAAAATGGGGTAAATCAATTTTCGGTAAAGTAGGTTTGGGCTTGTGAGTGCCCTCACGGAAAGAAGTTTGGGGTTCGTGAAGGGAACCAAGAACAGAAGCGTCCTTTTTCTGCTCCTCTTCAAGTTGGCGTATTATTTTGAAAGCAGAACCTATGCCTTCGTAATATAAGTTTTCTACTTCGACACGATCTTCTGTTTGATTGAGCATGCAGGTTTCAATTTCAGTTTGAATGTTACAGTAGTTTTCATAAGAACGTTCAAAATCCTTTACACGATGTTTCAACAAATCTAATTGCGCGTCTGAGGGATCTAATTCTTTTATGTACCTTCTGAATCGGGTAATTTGCCCTTTATAGGATGCTCGTTTAGAAGTAAGATTTTCATCCTTATCCTTATCAGTGGGAGCCATATTAAAAAAGGTAAATGAAAATGTGACTCACGAAACTGTGGAACCTTGGAAATGCTGTCAAGCTGGCAGCAGCAAATGAGTAGAAAGAATGGGACACACCATAGGAGACAGGAGCGGCCTCTTTCCCGTTCACAGGCTTTGCACGATGTGGTTATAGCTGAAATATTCAACACAAATATTAGAAATATGCAAAGTATTGTCAAATGACACTTTTTTTTAAAGAAAAAAAGAGAAAATGGGCTCTCCCGGGTTTCGGCACCAAATTTTGGGTAGTTTATTGGCTGAGGAATAACCCACCCACCAAGGGAAGATGATTAAGAGAAGGAAGTAGATTTTGGATTGGAAAAGAAGGATAGAAAAATAGGAGGAGAGTCCCACAAAATTAATAAGTTGAGATTTAAATACCCTTAGAAGCAGTTGCCAATGGAAATTAACTCTCGGATACCTAAAGTAGGTACGAGCTTGGTCGAGGCTAACGGGAACCGCAGCTAGGACTTGGGCGGTTTGCAAGAGAGAGGCTTTAGTATGTTTCCTTCCAAGCATGTATAAAAGTACTATGGGGAAGGGTGATGGTCTGGCAAGACTGAGAGGAACAAATTTACTGTATGTCTTCTCAAAGAAATTAGGTTTTTCAAAGTAATTCACAGAATGCCAATGATTTAATTCAGGTTTGGTATTTTCAATTTCCAAATTTATGGAGTTCCTGTAAGGGCGAACAAGTGTCTCTAAGAAGAAATATGATAAAAGATTATGCCTTATTGGGTAATCTTGGTAAATGAACCAATGGTTGCATTGGACAATGGCTAAGCTTTTACTCGGCGAGGAGCCGGCTAAAAGTTTAGACAAAAGGAAACACTTATCTTTTAGAAAATTGACCATAAGTTTTCGGAGAGGGTCTCCACAAGCAGGTAGTTGGCTTAGCGAACTTTACTTGCCTTACTGGCCAATTAGAATTAGCTATTAACGCTAAGAAGAACTTTGGTAAGATGAAAATTAAGAGTTCTTGCTCAAATGCAACAAATGGTGAAAGCTCTATTAATGATTTTAATATCATTGAGTGAGGAGAGTCAAGGAAGACAGGATTTTGCCTAAACTTTATATTCGTAACTGAAAAAGAGAAGGGAAAAGATTTGTTTATTTTACAATTAGAAAAAGTTTGAGGAAATTAACAATTATACAATATAATTTTAATAAACATAGTTCATTTGAACTTTTTAACAAATAGGGTCGCAGACCTCTCAACATTAAACGGTTGCTCCAGGCAATTGACAATTTACAAGGTTTCAAACCTTACATGTTTTTAAAATCTTTCTACGATTTGAGCAATGAAATAATTAAAGCTTAAACGAGAATTGGAGTACAAAAAGTGCACCTTAAGAAATTCAGGAGAGAATGTTCTAGAGAAATTGACAACTTTGAAAATAAAAATAATAACAACATGAAAAATAAGATAGAAGTTCCTACAACTTCTTATATTTATACAGAATTAATATATGAGAATTATACAAAGAGGGCAGGTCACTTACTGTGAAACCTGAAGAAATTGAAAGGGAAAGTTCTGGACTTCCCAAGTTGAGCAGGAATCACTCGCCAAATGGGACAGTTTCCATTTCGTGAAACCTGAACATGACTCGCTCAAGAGTTTAGAGAATTGTTTTCCCTGATTATGGGAAAGGAACAACGTGAGTTTAAAACTTGTATCACACAAGCAATTATGCAGAATTTAATTAATGTTAAACTAACAAAGTTGGAAGGGCACCTCGTGGGTGACACCTTATAGAAAAGTTTCAATTTTATTAATAATGGTTGTTAGTAGAAGGTTGAGGAAAGATCATTGGGATATAGGATCAATGTTCATGGCCGTATTTAATATAACCGGACGATCGCGACGCGGTAGAAACGCGGAGCAAGCACTGTTTATCACTATAGTTTATGAAGATGGATGCAAAGTTCACTATAGAAACACTGAAGTTTATGAGAAAAAAAGTTATTGCAATTAGGGAAATAATTGATTGCACTATAGGTGAGAGTCTATTTCTTGAAAAAGTTGTGATTTACAATTAAATGCGCCTTAGAATGTTCCAGAGGTTCCAGCGGTGGAAGAAAATTAGCTATTGCAAAAATTTATAAGGAAGATTCCCCATTTTAACTAGCATTTTCACAAGTGCGTGAACAATACTTAACGGCAATACTCGCAGATAGAGAATAAGATCTCGAAGGTTCCAGAACGACCTTAGCAGAAAATGGGGTTGAGAAAATCCAACGGAGGAATTAGCTTTATAATTATAGACAGCGGGTATTAGATAATATCCCACGTAGCGAGAGGGTTTCTCGTTTAAATAGCTTAAGAAAAGCTCTTTTTAGTAAAGTTGGCTTATACAAGCAAAAGCTCAACATGGCAAATCCCACGAGGAATGAGTATTGCCCCAAAATAAATGATTTCACACTGTCTATAAATTATAATTAAAAGCACGAGGAAGTTAAAACCATGAAGATGAGGTTAAAACTTTTAAAATTGTACTTATCTTGATTTCATGTTGAAGTTGAAGTTTCCTACTACTATGCCAACATGGCGTAGAAGAGTGTGAGCCTCTTGGTTTGAGGAGGCAAGCTCGAGCGGAGCTTTGACTGAACGAGTCAACTGCAGACTAAGAAGTGAGAGCAGCTCAACGGAGCACGAAGGGACCAAGAAGGGAGGAAAGAGTGGGGGGTAGGAGAGAAAAGGAGAACATATAAGCATTACCAACTTAAATACAAAAAATTTATCTTCTCTTGCTGAGCTGGTCTTCTAAGAGTTGATAACAGTTGATACTAGCGCAGCATGGTGAGTAAAGAAGTGGACGTAGTCCTCTTGCTCCAAGAGAAAATAGCTGACGATGGTAACAGGATCTGGTAGCCAAATGGATAAGTAAGTCCTCTAGCACCAGGAAGAATTGAGGAGCTTCAGAGATTCGCTGCGAGGTGACGCTAGGTGGGTCACAGAAGTTATATATCCGAAACATACTTATGAAGACATAAGAGATATGCCCAACAAGGAGAAAACAGATGATCACTGTTGGTGTTTGGCAAAGAGGAAGGAAGAAATGAACATGCAAAGAGCAATAGACTTTATTCTCTCGTACCGTGTATTCAAAGAATACACCACAACCAAACCTAACCCAGGTTAAAATCAGATGATGATGATGATGATATTGTGTTAAGGGGCCTAACAACTAGGTTATCGGCCCCTAATGGTCTGGTTGATAGCGAAAATGTCAATGAAGTGGAATCCAGAACGAAAATTAAGTGAGAAGGAGAATGCTTACAAAAAGGAACTTAGATTGAAACTACTCACAAAATGGAGAGCAGTAATTCTTACAAAACGGAATTTAGAACGAAAATACTCACAAAAGGAATAGATTGAAAAATACGCTCTAAGTAGTGGAGTAGTGGTGCTTCCAACGAGTGTCATGGCCGCCGTGTTAGTCCAAGCCAATATCTCGCGAACCCATGGTCGGATGTTGACATATGAGGTGTCGTTGAACTCGAGCTGACGTCCTCTTTCCTATTGACCATGTATTATATTTTTCAAAAATTCTTTGAATTTTTTTGTTTTCGAAAGTTGGTGATAGTTTGAAAACCAAAGATGATAGAACGTTGTGCCATGGTTCAAACGAATTGTCTTTATGACCTTTATTTTCCATAATAAAACTTTTTTACTTTTTATGTTTTTTTGAAAACACTCGAATTTTGAAAATTCTATATTTTGGAAACTAGGAACTCTACAAAAAAAATTGTTTGACGTAAATCAATGGTCCCTATCCCCTCTACCCCCAAAATAAATTTCAAGTCTCTAGGATGAAAACCTGTAGTAGTGGGATGAGGGGAAAGCTGCTCTACTTAGGAAGTTGTGAGCCCCTGCGACCTTGGAATGGAAGGAGTGATGCTAGGAGGGCGTGCTTGGATTCGTTTTTTTCGTCTCGTCGTGCTCTTTACGGGAATGTAGGTGTCGAAAAGGTGAAAATCTGGAAACACAGTCTTTTTGGGGTAAAAACGTGATTTTAGACTTTTTGCTATATCTCGCGAACCAATCATGCTAGAGGCATGTTCGACGGGTCCAAGGACTCGGGCTGACGTCCTCTCTGCTATGGACCACTCGTTATAATTTTTAATAAAATTGGAAACTCGATTTTGGGGTAAACACGTGTTTTTTGTGATTTTGCCGATATCTCACGAAGCAATAACGCTAGAGGCATGTACGACGGGTCCAAGGACTTGGGGTGACGTTCTTTTTGCTATGGACGACTCGTTGTAATTTTAAAAAATTTGGGAAACGCGATTTTGGGGGTAAACATGTGTTTTTTGTGATTTTTGTCGATATCTCACGAACCAATAACGCTAGAGACGTGTACGAGGTGTCCTAGGACTCGGGCTAACGCCCCCTTTCAAATGTGATAGATTTTTTTTTTCCAAAAAATAATTCACAAAGGGCCTAACGCCGTACATGTTGAAAAAACGTTTTCTTTTTCTTTACCTGTTTATAATGTTTATAAAGCGTGGTGGTTGAGAGAGACGATACGGCTGGGGGTGTGTGTGTGTTTCAACGAACCTGTCGCTGACCAAGGTGGCTGTGTTCAATAGATCAATCGCTATTTCGACGGGCCGGTTTATGACAGAGCGAGGGTGCGTTTTTTCACACATTTTACCTTTAACGTGTAAACGGTGATGAGAACTTGGTTCTATGTTGGTCGAAGCGAGTAGAGAAAACCAACTTGCAGAGGAGCAGGAGGTGAATGTCATTTGAGCTTATTGGAAGGCGCCGATCTGACTTGACAACAGGTGAAATAATCTGACCATCGTGGTGGCAGGGAAGTGCGAAATGCATGCATACACATGTGTGAAACCACATGAGGGCTAAACCAGTGACATCCTGTCTTGCTTCGTACGTGACAAAATGCAAGTTCAGGTGAAATTTGATCTACCACAGGTGTTCACTTTGGGTGTTAGCTGTCCACGTGCGCGATAACTGTTAACAAGTTACATGCTGTTTTGCTTTGTATGTGACAAAATGCAAGTTGGCATGAAATTTGATCTGCCACAGGTGTTCACGTTGGACGTTAGCTGTCCACGTGCCTGATAAGAGAATGTTCAAAGCGTGGGAATCGCTGAATCAGTAAAAAGTATGATGCAACTTGTCGGAATGATGTCACAACCAATAGATAGGCAAGAGCTGCAAACACCAGTGGTGGGAGGTGAAGGGAGGGAAAGGGGGAGGGGTAATGTATGAGAGAACACAGGTGGAAAGAGAAAGAAATATGTGGAGCTGAGGACTGTACACATAGAGCTATAGGTGGTGTACAACATGTGTGAATAAATAAATTAAAAATTGCACAGGTTCACACAACATAGACTGTATTATTGCCATGGCCAAGCACTCACATTAAGATCATTTACAAAATCATAAAATGAAAAATAAAAAATCTTGTTTTGGAAATATCGTTTTTCAACATACACAAAATAAATATATAAAAAATTTGTAAACAACAAAATGGGAAATCCATGGTCAAGCACTGACATTAATATTATTTACAAAATCATAAAATGAAAAATAGAAATTCTTGTTTTGGAAATATCGATTTTTTTCAACATACACAAAATAAATATATAAAAAATTTGTAAACAGCAAAATGGAAAATCCATGTTTCCATATAGACAAAATTTTAAAAACCTTAAACGGACATTTAAGAAAATATATGCAAATGGGAAATTGACAAATGTGTAAATATGAAAATGGAAAAATCCATGTTTCCATATCATGAAATTGAAAAACATCAAACTGTCATTTAAAAAATGCAAATGGAAAATTGACAAATTGCAATGTGTGAAATGTGAAATTGAACAAATGGCTATCATTATTTAAAAAAAGAAAAGAACATAGTGCTCTATGGTTAAAGTGTGAATCAAACCCTCTCTACTTATTTGGACCACCCGAGACTGAGTAGACTAGTTTTAGTTATCATACCACTTTTAAAAGTTTGTGTTAAATCTAGGAATTGAACCCAAGAGCTTGTAGGGGAGATCCAAGGTTATAATATGTTAAACAGATAGCCTTGAATGTAGTGTGTGGTAGCTATATAGAAATGAGACGTTTCGCTCGGGGCAGGGAGGCATAGAGATCTGCATCAAACCAGTCAAAAGACTGACGACTCAAACAACAACATGTAGAGCTCACCAAAATAATGTTGTGTAACGGTAAATGTTAGTCAACGAACAGTAATGCATTACTAAAACCCATGACACGATACCTAAGAGCTTTTCTAAAATTATTTTAAAATGCCTTTAACCCTATATTAAACACCCAGTTCACAAGACTCATAACTGCAATGTTATGGTCAAACAAAACAAAATCTATATTTCAAAACAAACAAGTGGTTTAGTCAATGTATACTGGAAAAAGTTTTATAAACACTCAAGTCCACAAAAATAATTAAATTAGTAACAGTCAGGTTGACCGAGTGGTTATGGTGTTTGACTTAAGTTCAAATTTTCTGTACAAGAAAGCAAGGGTTCGAATCCCTTACCTGATATAACTATTGCCTCAACATGGCTTGACCACACTGTATTATTGTGTACTCGGTACACAAACCATAAATAGAGTGCATTGTTTAAGGTCACTCTCTTTGCGAACATAGTCAGAGAATGTTGATGGTTAACAATTGCATTAATAGTGGGACATAGGGATAGCAATTAAGAAAAACAGACAATACCCATACACTATTTTTATTTATTTAATGTAAGTACTTGTACAATAGTTATATACAAACTACAACTCTCTTTTGTCTATTACTATCTAGTCCTTTTCGATCCACTTGCATATCAAGGGCAGATGACTTTGTAGTTCAGCCCCTTCAAACAACAACACTACTTTTTGCATAGTCTGTGATGTTGATGACTCTTGATGCGTGGAAGATGGATACAACATAACTTTTACAACAGGGGTTAAACGTTGCTCAACAAACAATGCACTATTTTGAGTAGCAACATCTTTCTCTTGTACTAACTTTTTAGCATTCTGATGATTTTTTGTCAATACCATTAGTGTTTTGTCTGGAGCACTACATTGATGATCACTCACACTTAAAACCACACTATTTCTACTTTTCATATTGCCTCGACATGTTGTTGACCTCTGTTTCGAGCATTGCCAGAATATTATTCCTTTTACATTTTGTCGTCTATAGTTATAAGAGTAGCCTTTATAGAGTACACGTTGTTTACCTCGGTTAGTTGGAGTAAGTTCCATAGTAGTAACTAACCTGTTAGTATGATTTGCACGCTACAAAGGTTATCTCGGTTCTGGTAATAGAATTATTTAGCGTTGGCTTTTATATTTAATATGTACAGTTTAAAGTGATAGAAAAGTGGTAGAAACGTGGTAGCAAAGTGGTAGACAATTGGTAGCAAAGTGATAGAAAAGTGGTAGAAAAGTGGCAGAACAGTAGTAGAAAAGTGGTAGCAAAGTGGTAGAAAAGTGGTAGAAAACTGGCAGAAAAGTAGTAGAAAAGTGGTAGAAAAGTGGTAGCAAACTAGAAAAGTGGTAGCAAAGTGGTAGAAAATATTACATGTATTGTTAAGAAATAGTTTAAGCGGTTACATGGATTCATTACACTATAATTTTAGCATCACGAAGCTCATTTTCTATATCCAAAAGTTCTTCCTCATATTTAGTATGACCAGCCTGTTTACAGGTATGCAAGTACTGAAGCCGCTGGATTAGCTTACTGGGATTGTTCCAGTAAACAAATTTAACAAATGATTTTTTGGGTGTAAACCATTATCATCATCATCATCATCATCATCATCATTATCATCATAATCATCATCATCATCATCATGGTTATCATCATCAATATAATTATCATCAATATAATCATCATCACTATTACTATCTAATCCTTTTTGTTCATCTTGCAATGCAAAAACCTTTGGCATAGTTTGTGTTGTCTTTGATAGTGTTAGAGGTTTCTTAGACGTTAACGACTGTCCTAACATGTCTTTTTCAGGAGATAATAAATGCTCTTTAACAAACAAAGCACTATCTTGAGCCACACTATTTTTTTCTTGGTCTTGCTTTTTTACCTTGGTTAGAGTATTTTGTCCATTTAAATGAGTATTATTTTGAGATTTACAATGATGATCGATTGAAATAAGTATGTTGGAGCCTTTTGTCTTAATCATTCCTCGACACTTTTTAGATCGTTGTTTCGAACAGCACCAAATAACATTTCCATTTTTATTGGTTCGTTTCACAATATATGAATATCCTTTATAGTATGCGTAAGGCTTACCATACCTAGTCACTGATACTTCCATGTCAACTGTCAAGCATAGACTAAGCTCTAGTAAAGTCAACTTGGTAATAAGAATACTAGTTTAATGTGAGAGCAAATATGGATCCAAAGAGTTCAGGTAAAAGTGGAAGCAAATAAGCAAATATTAGAACCAAGAGTGGGGTTAAAAGTGGTCGCAAAGTGGTAGACCCATTACACAATAATTTCAGCATGACGAAGCTCTTGTTCAATTTCTTTGATTTCCCAATCGTGACCGATATGCCCAGCTTGTCGTAAAGCATGCAATTGTCGAAGCCGTTGAATTAGCTTACTGGGTTTGTTCCAGTATACAAATTTAACAAATGGACTTTTAGGTGTAAACAAAGCACTACCATTATCATGATCATTATCATCATCATCATTATCATAATCACCATTATCATCATGACCATCATCACTGTTACTATATAGTCCTTTTTGATCCTCTTGCAATACCATTTTATTTATAGTCTGAGTTGATTTTGATAGTGTTGAAGGTTTTTTGGACGTTGACAATCGTCCTAACATGACGTTTTGAGGACATGATAAGTCCTTTTGAACAAACACTGCACTATCTTTAGCCGCAATATCGTTTTCTTGAACTTGCTTTTTAGCATTTTGATAATTGTTTGTAAACAGTAAGCGTGGTTCGTTTCGAGCACTACATTGATGAACACTCACACTTAAAACCTTTCCATTTTTACTTTTCAGATTGCCTCGACATTTTGTTGACCTCTCTTTTGAGCATCGCCAGAATATTATTCCATTTACATTCTGGCGATTATAGTTATAGGAGTAGCCTTGATAGAGTGCACGTAGCCTACCTTTGTTGGTTGTAATAAGTTCCATAGTAGTAACTGACCTGTCAGTACGATGTTCACACTACAAAGGTTACAACTGTTTTGCTGATGGAGTGACCTACCATAAGCTTATATATTGGCTTATGTGTTGGCTTTTCGTGTTGGCTTTTGTGTTGGCTTGTGTGTTGGCTTTTTGTGTTGGCTTTTCGTGTTGGCTTTTGTGTTGGCTTTTCGTGTTGGCTTTTCGTGTTGGCATTTTGTGTTGGCATTTCGTGTTGGCTTTTGTGTTGGCTTTTCGTGTTGGCATTTCGTGTTGGCTTTTGTGTTGGCTTTTCATGTTGGCTTTTTGTGTTGGCTTTTCGTGTTGTCATTTCGTGTTGGCTTTTTGTGTTGGCTTTTGTTGGCATTTTGTGTTGGCTTTTCGTGTTGGCTTTTTTGTATTGGCCTTTCATGTTGGCTTTTTGTATTGGCTTTTCGTGTTGGCTTTTTTGTGTGGGCTTTTTGTGTTGGCTTTAGTATTGGCTTTTGTATTGGCTTATTTGACAAGTTATTTGTGTCAATGTATTTAGTGGATTTTTCTCTTGGTGTTGGAAAGTAGTTGAAAGAGAGGGAATATTTAAAGACATAACCTTAGTTCACTAACCTAACCTAACCTAACCTAACTTTACCTAACCTAACCTAACCTTTCAACTCTCAGATGTTAATTAAATTCTGTACATAGTCAAGTTGGATACCAAGACCTCAGGGGTAAAAAAACAATTATTTTTGACGGCTTATTTTGGTAACTTATTTTAATGGCTAACCTAACTTTACCTAACCTAACCTAACCTCAGCTCACTTTGGATATTACTAGTAAGTGTTCATATTCTCTGCTAGGTAGCATGCTAGTAGTACAGGTAGTGCTCATATTTACCGCTAGGTAGCGGAAACATACTTTGCATGTTGCATGTGACACTTGTGAAGTTTAACCACATGCAAGACGTGCTTGTATAAGTTCTCTATTTAAACTCAATATACAATTAACCACTAAATGTTCAGAACTAACATGTATAGCCATGTTTAGGGTATATAGGAGACCCTTAGCAAGAAAGGCTGTTTAACCCACGAGTGTACAGCCTTGTCATACGCAGTAAGCATCTGTTGGCAGAAAACAACAACAACAACAATTTGAGAAAGCCAACAAAAAACTGTTTCCTTTAAATACATTAATGGATATGTTGTTGGCTTTCTCAAATTGTTGTTGTTGTTGTTTTCTGCCAACAGATGCTTACTGCGTATGACAAGGCTGTACACTCGTGGGTTAGACAGCCTTTCTTGCTAAGGGTCTCCTATATACCCTAAACATGGCTATACATGTTAGTTCTGAACATTTAGTGGTTAATTGTATATTGAGTTTAAATAGAGAACTTATACAAGCACGTCTTGCATGTGGTTAAACTTCACAAGTGTCACATGCAACATGCAAAGTATGTTTCCGCTACCTAGCGGTAAATATGAGCACTACCTGTACTACTAGCATGCTACCTAGCAGAGAATATGAACACTTACTAGTAATATCCAAAGTGAGCTGAGGTTAGGTTAGGTTAGGTAAAGTTAGGTTAGCCATTAAAATAAGTTACCAAAATAAGCAGTCAAAAATAATTGTTTTTTTTACCCCTGAGGTCTTGGTATCCAACTTGACTATGTACAGAATTTAATTAACATCTGAGAGTTGAAAGGTTAGGTTAGGTTAGGTAAAGTTAGGTTAGGTTAGGTTAGGTTAGGTTAGTGAACTAAGGTTAAGTCTTTAAATATTCCCTCTCTTTCAACTACTTTCCAACACCAAGAGAAAAATCCACTAAATACATTGACACAAATAACTTGTCAAATAAGCCAATACAAAAGCCAATACTAAAGCCAACACAAAAAGCCCACACAAAAAAGCCAACACGAAAAGCCAATACAAAAAGCCAACATGAAAGGCCAATACAAAAAAGCCAACACGAAAAGCCAACACAAAATGCCAACAAAAGCCAACACAAAAAGCCAACACGAAATGACAACACGAAAAGCCAACACAAAAAGCCAACATGAAAAGCCAACACAAAAGCCAACACGAAATGCCAACACGAAAAGCCAACACAAAAGCCAACACGAAATGCCAACACAAAATGCCAACACGAAAAGCCAACACGAAAAGCCAACACAAAAGCCAACACGAAAAGCCAACACAAAAAGCCAACACACAAGCCAACACAAAAGCCAACACGAAAAGCCAACACATAAGCCAATATATAAGCCAATATATAAGCTTATGGTAGGTCACTCCATCAGCAAAACAGTTGTAACCTTTGTAGTGTGAACATCGTACTGACAGGTCAGTTACTACTATGGAACTTATTACAACCAACAAAGGTAGGCTACGTGCACTCTATCAAGGCTACTCCTATAACTATAATCGCCAGAATGTAAATGGAATAATATTCTGGCGATGCTCAAAAGAGAGGTCAACAAAATGTCGAGGCAATCTGAAAAGTAAAAATGGAAAGGTTTTAAGTGTGAGTGTTCATCAATGTAGTGCTCGAAACGAACCACGCTTACTGTTTACAAACAATTATCAAAATGCTAAAAAGCAAGTTCAAGAAAGCGATATTGCGGCTAAAGATAGTGCAGTGTTTGTTCAAAAGGACTTATCATGTCCTCAAAACGTCATGTTAGGACAATTGTCAACGTCCAAGAAACCTTCAACACTATCAAAATCAACTCAGACTATAAATAAAATGGTATTGCAAGAGGATCAAAAAGGACTATATAGTAACAGTGATGATGGTCATGATGATAATGGTGATTATGATAATGATGATGATGATAATGATCATGATAATGGTAGTGCTTTGTTTACACCTAAAAGTCCATTTGTTAAATTTGTATACTGGAACAAACCCAGTAAGCTAATTCAACGGCTTCGACAATTGCATGCTTTACGACAAGCTGGGCATATCGGTCACGATTGGGAAATCAAAGAAATTGAACAAGAGCTTCGTCATGCTGAAATTATTGTGTAATGGGTCTACCACTTTGCGACCACTTTTAACCCCACTCTTGGTTCTAATATTTGCTTATTTGCTTCCACTTTTACCTGAACTCTCTGGATCCATATTTGCTCTCACATTAAACTAGTATTCTTATTACCAAGTTGACTTTACTAGAGCTTAGTCTATGCTTGACAGTTGACATGGAAGTATCAGTGACTAGGTATGGTAAGCCTTACGCATACTATAAAGGATATTCATATATTGTGAAACGAACCAATAAAAATGGAACTGTTATTTGGTGCTGTTCGAAACAACGATCTAAAAAGTGTCGAGGAATGATTAAGACAAAAGGCTCCAACATACTTATTTCAATCGATCATCATTGTAAATCTCAAAATAATACTCATTTAAATGGACAAAATACTCTAACCAAGGTAAAAAAGCAAGACCAAGAAAAAAATAGTGTGGCTCAAGATAGTGCTTTGTTTGTTAAAGAGCATTTATTATCTCCTGAAAAAGACATGTTAGGACAGTCGTTAACGTCTAAGAAACCTCTAACACTATCAAAGACAACACAAACTATGCCAAAGGTTTTTGCATTGCAAGATGAACAAAAAGGATTAGATAGTAATAGTGATGATGATTATATTGATGATAATTATATTGATGATGATAACCATGATGATGATGATGATGATTATGATGATAATGATGATGATGATGATGATGATGATGATAATGGTTTACACCCAAAAAATCATTTGTTAAATTTGTTTACTGGAACAATCCCAGTAAGCTAATCCAGCGGCTTCAGTACTTGCATACCTGTAAACAGGCTGGTCATACTAAATATGAGGAAGAACTTTTGGATATAGAAAATGAGCTTCGTGATGCTAAAATTATAGTGTAATGAATCCATGTAACCGCTTAAACTATTTCTTAACAATACATGTAATATTTTCTACCACTTTGCTACCACTTTTCTAGTTTGCTACCACTTTTCTACCACTTTGCTACCACTTTTCTACTACTTTTCTGCCAGTTTTCTACCACTTTTCTACCACTTTGCTACCACTTTTCTACTACTGTTCTGCCACTTTTCTACCACTTTTCTATCACTTTGCTACCAATTGTCTACCACTTTGCTACCACGTTTCTACCACTTTTCTATCACTTTAAACTGTACATATTAAATATAAAAGCCAACGCTAAATAATTCTATTACCAGAACCGAGATAACCTTTGTAGCGTGCAAATCATACTAACAGGTTAGTTACTACTATGGAACTTACTCCAACTAACCGAGGTAAACAACGTGTACTCTATAAAGGCTACTCTTATAACTATAGACGACAAAATGTAAAAGGAATAATATTCTGGCAATGCTCGAAACAGAGGTCAACAACATGTCGAGGCAATATGAAAAGTAGAAATAGTGTGGTTTTAAGTGTGAGTGATCATCAATGTAGTGCTCCAGACAAAACACTAATGGTATTGACAAAAAATCATCAGAATGCTAAAAAGTTAGTACAAGAGAAAGATGTTGCTACTCAAAATAGTGCATTGTTTGTTGAGCAACGTTTAACCCCTGTTGTAAAAGTTATGTTGTATCCATCTTCCACGCATCAAGAGTCATCAACATCACAGACTATGCAAAAAGTAGTGTTGTTGTTTGAAGGGGCTGAACTACAAAGTCATCTGCCCTTGATATGCAAGTGGATCGAAAAGGACTAGATAGTAATAGACAAAAGAGAGTTGTAGTTTGTATATAACTATTGTACAAGTACTTACATTAAATAAATAAAAATAGTGTATGGGTATTGTCTGTTTTTCTTAATTGCTATCCCTATGTCCCACTATTAATGCAATTGTTAACCATCAACATTCTCTGACTATGTTCGCAAAGAGAGTGACCTTAAACAATGCACTCTATTTATGGTTTGTGTACCGAGTACACAATAATACAGTGTGGTCAAGCCATGTTGAGGCAATAGTTATATCAGGTAAGGGATTCGAACCCTTGCTTTCTTGTACAGAAAATTTGAACTTAAGTCAAACACCATAACCACTCGGTCAACCTGACTGTTACTAATTTAATTATTTTTGTGGACTTGAGTGTTTATAAAACTTTTTCCAGTATACATTGACTAAACCACTTGTTTGTTTTGAAATATAGATTTTGTTTTGTTTGACCATAACATTGCAGTTATGAGTCTTGTGAACTGGGTGTTTAATATAGGGTTAAAGGCATTTTAAAATAATTTTAGAAAAGCTCTTAGGTATCGTGTCATGGGTTTTAGTAATGCATTACTGTTCGTTGACTAACATTTACCGTTACACAACATTATTTTGGTGAGCTCTACATGTTGTTGTTTGAGTCGTCAGTCTTTTGACTGGTTTGATGCAGATCTCTATGCCTCCCTGCCCCGAGCGAAACGTCTCATTTCTATATAGCTACCACACACTACATTCAAGGCTATCTGTTTAACATATTATAACCTTGGATCTCCCCTACAAGCTCTTGGGTTCAATTCCTAGATTTAACACAAACTTTTAAAAGTGGTATGATAACTAAAACTAGTCTACTCAGTCTCGGGTGGTCCAAATAAGTAGAGAGGGTTTGATTCACACTTTAACCATAGAGCACTATGTTCTTTTCTTTTTTTAAATAATGATAGCCATTTGTTCAATTTCACATTTCACACATTGCAATTTGTCAATTTTCCATTTGCATTTTTTAAATGACAGTTTGATGTTTTTCAATTTCATGATATGGAAACATGGATTTTTCCATTTTCATATTTACACATTTGTCAATTTCCCATTTGCATATATTTTCTTAAATGTCCGTTTAAGGTTTTTAAAATTTTGTCTATATGGAAACATGGATTTTCCATTTTGCTGTTTACAAATTTTTTATATATTTATTTTGTGTATGTTGAAAAAAATCGATATTTCCAAAACAAGAATTTCTATTTTTCATTTTATGATTTTGTAAATAATATTAATGTCAGTGCTTGACCATGGATTTCCCATTTTGTTGTTTACAAATTTTTTATATATTTATTTTGTGTATGTTGAAAAACGATATTTCCAAAACAAGATTTTTTATTTTTCATTTTATGATTTTGTAAATGATCTTAATGTGAGTGCTTGGCCATGGCAATAATACAGTCTATGTTGTGTGAACCTGTGCAATTTTTAATTTATTTATTCACACATGTTGTACACCACCTATAGCTCTATGTGTACAGTCCTCAGCTCCACATATTTCTTTCTCTTTCCACCTGTGTTCTCTCATACATTACCCCTCCCCCTTTCCCTCCCTTCACCTCCCACCACTGGTGTTTGCAGCTCTTGCCTATCTATTGGTTGTGACATCATTCCGACAAGTTGCATCATACTTTTTACTGATTCAGCGATTCCCACGCTTTGAACATTCTCTTATCAGGCACGTGGACAGCTAACGTCCAACGTGAACACCTGTGGCAGATCAAATTTCATGCCAACTTGCATTTTGTCACATACAAAGCAAAACAGCATGTCACTTGTTAACAGTTATCGCGCACGTGGACAGCTAACACCCAAAGTGAACACCTGTGGTAGATCAAATTTCACCTGAACTTGCATTTTGTCACGTACGAAGCAAGACAGGATGTCACTGGTTTAGCCCTCATGTGGTTTCACACATGTGTATGCATGCATTTCGCACTTCCCTGCCACCACGATGGTCAGATTATTTCACCTGTTGTCAAGTCAGATCGGCGCCTTCCAATAAGCTCAAATGACATTCACCTCCTGCTCCTCTGCAAGTTGGTTTTCTCTACTCGCTTCGACCAACATAGAACCAAGTTCTCATCACCGTTTACACGTTAAAGGTAAAATGTGTGAAAAAACGCACCCTCGCTCTGTCATAAACCGGCCCGTCGAAATAGCGATTGATCTATTGAACACAGCCACCTTGGTCAGCGACAGGTTCGTTGAAACACACACACACCCCCAGCCGTATCGTCTCTCTCAACCACCACGCTTTATAAACTTTATAAACAGGTAAAGAAAAAGAAAACGTTTTTTCAACATGTACGGCGTTAGGCCCTTTGTGAATTATTTTTTGGAAAACAAAATCTACCACATTTGAAAGGGGGCGTTAGCCCGAGTCCTAGGACACCTCGTACACGTCTCTAGCGTTATTGGTTCGTGAGATATCGACAAAAATCACAAAAAACACATGTTTACCCCCAAAATCGCGTTTCCCAAATTTTTTAAAATTACAACGAGTCGTCCATAGCAAAAAGAACGTCACCCCAAGTCCTTGGACCCGTCGTACATGCCTCTAGCGTTATTGCTTCGTGAGATATCGGCAAAATCACAAAAAACACGTGTTTACCCCAAAATCGAGTTTCCAATTTTATTAAAAATTATAACGAGTGGTCCATAGCAGAGAGGACGTCAGCCCGAGTCCTTGGACCCGTCGAACATGCCTCTAGCATGATTGGTTCGCGAGATATAGCAAAAAGTCTAAAATCACGTTTTTACCCCAAAAAGACTGTGTTTCCAGATTTTCACCTTTTCGACACCTACATTCCCGTAAAGAGCACGACGAGACGAAAAAAACGAATCCAAGCACGCCCTCCTAGCATCACTCCTTCCATTCCAAGGTCGCAGGGGCTCACAACTTCCTAAGTAGAGCAGCTTTCCCCTCATCCCTCTACTACAGGTTTTCATCCTAGAGACTTGAAATTTATTTTGGGGGTAGAGGGGGTAGGGACCATTGATTTACGTCAAACAATTTTTTTTGTAGAGTTCCTAGTTTCCAAAATATAGAATTTTCAAAATTCGAGTGTTTTCAAAAAAACATAAAAAGTAAAAAAGTTTTATTATGGAAAATAAAGGTCATAAAGACAATTCGTTTGAACCATGGCACAACGTTCTATCATCTTTGGTTTTCAAACTATCACCAACTTTCGAAAACAAAAAAATTCAAAGAATTTTTGAAAAATATAATACATGGTCAATAGGAAAGAGGACGTCAGTTCGAGTTCAACGACACCTCATATGTCAACATCCGACCATGGGTTCGCGAGATACTGGCTTGGACTAACGCGGCGGCCATGACACTCGTTGGACGCACCACTACTCCACTACTGCTCTAAATGTAAGTTAAGTTCAAAATACGTACAAAATGCAATGTATAGTCGAAATACTTACAAAATGCAAGTGAAATTGAAAACACCTACAAAATGCAAATGAAATTGAAATACGTGTAATTGAGGTTCAAAATATTTACAAAATGTAATTGAAATTGAAAATGCTTACAAAATGTAAGCCCTAATTTAGATTCAAAATACCCACAAAATGCAATTGAGAATCAAAATACTTGCAAAATTCGCACCCTACAAAATGCAATTTAGATTGAAAATAGGCTATTTTCAAAAAGCGGTTTAGATTAAAAATACAAAACGCATTGAAATTCAAAATACTCACGAAAGTCCCATCCGCTATATTGAAAGATTTTCTATAAAGCAATTTAGATTGTCAATCCTTACAAAATGCAATTGAGGTTGAAAACACTCACAAAATGCAATTTAGATCGAAAAGACTTACAAAATGCAACGGTGATGGAAAACACCTACAAAATGGAGTGTAGATGCAAAAAAATCGCTAAATGGAATGTAGATACACGGGGGTCCAATTAACAAAAACAGTGCGGGAATCTTAAAGAGAAATGGAAATAAAATGAAAAGAAAACAAGAGGTCTGACCCCTTGAAGAAGGAGGGATCAGGAAAGATGAGACAAGGGCCAATTAAGGCGGGAAAGTGAAATACTCCTTTGGCCTCGGATACCCTAATACCTTCGGGGTCGGAAAAGAACAAGAGTTGACCAAGGGAGGTCGACAAGAAAGAGAACGGAGAGGATCCCGGCACAAGTAGCCTAAGTGGAAGCAATGCCGGAATCAGCTGGGGTCCCGTGGTCGCCAACCCACGTCCCACTAGGGGAAGTTAAAACCATTGGGAGCGCCAAAACTCCCCTAGACACGGAATGGAAGTGGTTGCTAGTGCACACTGGCAATACATGTCCGCATACGTTCCGTTAACATTGCTGCGAAACAATCCTGTCGGGAAACGCAAGACTCACGGAAGGTGCATGCACTCATTTAAAATACAGTACATTTTCATGTTCGGAGATGTGATGGAAAGGTTCCGAAATGTAGAGTGTGAATCAACCTTAAAGCAAAGTTTTCATGGGAGATGCATAAATACATGATGCGCTGAGGTTTAATATTGTTCTTCTTAAATAACTAAGTTTAGGGGCTGCGACAACGCGGTCATGTAGCTCCGTGTACATTGGGTGTGTGTAGAATCTGTCTGATAACCGGTGTTAATTGTGATGCTGTATTAGTGTGTGTTATCTGGTTTTTAATTCAAGTAACGAAGGGGGCACATACAGCTCAAGGAGCCACAACAATAACGATTGTAATATTATAACAGTGCCTGCCACAAATCTTGTGCAACAATGATATACACACACACCTTGCTATTACAAGCAAAGTTAAAAGTTTTCAAAATTCATCTATATATATAAAAATCAATGTAACGTGATAGTTTGTCTGTGGGTGGGTATGTATGTCTCCTATGCGTTCATATACCATTCGTCCGATTGCGATGAAACTTGGGTGAAATGTTGAGTACACTCCAAGGAAGGTTTCTGACTTAGTAAATCCATTTTACAATAGGTAGCGCACGCGTAGATTCAACAAATGAGCGACGATGCGCGAAGCATTTCAACAAAGTCCCGTATGTGTTCATATACCATTCGTCCGATAGCGATGAAACTTGGGTGAGATGTTGTGTACACTTACGTGAAGGTTTCAAAATTAGTGAATACATTTCACAGTAGATAGCGCACGAGTAGATTCAACAAATGAGCGACGACACGCAATGCGTTTCAACAAAGTCCCGTATGCATTCATATACCATTCGTCCGATAGCTATGAAACTTGCGTAAAATGTTGTGTACACTGCAGGGAAATTTTCTGGCTTAGTACATCCACTTTACAATAGGCAGCGCACGAGTAGATTCTACAAATGAGCTACGACGCGCGAAGCATTTCAACAAAGTCACGTTTGCGTTCATATACCATTCGTCCGATAGCGATGAAACTAGGCTGAGATTTTGTGTGCACTCCAGGGAAGGTTTCTAGCTTAGTAAATCCCTTTAAAAATAGGTAGAGCACGAGTAGAATCAACAAATGAGCGACGACGCGCGAAGCGTTTCAACAAAGTCCCATATAATTTCATATACCAATCATCCGATAGCGATGAAACTTGGGTGAGATGTTGTGTACACTCCAGGGAAGGTTTCTGGCTTAGTACATACATTTTACAATAGGTATCGCACCAGTAGATTCAACAAATGAGCGATGACACGCGAAGCGTTTCAACAAAGTCCCGTATAAAGTCATATACCATTCGTCTGATAGTGATAAATGCTTGGTGAATTGTTGTCTACACTCCAGGAAAGGTTTCTGGCTAAGTAAATCCATTTTACAATACGAAGCGCACGTTTATATTCAACAAATGAGTGACTACGCGCGAAGCGTTTCGACAACGTCCCGTATACGTTCACATACCATTCATCCGATTGCGATGAAACTTGGGTGAGAAGTTGTGTACACTCCAGGGAAGGTTTCTGGCTGAGTACATCCATATTACAATATGTAGCGCAAGAGTAGAATCAACAAATGAGCGACGACACGCGAAGCGTTTCAACCAAGTCCCGTATGCATTCATGTACCATTCGTCCGTATCTATGAAACTTGGGTGAGATGTTGTATACACGTCATGGAAAATTACTGGCTTAGTAAATCCACTATACAATATGCAGCGCACAAGTTGATTCAACAAATGAGGGACGACGCGCGAAGCGTTACAACAAAGTCCCGTATAAGGTCATATACCATTCTGCCGTTAGCGGTGAAACTTGGGTGAAATATGGTGGACACTCCAAGGAAGGTTTCTGGCTTAGTAAATACATTTCACAGTAGGTAGCACACGAGTAGATTCGACAAATGAACGACGACATGCGGAGCGTTTCAATACAGTCCCCTATGTCTTCATATCCCATTAGTCCGATAGCCGTGAAACTTGGGTGAGATGTTGTGGACACTTACGTGACGGTTTCTAACTTAGTAAATACATTTTACAGTAGGTAGCGCACGAGTAGATTCAACAAATGAGTGACGGAGCGCGAATCGTTTAAACAAACTCAGGTATGCGTTCATATACTATTCATCCGATTGCGATGAAACATTGATCAGTTATTGTGTACCCGCCAGGGAAGGGGACTTAGTAAATCCATTTCACAATAAGTAGCGCAAGAGTAGATGCAACAAATGGGTGACGACGCGCGAAGCGTTTCAACAAAATTCCCTATTGCGTTCATATAACAACCTTCGATTGCGATGAAACCTTGATGAGTTATTATGTACACGCCAGGGAAGGGCTTCGACTTAGTAATACATTTCTCAATAGGTAGCGCACGAGTAGATTCAACAAATGAGTGACAGCGCACGAATCGTTTAAACAGGGGTGTATACGTGCATATACAATTCATCCGATTGCGATGAATCATTGATGAGTTATTGTGTACACGCCAGGGAAGGGTTTCGACTTAGTAAATCCATTTCACAACAGGTAGCGTACGAGTGGATTCAACAAATGAGTGACAGCGATGAAACTTTTAAAAGTTGTTGTGCACGCTTCCACGAATGGTCCTAAATTAGAAAATCCATTTTACGATAGCTTAGAGGCAGTTAACATGTTGTGTATCCAAAAGCACTTCAAGAAACAGAATTTCAACGCCAACACTTTCTTTGATTGGCATTGTAACGCATGCCGGGTACAGCTTGTATCTTATATATAAAAGTGAAAGTCTGTATGTATGTATGTGGGTATGTGGGTGGGTTGGTTCCGTATACAAATCTACACCGTTCCACCAATCTCAACCAAATTTTGCATACACATAGTTTAGGACCCAGAAGGAACCGCTGGCTACATGAATTTTCGATAGTATTTCTCATTCTTCTGATTTCGGCCCTTTTGCACTCAAGCACAGGCTAATCAAATCACAAAATATACTCATGAAGGAATGGCTAGGCAGATAGTTCCCATGGCAACATAGCTCAAGTCGAGACACGGCCGTGTGGATGCCAATTGCGCTCTGCACTACCGGTATAGAAAATGAGCATCTTTACTTGAAATCCCGTTAGTTACTCACCTACTCACACAGCACTGTCAACCAGTGGCGGCTGGTGATTTTTCACTTGGTGGTGCCAGCATATTCAAAATTTGCAATAAAATCATTCAAAGTTGCAGGTACGGATAGTGCATATTTGCATGTTATATGTTTAACATTATTTAACTGTGCTATTGTAGAAGACGTTTTAATTGAAGTGTCAGCTGAAGTGAATTGAGAAATTGCATAACTACTACAAATATTTTAGTCTCGGGATTCTTCGCCAAAACAAAAGTTCCTCCTTTCTCTACTAGAAAGCGCTAAAGTGTCAAGGAGCTTAGATATCTAACCTCCTTGACATTCATGGCCCTCCAAGGAACAACAAAAATTCGACAAACAAGCTGCCCTTTGGGTGTCAAACAACAACGCTTGCACCTGGCACCGAGGCCATACGATATTATATCATACACATATTTTGATCCATATGCATTTTAAATAAAAACCACTTTTAAGAATTATAATTGAACAAACCTCTCAGAAAAATAATTTGAAGAAAACAACATATGCTAGGCCTACTCATCAAAAATATTTGTTCCAAAACCTCGATCGACACCTTCATTTGAATTAATAAGAGCGGTCCTATCGCTAAATGGAGATTGTAACAACTCACTTATTTTATTCATTGTTACACTTCCGAAAGGTGACACAGAGCTCATTGAGATTCCTACGGCTTCGTACGTTGCGCTCGAGCTATGCGATCTTCAAACATGAAACAAATCAAATTTTATTAAGGAACCTAGCTTGCATGTATCGATTCAAAAAGCACACTTATTAGATTAAAACGGTGTTTATATGGTCAATGCCACATGATGCTATGCAAGTTTATGTAACATGTCTATATAGGAAAAAATAAGCATGGCTATTGCTAACACACACGTGACCACAGCATCTTTGTCGCAATTTCAGTTGCTGTCTCAAAATAAATAGGTGAGATGAAATGAACACGATGACCTACCTCTAAGACAACCTTACTTATCGTACATACGGATTGATTGGAAAGGATATCCCCTGAATCTAATATAAATGAACACAAAAGCTATTTAACGACGGACACTATTCATACACATTTGCAGTCAAACTTGAGAATTTGTGTTTACGCTTGTGACGTGAAACTGTGCCGCCAAATTAAATTAACGAAACACAGTAAAACTCGTTGAAAAATTCCGAATTTTTACATTACAAAGAGAAAACAAATAATCCCCGTCATCAATATGAGCCTGAAAAAGTTGCTAAATGTCAAACAATAAAGAACTAAAACTATTTTGTGGTTTGAATTTATTTAATAGTCAAGACACAGTGATATATCGTCAAGCTGGTACCACTGGAGGTGTACTGACATATGCTGTACTCTAGTGGTTGAAAGATAAAGCAGTTCAGCAGTTCTAACGTGTATGTAATGTGCTTGTACCTGTGACGTGCTGCTATCTCGTGGATAGAATTGAAGCTCTGCGTCACGAGGCCGTTGGCTCTACCTCAGGGTAATATGCGTCTCAACACAACACAAACAAACTCAAGCCAAACTAGTACTTATTGCAGTACAGTGTCTGATGCGGTCTGATGTTCGTAGGTAGTGCCGGTTGGGTCTGGCTCAGTAATTCAATAAAGCGCCACCAGAACGCATGTCAGTTTGCGCCCTCGTCCAAATAAATGCAGAATATGTATACAATTTCCTCAAAATGTAAATGTAATATAAACTGTTCTTGAGAGGGAATAGTCACATATTCTCTCTTCATTACACTGGTGGTGCCATGGCACACGGGCACCACCTCAGGAGCCGCCCCTGCTGTCAACCGAGTTTAGCATAACAAAGACTTGACACTATCTTCTACTATATATTCGTCAAATGCCACTCACTCACTCACTCATTCATTCATCACGAAATCTCAGAAACCACCGAACGGATTGGAATGAAATTTGGTATGCTGCTTTCCCAAGGGTCGCAAATGCCCACTAAGAGAAGATTTTTGTATATTTAGGTTCTAAAGGGGTGTTAAGGGGGTAGACCTGCATTTCATTGATTAGCAATATCTCCCGATTGGTTTCATTGGGGGATGTGATACTCGGCACATAAACTCACCATTAAAAATAAGAAGACACGAGTCTGAGGGTTTTTCGATGTGGCGTATATTATGAGGTGAAAGGGGTGAAAAGTGGGGATTGAAAGATTCCTAACGGAGCGTGTATCTCTTAAACGACATAGGTGAGGAGTTTGAAACTCAGCGGAAAAAATCAGCATAAAAATAAGTAAATTTCATAAATCCAATTTAAGGGGCCCATGGTGAGGGGTGAAATTCTGGGGGGTGGGGGGGGGGGCAGGAAAGAAAGTGTCCTAACTGATTGACTGACTGACTGACTCACTCATCAAACTCATGGGAAAAAAACTGCTTTAAAGTAAGTAAATAGCTGGTCGACAGTTTTTTTTTCATCAATCAAATTTAAGGGGTTCATGGGGAGGGGTGAAATTCTGAAAAAAGAAAATTGAAAGAAAATGTCCTGACCTACTCACTCACTCACTCACTCACTCATCATCGCCCAGCCAAAATTATTGAAGTTAGAAACATGACAGTTTGGGGATATGTTCATTGTATGTCAAAACCGTCTACTAAGGGAGGATTTTCGGATATTCAGGTTCTAAAGGGATCTTAAGGGGGTTAAACCTGCATTTCATTGAATAACAATATCTCCCGATTGGTTTCATTGGGGGATGTGATACACTGGATATAAACTCATTATTAAAAAGTAAGAAGACGCGTTTCTGAGGGTATTTCGATGTGGTGTATATTATGAGGTGAAAGGGGTGAAAAGTAGGGATTGAAAGATTCCTAACGGAGCGTGTATCTCTTAAACGACATAGGCGAGGAGTTTGAAACTCATCGGAAAAAATCAGCATAAAAATAAGTAAATATGTGTTTGACCGTTTTTTCATAAATCCAATTTAAAGGGCCCATGGGGAGGGGTGAAATTCTGGGGGGGAGGACAGGAAAGAAAGTGTCCTAACTGATTGACTGACTGACTCACTCATCACACTCAGGGGGAAAAACTGCTTTAAAGTAAGTAAATAGCTATTCGACAGTTTTTTTTGATCAATCAAATTGAAGGGGTTCATCGGGAGGGGTGAAATTCTGAAGAAAAACAAATGAAAGAAAATGTCCTGACTCATTCACTCACTCATCATCGCCCAGCCAAAAATATTGAAGTTGGAAACATGGATTTCTGGGGATATGTTCGTTGTATGTCAAAACCGTACACTAAGGGGGGATTTTTTGGATATTCAGGCTCTAAAGGTGTCTTAAGGGGGTTGAACCTGCATTTCATTGAATAACAATATCTCACGAGTGGTTTCATTTGTGGATGTGATACTCGGCATATAAACTAATCATTAAAAATAAGCCGACTTGAGTCTAAGGGTTTTTCGATGTGGTGTATTATTATGAGGTGAAAGGGGTGAAAAGTGGGGGTTGAAGGATTCCTAACGGAGCGTGTAGGCCTATCTCTTAAACGAAATAGGCGATAAATTTGAAACTCAGCGAAAAAAATCAGCTAAATAAATAAGTAAATCGGTGTTTGACCGTTTTTTCATAAATTAATTTAAGGGGCCAATTGGGTGGGATGAAATTCTGGGGGAAAAAGGAGAGAAAGTGTCCTAACTGACTGACTAACTCACTCACTCATCAAACTCGGGGGAAAAAGACAGCTTAAAAAATAAGTTAATAGGTGTTCAAGAGTTTTTTCATCAATCCAATTTAAGGGGCCAATGGGGAGGGGTGAAATTCTGGTAAAAATAATTGAAAGAAAATGTCCTGTCTGACTCACTCACTCATCACGCCGAGCGAAAACTATTAAAGTTGGAAAAATGAAATTTTAGGAATATGTTCGCTGTATGTCGAAAACGTCAACTAAGGAATGATTTTTGTTTATTCGGGTTTTAAAGAGATGTTAAGGGGGTAAACGTGCATTTCATTGAATAACGATATCTCATGAGTTGTTTCTTCGGGGATGTGATATTCGGTATATAAACTAATCATTAAAAGTAATCATACATATATCTAAGGGTTTATCGATGTGGTGTATATTATGAGGTGAAAGGGGTGAAAATTGGGGGTTGAGGGATTCTTAACGGAGCGTGTAACTCTTAAACGACATAGGCGAGGAGTTTGAAATTCGGCGGGAAAAAACAGCTTAAAATACCAGTAAATAGGTGTTCGACCGTTTTTTTTTTTCATAAATCCAATTTAAGGGGCCCTTGGAGAGGGGTGAAATTCTGGGGGGGGGGGGAACAGGAAAGAAAGTGTCCTAACTGATTGACTCACTTACTCATCAAACTCAGGGCGAAAATAGCTTTAAATAAGTAAATAGGTGTTCGATCGTTTGTTTCATAAATCCAATTTAAGGGGTTCATGGGGAGGGGTGAAATTATCAAAAATAAATGAAAGAAAATGTCCTGACTCACTCACTCACTCTTCATCGCCCAGCCAAAATTATTGAAGTTAGAAACATGAAATTTTGGGATATGTTCGTTGTATGTCGAAAACGTCCACTAAGGAAAGAGTTTTGAATATTCAGGTTCTAAATAGGTGTTAAGGGGGTAAACGTGCATTTCATTGAATAACAATATCTCACGAGTGGTTTCATTTGGGGATGTGATACTTGGCATATATACTAATCATTAAAAATAAGCTGACACATGTCTAATGGTTTTTCGATCTAGTGTATATTATGAGGTGAAAGGGATGAAAAGTGGGGGTTGAAAGATTCTTAACGGAGCGTGTATCTCTTAAACGACATAGGCGAGGAGTTTGAAACTCGGAGGAAATCAATCAGCTTAAAAATAAATAAATAAATAAAATAAAATAGGTGTTCGACCGTTTTTTTTTCGTAAATCCAATTTAAGGGGCCTATGGGGAGGGGTAAAATTCTGGATGAAAAACGTCCACTAAGGAAGGATTTTTGGATGTTCACTCTCATCGACCAACCCAAACTATTAATGTTAGCAGAATGATATTTTGGGGAAATGTTTGTTGTGTGTCGAAAACGTCTACTAAGGAGGGATTTTTGGATATTCAGGTTCTAAAGGGGTGTTAATGGGGTTAAACCTGCATTTCATTGAATAACAATATGACACGACTATGACGCGAGCGAAGCGAGGCTAAAAATGAGATGGTGTGTGTCTGTGTATTACTCGATCACGCAAGTACCACTGGTCCGATTTACATGAATTTTACATGGAAGTAGCTGATTTATCTGGTTAACATATAGGTTACTTTTGATTTCAATACTTTGCACTATTTAAAGATGGCGACCATTTTAGTGACGTCACGACTGTAACAGGCTCTCATCCCCCCCTTTCTCTTCTGGTTACCCAAGATGTGATAATAATAATAATATCAGCGTATCGAGATAAATAATCACCCGACATTACCGCACCCAAAATTAATAATGAAAAACACATGAAAGGGCTAATTTAATTACTCACTAGGTCAGCTGAGTTCACAGCAAATAAAACCTAGGAGTGAATGTTCCAAATTTTCGTGGTATTCAAGAACATCCCCGATTTGAATTAGGAGAAAGATCAGGCGGGACGAAGCATGTGTCAAGACCAGCTTGTTGAATGGAAAGCTGGGCGTACCCAGAAAGGCCGATAATTCTAATCTTGCCACACATGGTGAAGGGTAGAGAAACAATCTTCCTACTGACTGCCGTCAATAAAAAACATCTCAATAACAAAATATAATGAAAATCAAAAGATACAATTAAATCATGATTAAATTACAACTAAAACCCTAAACCGCTTAACTTAGGCTTATGTTTAAAGGTAATGCAAGTCACGGATAATTCTGTGAATAAAATAAGGTCAGACATTGCCCAGTTGGCAAAATTACTTTTCCCCATCATACGATTAATAGAATTACAGAATTGAGGGTAGTTTCACCCGCAAGGATACTAGGAAAATAACAACATGAAATTTAGGCCTGGTGCCGTTTCACAAACAAATTGCATAAAGCAACAAACGCGTTCCTTAGTGAACGAAAGCGTCTGAGAAACTTCAGAGTCCACCACTGACTGTCTTCTGAAGCCTATCTGACCAAAGTTAAATCCACGAGGTTCCCATCCAGCTAACCGGAAATAGGGCAATAATAACCCACCCTGCAGTAATTACATATAAAGGTACCACCAAATCATACAAACCCTTCCAAAATATTACATGCTAATATACTAAAATAAAATGTCAGTATGGTCCACCGTCACATGGTCTTAACGACATAGCAAAATGACACAGTTTAATGTTCCACCGAACGGTTGCCCCTTCTAACAAATTAAATTCATACCACCTAGTGTATTTCAGCCCTCCGGAGGAGCTGGCTTCAGTTCCCCCGGAGGCGATCGCTTTTAAGTCCTTCCGTCACCAACTTTCCTCTCGTTCTGTCTTCCCTGTCACAGATCGCACGCCTGTATTCCAGAGTCCCCCCACCACTTGACTCCAGTAATACCACACGCGACTAGTGGCCCAACCCGCTAACACAAGGGCCAGAGCCCGAGGTTTGAGTTGGTATCATTGAATCTCACCCTAACACAGGTTACTGCGTAGAAACGTTCTAGGACTTGAGGCGTTACACAATGTCCCTGTAAGGTTGTTCTCAGAATAAGAGCTTGGCGAATGAAGCTGACAGTAAATGTTCGCTTTTCCAATGTTTGCAGACACAAAGCTCGATTTATCTCCCTTTACAAGTGCCTATCAACGAGAAGCCTATAAGTGACAGGACACACAAAGGCACAAATCCTGGCAGAAAGGCTTGGCGAATGAAGCTGACAGGAAATGTTCACCTTTCAAAAGTTCACGGATCAAAGCTTGACTTATCCCTCTTTTCCATTTACGATAAACCTTTAGGTGACAGCACACACAAGGGCACAAATCCTGGAAGAAAGGGCTAGGCGATCCCATTTCACCAGTAGCCAGGCGCCAGCTTGGTGAATGGAATTCTCAGAAGAGCCCTGGTGTATGCCCTCATGATAATCTGGTCAGACCTGGAGCTCCTGCTGCGTCTCGAAGATAAGATGAACATGTACCGATTTGCAAAATTGGTACAACTACACCCTTTGGTTTAAAACTTTCATATTTCCATTTCAAATAAAAAGAGAACACTAAGAAATAGCAAACTTTTGATGGCATATACGAGGTTTAAAATTACATTTTCTATCCGAAAGGTATCTCCAACCGGTAGCGAGTAAATCCTAAATTTGTGCTATAAAACAAGGTCAACGCCGAGCGGTGTAGTTGGACAAAATGTTCCACCCTTAATCTCCCTCTGCTCAGCACCTCGCCTATCCCCTGTTTTAACTGTCACCTTCTCATTTTATTTTATTTATGACGCGTAGTGAAGCACGGGTACTTCAGCTAGTTTTTCATAAATCACATTATTAATTAATTCATTAATTTAAAAAATTTTAAAGTTTCATAGAAAGACTAATTAAAGTCACAACGGTTTTGAGTGAGATACATTTTGTAGCAGAAGGTTTAACACCCACATTAAAAAAAACTCCAAAAATCCCTATAAACACGGGAGATATCAGGAAAACGGTGAAGGTCAGCACAAAACAAGAACCAATTTTGAAAAAATTGATAAAAATAATTATCATTTCAATTTTGAAAACTTTTAACTTTGCTTGTAATAGCAAGGTGTGTGTGTATATCATTGTTGCACAAGATGTATGACAGGCACAGTTATAATATTACAATCGTTATTGTTGTTGCTCCTTGAGCTGTATGTGCCCCCCTGGGTTGGTTGGTTGGTTGGTTGGTTCCTAAGTTTAGGGGCTGCAACAACGCGGTCATGTAGCTCCGTGTACTTAGGGTGTGTGTAGAATCTGTCTGATAACCGGTGTTAATTGTGATGACTGTATTAGTGTGAGTTATCTGGTTTTTAATTCAAGTAAGGACTGCAGACTTTTGAATTTTTCAAATAGTTCCTACTTTTGCCACCAAACGCCACCGTCAACGACTACTAGGTCAGAACTTAGCCACTACACGCCACCGCAGTCGGCTCTTAGCAACGAATGTAGAAACCTAAGAGCGTTGTTTACATTCTTAACCTATACAATTTAGCTTCACACAGGTGTAATTAGTGGAAGGTTCTTTAACATGCCATAAATCTATGACATGGGACCGCCGGCTTTACTTCCCCTCCGAAGGAAGGCATACTGAGGGATTTTTAACGCTCTCAAAAAATTCGACGGCTTCGGCCGGGTTTGAACCTGCTGTCTTGGGCATAGAAGCTCAGCATGCTACCGACTACGCCACCGAAGCCGCTCTTAAATATGTTCATAAATGCAAAGAAGAGGAAATCAATTCTTACGATTGAACTAACTTAGAATGAATTGGCCTGAGATAAGAGAAGCGTTGTTTCTTGAATCTTCTTTTTTGTCAATGTGTTATGCGATGCCATTAAGGTGCGTGACTTAGCCAATCCCGTATCTTGTTACAGACGCCATGGCATCTGCGGCCCAGGAAGCGAACCCGAAGTTTAAGGTAAGTAGCCAGTTACTCCATGTTGTCTTACTAATACTTTCCACAAACGATGTACCGTGCTAATATTCCAATATTTTCCTCCTCAGTGCTTCATCAACTGCATGGCCGTGGGATTAGACGTGGTAAGTAAAACACTCTTGATTTTCATACTAGTTATTTACTTCTTGTTGGCCAATGTTGAACACAATGAGGCATGTTTGCACCGGTACAGTTTACTTTCAGACCGTCCGAACCACTAAGACAACTTTGGACAGTAATTCATTAGGGATTTCCTTTCCATGTTCCCTTATTCCATAAATGGAGACATTTTTTTCTCTTCACTGGTTCTGCCGTCTTAATTTATTCACTTCCTCTCGTAATGGCTTCACTTCTTTCTCTTAGTTACTTTGCTTCTTCGTTCTTTTGAGCTAGTCTTTCTGTCACCGCACTCATTTCTTCATTTACTCCTCTTAGTTCATGTACATCTTCGTTCTTTCGAGCTAGCATTTCTGTCAACGCCCTCATGTATTCTTTACAAATGTATTAATCTCCTGAATTTCCTTGCATTGCTTACGGTGCATATCGCGTATTTGATCTGTTTGGGACTCTTCCTTTACCATTTCTTTGTTATTTCCATTTTCTTGCCATCCTAACTGTCCAGGTCCTGGATATGACTCCAATCCTCTAAGCAATAGCGTCGCTGTAACCACCTTTGCCATAATGACCATCTGTCTGTTCCCTGGCACCGATATCGCACTTTACTCTAGCGCAGAGGTTCCCATTCGATGGTCCGCGGACCCCCGGGGGTCCGTTACGATTGGCTTGGGGGTCCGCGAAGAGTCGTCAAGAAATAACGCAATAATGGAAATGGAAAACTGAGAAATTACAAAGAGTTCATGAAAAATAATAATTATGCGTTGCCACCCACAGCATAAGTGACGCACTCATATGTGGTGCAGTGTAATTCTAACTTTTAAAGTTTGCCGCTAGAGAGCGTTCTGCTCCTTTATCTCTGAGTTCTGCTCCGCTGCCATTTTGTGTGTTTACATATTTACATGAATTTTGAAAGTTGAAACTTTTGATTGAATTGTTAAAAGTCCATTGTATATGGCTCGTTGGTTGAAGAGTGAATCTTAAAAACGAAATAGGCCCTCTGCTACAGATAGTGACGAAGAGGAATTTACGGTAATAAAATAAATATTGAAGTGAATGGGCCGCCTGCTGCCTCTCTTGAGCCTAGCCATTCAAAGAGTAAGCCTACTGCGAAAAGTAGGAAATACGACATTGTGGACGTGAAGGTTGTCGTAAGCCTCAATGAGTGATATACTTTGAAACCCTTGCCAACGAGAGTATGAAACCTGAAAACCTCTGGAGGCATCTAGATACCAAACACTCGGCGCACAAAGGTAAATCCATTGAATTCTTCGAACTGAAATCACGCCAGAAAGTAATTACCAAACGTTCTGGTGCAAATGTGACTGAAAATGCAACGCTTGCATCCTGCGAAGTATCTCAGCTTGTCGCTTTGCCGAAGAGCTCATTCTACCTTCGCAAATGATTTTGTGCAAGAGTATGCTGGGCGATGCTGCCGCAAAGCTTGTAAGTACCGTCCCGCTGTCTAACAATACTGTGCAAAGGCGAATTACAGATATGTCAAGCAAAATTGAAGAGATGTTGTTGGCAAGGCTCAACATGACTGTGTGACATGTTTGCTCTGCAGTTGGATGAGAGTACCGACATATCAAAAAGACGAAAATGTTTGTTTTTGTACTCTTTTTTATGTCATGACAAAATATATGCAGATTTTCTATTTTCCTGAGAGCTTGTACACACAACAGCGGACGATATTTTCGCAGTTCTGAACGATTATTGTAATAAGAATGATATCGTCTGAAAGAAATATATGGGTCTGTCTACAGATGGCGCGAAAGCTATGTCTGGATGCAGGAAGGGCCTTCAAGGTGAAGTGAAAGAAGTAGCTCCAATTATGAAGTGGACACATTGCTGTATTCACCGGGAAGTATTAGTAGCCTGAACTGCTGCGAGCACCCTTAATGAAGTGGAGAAAATAATAATAAAAATGTCAAAACCAGCTCCTTAAAATGCAGGTTATTTGCATTACACTGCAAAGACATTAGTAGCGAGCATGAGCAGTTCTCATTCAAGGGGTTTAACAAGGTTTTTCGAGCTGAAAAATGAGGTACGGATCTCTCTTCTTTCGACGATATATGAAGATTTGCTAAATGACTTTTCTTAGCTTTGCAGAACTGTTTGCTTAGCTGACGTGTTTGTTCACTCGAATGTTTTGAATTTGAGTTTGAAAGGCGACTACGTTGATATCTTCAGCGCTGACGACAAGATCAGTGCGATTAGGAAAAAGTGTAATATTTGGGCAGCAAGGGTTCAAAATGGCTCATATGCCAATTTCCCCGCACTAAGTACGTTTCTGCAGTCATCTAACGAACGTTTGCCTTGCGAGGTAAACGAAAATATAACCGAATATCTTCGTAGTCTTGCAACTACTTTTCGGGATTATTTTCCCGAGCCCGATGGCGATAACTGCTGGATTCGAGACCCATTCAGCTCCAATCTCAAAATTGAAAATATTGAGCTACTATCAGAGCAGGGACAAGCCCAACTCGTTGAATTGACCTCAAGTGGTGAAATGAAAAGAAAGCTAGCAGACTTCTAGTGACAGCTCGAAAGGACTACACGGGAATCATCGATAAAAATTGTTATTACGTTGGCAACAACGTACTTGTGCAAACAAGGTTTTTCCACAATGTGCGTAATGAAAATCAAATATAGAAATAGACTAGATATGAAGCCAGATTTCAGGGTGAATATTTCGAAATTCCAACCAGACCTTCGAGAAATAATTGTGAGAAAGAATAGGCTACGTTCGCCTCATTGAACGCCGGCCATTTTTACACCTTAATGCTGTTAACAAAATGATAATAAATAGGACTTGCTCTTTCTTTTTTTCTCAACCACTGCGTTGTTATTGTTATGTCTGTAGCACTACCTACCTTTACGACTTAGAAATTTTATATGATGTAATAGGATTAAATAAATAACTATTAACATACAAATAATACAGCACAGTACTCCTAGGCAGAGGTTCCCATTAGGAATTTAAATATTTCAAGTCTTGACTTAAAAGATTTTGGAGCAGGGAGGGGGGGGGGGGGTCCGTGCTTACATTACGATCGCTTTAGGGGTCCGAGGAAAATTCCTAATGGGAACCCTGCTCTAGCGAGTTCATTTTAACACTGATACTGCACCATCTAATATTTCAGATCGATGCTGAGGGTAAGCCTAACATGGAGATGGCCAGCAAGATGGCGGAAGAGAAATTCCAGGATGATGAGAAACGCAAGGAAGCCATGGAGACGTTTTCAAAATGTGCAGATGAGGGTGAGTTCATTAAGTACACGTATTTTTCCGTAAGTTAGTAACAATTCTTGCTCGAAAGACCTCCTCTGATGTAGTGGCTAGCATACTTGGCTGTCTCCCTTGAGGTCCGGATTATAGACGACCTCGTGGTGTAGTGGCTAGCATTGTTAGCTATCACCACTGAGGTCGGGTTGTAGGTGACCTCGTGGTGTAGTGGCTAGCATACTTGGCTGTCTCCCTTGAGGTCCGGATTATAGACCACCTCGTGGTGTAGTGGCTAGCATTGGTAGCTATCACCACTGAGGTCGGGTTGTAGGTGACCTCGTGGTGTAGTGGCTAGCATACTTGGCTGTCTCCCTTGAGGTCCGGATTATAGACCACCTCGTGGTGTAGTGGCTAGCATTGGTAGCTATCACCACTGAGGTCGGGTTGTAGGTGACCTCGTGGTGTAGTGGCTAGCATACTTGGCTGTCTCCCTTGAGGTCCGGATTATAGACGACTTGGTGGTGTAGTGGCTAGCATTGTTAGCTATCGACCCTGAGGTTGGGGTTATAGACCACCTCTGGTGTAGTGGCTACCATACTTGGCTGTCTCTCTTGAGGTCCGGGTTGTAGGTGACCTCGTGGTGTAGTGGCTAGCATACTTGGCTGTCTCCCTTGAGGTCCGGATTATAGACGACTTCGTGGTGTAGTGGCTAGCATTGTTAGCTATCAATCCTGAGGTTCGGGTTATAAACCACCTCTGGTGTAGTGGCTAGCATTCTTGGCTGTTAACCCTGAATTTCGTGGTTCGATTACCGGTCTGCCAAGAAATGTAATTCTGGTCTGAGGTTTGGAGCGGGGTACACCCAGCCTCGTGAGGCAGCACTAAGGAGAGTGTACGAGGCTGGGTGTACCCCGCTCCAAACCTTAGACCAGAATTACATTTCTTGGCGGATTGCTTCTCTGGGACGTAGCAAATACAGTAGTTGCTACACTATAAGCAAGGGGTCCAGACATCTCTTAGACACGGCGTAATACTGTGTTTGTTTGTTTGTTTGTTTGTTCTGCCACAGTGAATGGACTCCCCGAGGGAACGGACCCCTGTGACCGAGCACACAAGCTGTTCTCCTGTGTGGCAGAGGGCAGTAAGTATGAGCTCCCTTATTCACGTGTAAACTAAATGGAATACCAAGAGAAGCAAAGCCAACTCTGTACAGGCCATGGAGGCCCTGACAGTAGTCGAAGGTAGAGACTTCCACTTCTTGTGACATCGGCATTACAGTATATGGGATGGGGTTTTCAGAGCCACGCCTGGCCATCTTTGCTCCCAGGAATTACTCTGGTACTCATTTTTGGTGTAGGCTCAGTGAACCTCAGGGCTATTTGCGTTTCCGAAAGTGGTAGTTCTGTTTCTAAAATCCACTACCTGGATGGGAGTCGAACCCACTCCCTTTCAGTTAGAAGCTCAGTGCCTCTACCGACTGCGTCACGCAGCCCCCTAAATGAAATGCCAATGGGTATTTAATAAATTGAAGCGTTTGAAATGTGGTGTTACAGGAGAATGATGAAGATCAGATGGGTAGATAGGGTAACAAACGAAGAGATATTAAGACGAGTGGGAGAGGAGAGATGTTTGTAGCGACTGCTAATGAAGAGAAGAGATAGGTTGGTAGAACACATACTAAGACACCCAGGAATAGCAAGCTTAGTTATGGAAGGAAGGGTCGAGGACAAGAACTGTAGGGGTTGACCACGGTTAAACAGATTGCCTCGGATGTAGAGTGTGGTAGCTATGTAGAGATGAAACGATTAGCTCAGGACAGGGAGGCATGGGGGCTGCATCAAACCAGTCAAAACAATGAAGACTCAAACACCAACATAAATCATCTCGGCGAATGGGTCCACCCGATTGGCAGAGAAGGCACTTCAATCTAGGAGAGGTGCACTGAACTCAATGCCTCACGCAACCTCTACAACAAGAGGTGTATTTCAAAAAATGCAAAGATCTGTCGTTATAAAACTGTTATTAGACAACAGTTTTTTAATGCGGCAGAGACCCTCTTGAAGAACAAGAAATGCAACATTGATGATTTGGAGAAAGTCAAGAGATGTATCCTCCGAAAAATTCATGGACCAAGATTGCTCCCAGATGGCTCTGATCGACTTAAAGGAAACACCGAACAATACCGTCAGGTGGAACCAGCCACCAGTATCATGCGACGGAGACGCCTGAAATTCTACGGGCACCTCTTCCGGATGGCGAACGATAGAATCACCAAGAAGATCTTCAACTTGAATAATGGCTACAAGACTGGCAGCGTGTGGTATAATCAAGTGAAACAAGATTTGAATAACGCTGGGATTTTAGACTGTGATATTCATGTCCGTTCCAAATTTTGTGATAGTTTTAACTCTTGGTCCCCACCACCTTAAGTGAGCCCCTCACACAGGAGAGGAAGGACAAGTTATTGGCTGTACTGAGGAGATATTGGAGAACAAAGAAAACGTCGCAGAATAAATTTATTGAATTAATATTACATTAATTAATTGTCTACTAGTTTCGTCCATATTAGGGCCTTCTTCAGCAACTGTCTTTTTTTAGAAAATCTGTGTAATTAATAAATTAATGTAAATAATATTTAGCTTGGGTTTTTCTATGAAAAAATTATAAGAAATATTTCAAGACAGATTTTTAAGAAATGTCGAGGAGGCCATGGTCAAATACAAGGTATTCTCTGCGTCCCATGCGCTGTGTTCAGTACATAAAACTGGCGAAATCTTGACAGATATTTATGAATATTTATGGTCGAACATAAAATAGTTATAGGCTAATTATCGTCGAACATAAACAGTCGTATGTAACTCGCCTATAATGGTAATTACGACACTCGTATGGAAATTATAAAAGTCGCATACGCTCGTTTTATGAACATACTCGTGACTTAATTATTGCCATTATAGGCTCGTTGCATAATGTACTATTAAATGATATCTTGAAATGCAATTCCTGAGGTTCGGATTCCACTTATCTTCGTTGTGTTGTTTCGCGATGTCTGTCATCAGCTCGGGATATTTTATTAGGATTGTGTGTTCATGTGATAGTGAATTAGAGTCTTCAGTGTTCTCTTAAAGGAAGCTTTTCAGTCGGTCAACACAATGACATTAGGCGGGAAACAAGTATTTACAAGTCCTAACATGTAAAAATATTACATAAGATATTTATCACAAATTAACACGCTTGCCACGGTGGGTGAGTGGTTATTGTGTCGAACTACTAGCCCCAAGCTTGCAGGTTCGCTCCTGGCCGTGGTAAGTGATTTTTAAAAGGCGGCAAAAATGACGACACGCTTGTCATACGATGTTGGCATGTTAAAGAACCCATTTGAATTCAGTAGGCCGTGTTCATAATGGCAAAATTAATCTCGGGAATTTCCACCAACACAAAGTTCCTCATTTCTCTACTAGAAAGCGCTATAGTGTTCAAGAAGCTTAGATATCTAACCTCCTTCACTTTCATAGTGCTTCAAGGAACAACGAAATTTGACATGCAAGCTACCCTCTGGGTGTCAAATAACAAAGCTTTCACCCCGCACCCGAGGCCATACGATATTATTATTATTATTATTATTATTATTATTATTATTACAAATTAACACGCGTTTATGTCAAGGTACTTAAGTGGATGAAATGTATCGATGGTCAAGCGATCTTCATATCCTGCTCATAACGAAATACTTTTCTTAATTTTCCAGTGGAGGGAATGATGCCAGCACCATAGACAGGACCGCCACGATAACAACAAAATTTGTGTAAATCAAATGAAGCAATAAACTGCCGGCAAACTGTCTATTGTTGTTTGATTCCAACATCCTCATTCTTTCCTTTATCAACTAGCACATTACTAACAATATAACCTTACCATTTGGTGATTATTAGGGCTCGGATTTTTAGGTAAATAAATGTTTTTTAATGCAAATACATATTTTAAGCATTTTTTTCTATAAATACATACATTTCTACTTTTCACACATTAGCACATAAAAAGACATAATATTTACAATTTTTAAAAATCAGTATGCTAGATATTTCAGTTTATTGCATTTTTGTTCTGTGTTACTTCAACCGGGAAGAACCTGTGAGTTATCTAATATTCATGCAGAGGTCCCCCTCCCCCAACTACCTGGAACCAGTGTCACTCACATGCAGTTCATTTCTGGCGCTGTGAAGTATAAGGCAGTTCTACAATGCCTAAAGTAAATGCAACTACATGTTATCGTCTGCAACAATATGTTGCAGAATTTAAAGTTAATTTTACTTCTGTTCTGTTCTGCTAACCATGTGGGAAAGCAATTAAGGCTAAATGTCCCGACACTTTGGTAAGAATATATTTCAACAGATGGCAGTACAAGCGAAGCTGAATTTATTTATTTATTTATTTATTTTTGTATCGAAGGGGAGCTCCGATCTGCGATCTGAAAACTGCTATGCACTCTGTCTAGTAGCAGAACTGATATTAATTCATTGCTTACTTTTTAATTTCAAAAACAGAAAAGTTGCTGTTTGTTTTTCAAATATCTGATTAAAATTCGAAAGAAAACTGGTAATACGAAAGTTGAGTTTTACTCACTGAATCCAAAGCCGCATCGAAAACCTAAATCGGTTGAATAGAACCGTCGGGATCACTTAGGGAAGTTTGTGAATAAAAGTGCTACTGTATTTGCAACAAGGCGCGAGAGTAGAACAAGGTCATGGAGAGTGGGTTGGTGGAGGGTTTGGGGAAGGGGATTGGAGCTAGAGTGATTTGAGAGAGTGATAAACTTGCCAGACGGTATGGAATTCCCGAGCATCTTGTCCAATATTACGATTGACTGTGCTAGTTCGTTCTGAATTATTGTCAGGGTCTGGATATTTCTGAGTGATACTTTGATATTTTACCAGTTCCTAGTTACGACTTCTTGTTTTTAGTTCATCGATCTCATTAATTACTTTATATTTAATTTATTTTACCTGCAACAGTATTACTTTTTAAGGCCCATTAGGTGTTCTATTTTCGGCACTTTATTTTTTGGACAGTATTTCTGGTAGAATAGATTTATTTCTTTTAGTCAATTTTAACCTCCAGGTTGGTGGTTCCCACGGACTCAGCGAGGGAACTCACCACTACCGCCTTTCCAGGCAGTGTCCTAGAGCTGGGAACCCTTGGTCGGATTGAATACAACTGGGGAGATGTGATCAGCACTTCACCCAGGCGGTCTCACCTGCAAAGCGAACAGGGGCCTCATGAGGGATGGGATGGGAAAGGAAGATTGGGATGGATATGCAAGGAAGAGGGAAGAAGGCAGCCGTGGCCTTACAGTAGGGACCATTCTGGCATTTGCCCAAAGACGAAGTGGTAAACTACGGGAAACCACTTCGAGGATGGCTAAGATGGGAATCAACCCCCTCTACTCATTTGGACTACCCAAGACTGAGTAGACCCCGTTCCAGTCCTCATACCACTTTTCAAATTTCGTGGCAGAGCCGGGAATCGAACCCAGGACCTCCGGGGTGGCAGCGAACCATGCTGACCGCTACGCTACGGAGAAAAAAAACCTCTTCACACCCGTAAGGTTTTTTTTCCCTATGCACCCGTTCATCCGAGGTATGCGATGACCCATCTGCCATTACATCGCATATCTGGCTTCCCAGTCCAGAGTGGAGTTAAATGAACATGAAATCAAATAAGTAATGTGTCAGAAATTCAGTTGAAATATCACAAAAGCAGAGGGTAACACGAGATAACGTATCTCCAGGGTCGTTACGGGCTTAAATTTAATCATAATAACAAATAGAAATGGGCGCCATCAACTGAACCCCTAGCAAACCACATCCTTTCTGGTTAAGCCTTAATTAAGACAAAGGAAAGGATTGGGAAAACAACACCATCATCAGATCACAACTAAGGTAAAACCAAATTTATTTAAACTTAAATAGTCAGACAGAAAAATAAACGCCAACCCTGCCTAAGAGTATGGTCGAATTTAAACGTTAGGTTGTTATAGTCCTCAAAATCGAACCATCTCTCTGCTATTTCAAAGTATTTTTCATCCACATAAAATATAAAAATTTACTAAAGTTCGCTTGAGTTCTCAGGGCCACCGTAGCACTATGTCTTTGCGTCACTGACATTTCATGATCCCTGAGACCTAACCTTTCTTTAATTTAACATCAGTAATGTGGATGTCAAGAAATATGAATCTGTCTAACACAAAATATCCTAAAAACACATATGTTCAAATATTAACTCATTTCTATGGCTTAAATGGCACTAATCAATGCTGGAAATCCCAACAATTGCTCCTCAAAATCTAACAATTAATATATACACCATATTTACACCATCACTGATTATTGCTTGGTTGAGAATCAAAGAAAACTTCACTATTCATTGGTTATCACCATCATATCAAAATTAAATATTTCTCACATTAGTTCTCATCCCAATATTCGTTATATTCAAGTCAGAATAATTAATTTATTACCATCAAATCGTTTAAATGAATATTATATTCATCAATTCATTATATTATTCAATCAATCACACACTCTCATTTCATTATCTCATTCAGATTAAATTATCTCAATTCATCCATTTAGATTGTTTAATTCATTAATTCAAGTTGCAATTCATCAATTTATTTAAAACATATCTCTTATTTAAATTTATTTAAATTCATTTAAATTTTATTAGTCATCAGCTCTTTTAATTAATTATCACCCTTTAATTCAGTTATTCATCAGCTGTTTAATCACCTATTGATTTATTTAATTCATCGATTTATTCAAATTTTAATTTATCAATTTATTCAAATTTAATTCATCGTGTCAGATCATTAATATGTTTAAACTTCAGATTATTATTTCATAAATTATTATTATCAGAAAATCTTGGACTATCAAAATTTTTTATTTATTTAATTTCCTAAAAAAATGTTTAATATAGGTTATAGAACGTTGTCTTGCAGTTTTATCAGTTCCAAGTGATACCTCGTATTTAATTATCATGCCAAAATAATACGTTGCCCTCACAAAATCACGTTGGATCTCACTATCCAAAACTTTACCATATAATCTCACTTTGTCAAATACCATATTTGAATACCATAATTATTCCATATAACACCATAATTTTTCCATATAACACCATAATTATTCAGCGCACAGCATGAATCTCCAAAAATATGCTAGACTGGGTTCAACAACCTCATGTCTGCCTCAAAGTTATCATTGGCAACATTGCAAACCTCCACTTGGCAACCTCCAAAAATACCTATCAAAAATACTTCATATAATCACGTTGCATGATCCACAAAATTATATAAATGGCTTCAAATGATTAACGCACACAATCTACAAGAACTGTAATTAATCTGGTCATATCTAGATAACTTCTTAAACAATATGAAAATTACCTTAGTAATCGTAATCCAATTCAAGATCTGGTTTAAATTTAGAGCATAAATTCTCTTAAGATCCTCAAGATTTACTTCAAAGAAAAACACCAATGTGTTATATTACCTCACATCAAAAATATCTAATAATGATCTGCCTCAAAATAAATTCTGACCATAAATGATTCATCTTACAAGATTCAATTACTTGAAATCCTTCTCAAAGGTATCAAATTACTCACAAAGAGTATCAAAAGTATCAGCTGTTAAATGAATATACTCTCAAAAGAGTATTGCAACAAAATATTGGATTGGCAAAACAAGAATTACAAAATGTAACCCTGCTGACATTTATTTTTAATTTATTTAACAAAATTCGACTAATATGTGACTGGTAGTTTATTGTTTAATCCTCTTACGATCATAAGTACACTCGGATGATAAAATGAGACCCTCGACTGGCAGGTAAGGTGAGTGCCACCACGCAATTGCTTAGAGCAACAGGCCCCGCCTCGTAGACTATGATGATAATGCCCTAAACGATAGGTCAGGTGAGTGCCACCACACAATTGCTTAAAGCAACAGGCCCCATCTCGTGGACTAATGAGTGAGTGTACATGATTTGTCACATAAAAGCGATATGCATTCACTTGAGTGAATAAAATTTTAATATCACCAAACAATCCAATGAAAAATCCCTACTGATGAATTATACATACTCGCTAGTATGCAATGAACTGACGAAATAATTTAAATTATCCAAATGCAGATCACGAGTTCGAAACACTCGCTAAAAATATCCATAATCAAGAAATACTATCCTCACAGAAAAATATAAAGACCAAAATCCTGTCTAATAAAGTCCACCAATGGTGAGAACGTCGTATAAATGTGCCTGCCATATCATATGGTAACACCATATTTTAGCAAATGGAGCAATAAAATATTTAAGCCATGTCGAAAAATAATAGTATCACTCCTACTAGAAATATATACAAGTATGCCCAGTGTTCATGATAAATCATATCAGTAATGTCATAACTCTCACAATACTTCATATTCCAGATGTTAATATAATTCAAAGATCGCCGATAATCCAAGTGTTTGTCACAGATTTCTCGCTAGATCGACGAAAACGCTGTATCACCCACTGAACTAACGCTTGACTCCATCCAAGTGAATTTGATGTCATATTTATCCTCTTCGTCAGGAACCGAATCCATCGCTCTGAGGTGCCATCACGCCTCTGTATCCGCATAGCCCGACATGTTGAACTGAAGATTATCCATCATGGATATTGTCCAAACTCTTCCACAAAAGTTCAAAAATACAGAGTACCCCATACTCTTCGAATATGTCACGCCACTGTTCCATAAACTATTCGGTTGGCATTCGATAATAATGTTAGTCTCCACAGCGGCTGAATTTCACTACGGTAGTAGAAAAATAAAGTATCTTGAAAAGTGTACTGATTTGTCAGACACTCTGTATCTGTGTTCGTAACTGAGATATTTCATAACCGTTCATGATATGTAACTATTATGCTGCACGTGCCACTATTCACAAAGTGCATACGCTTATAAATTTTCACTTGCCAAAAGCAGTAATGTTGGAATGGCCCCATGGTCGCCTTAAATATTTCGGTCCAAATGCATCATGAAATATGCCGTAATACCGCTGAAATAAGTTCAAGTCCATCTAAATGTCCATAATAGAAGTGTATAATTGTAATTGGACTGCACAATTGGACTGTCGAAACACAAGTCCAAACATCTCAAGCCTGACAAAATGTCAGAGTAATGTTCAACTCCTTGACCATCGCATGATTATAAAATGTCGCCCACAGCACGACACGTTCCACCTCACTGTCTTTGTATAATATGAGGTTGAATACTGGCCTCATCATACTGCTTCGCTGTGCTGTTATACATTGAGAATGTAGCTCAAATAAATGTTTCTCGATTCTAGTAATGCTGCGAATTGCTTCGGTAAACTGTAAGCTTGGAAATGCATTGCTGTTTCACGTAACTACTACTGCGATGTTGAAATGACAAGTGTCTGAACACCGGCTTCCAGTGCCGGCCCTAGGTCTTTTTGTAGTGTAAGCAAAAATCATTTTGCCCCCCCCCCCACTCCTCCATACTCATCAGAGTACCTTTACTATTTTTACTAAACGTGTTATATGGCCAAAAGGTAAAAGGCAAAGGGATACACCAAACATTTATTTGCAGGTCATTATTATTACATAGAATGGCAAATATTGTTGATTTTTTGCACACTGTTGAAATCTTTTAAAATTAAAACGAGATTTTCCTGGCTTTCACTTTAGAAAACTCGTTCAGCAGCAAATCTGTTTCCATTTCATTTAACAAATCTTTTTCAATGGCCAAAGTAGCTAGTTCACTCAAGTGCTCTTTGCTTAAAGTTTTTATAAGTTTTAACTTCGAATAACTTCTTTCTCCGCTGGCCATTGATACTGGGAGCGTTAGCAGAATCCTCAATGCAACAAAAACATTTGGAAAAATGTCCATATAACCACGTTTGTTTGTAAAAGACAAGGCTCCAGCTGGGTGACTTCCAGAGGGTAGCATTGGTGAAAACATTTGCAGTTCTTCGAACAGATCATCTCCGTTCACATCACAATCTCCTCCATCACTCAAAACGGTTTTGAAGGTGCTTAGAGGCTTTCTTCAACTCTTGTTCGTTCAAATTCTTCTCGAAGCTAGCAATGTCATAAAGAAATTTGAAACTTCCCCTATGGTGTTCCATTAGCTCAAATCTTTCCCTTAATGAGGCTATTGCTGTGTCAAGTACGACAAAGAAGAAGTTAACTTTAAATGCATTTTTTTTCCAGAACGTAGAGCTTCATCTTTACTCTCATAGGAGAATTGTTTTTTACTTTTCTTGGCTGTAGTAGAGTTCCCATTTCAAAGTTAGCATCAACCTCTATTTTTTCTGCAAGTTCTTTTGCATCTGTAATGACGCTGTTTAGTCCTTGATCTGATCTCATCATTTCCAGAAATGATTTTACACTTTTAATGACATCCATTGAACTTTGTATGTCATTTGTGACTTTTTGCAACAGTTTACTAACCATATTGGTTTTATGCAGGATCTCAGGCCAGGTCACTAAGCAGCATAGAAACTTGAAGTTCTGCAGTTTTTTTAGTCCTACGGCAGTGTTCCTACCAAATGCATCAAGTTTCTGATCTTGAGAAGCTCCATATAAGGCATCATACACTTCTTGAATGTGGTACCTCAAAGGCAACAATGCCTCAATTCTACTTTCCCATCTAGTATTGCAGAGTGGTTTTGCTGTCAGACTTGAAACATGTTTCAGCAAAATATTCCATCTTTGAGTAGAACTGGAAACAAAAATTCTTGGACAGTGCTGAAACAGTCCTCAGCAATGTTAAACGACAGAGCTGCATCATTAATTACCAAGTTCAAGGAGTGGTTCCCACACGGTACATAAATAGCTCTAGGATTTAAATCAAGGATTCTCTTCTGGACTCCGAAAGGTTTTCCCTTCATTGCGGAACCATTGTCGTACCCCTGGCCTCTCATGGCTTTTAAAGGAATGCCTCGTGCTTCTAACTGTTTGAGCAATACCTCTGTGAGGCATACACCTGAAGAATCTGTAATGGGAACAAAGCCCAAAAAATGTTCCTTAATTGAAATATCCTCATTTGCTAAAATTTTTACAAATCTTACATTAAGAGTCTTTTTTCTTAGCGTATGGCTTTTAGTGCCGGGAGTGTCCTAGGACATGTTCGGCTCGCCAGTTTTGTAGCTGCTTCGAGACGGACACCCAATGAGTGAGCTACAAGTACCGTTGGGGAGGGAAGTTGGGAGGTAAGGACGAGGAGTTGGAAGGTAGCGACTGTGGCCTATAGTTAGGGACCAACCCCGGCATTTGCCTGGAAGTAAGATGGGAAACCACAGAAGACCATCTTCAATGTTGCCGGCGGGGGGATTCGAACCTTCTCGCCTCCCGGATGTGAGCGACTGCCAGCAGTCATGCCGTAACGACCACGGCTAACTCACCCGGTACATTAAGAGTCATTTGCTCGGTATGGCTAATGTATGGAGTACAGTCTAATATAATATAATAGTACGTTGCTTGCTGTATCTGTTATTAAATGTTAGCTTTAATCTTGGCCGACAAGAAATAACAAACTCATTTTGGATACTCTTGCTCAAGTAGTGTACGTGTGTTTCTTTTGTACTTATTCTTCTCAAATATTCAGCCATAAAACCATCAAATTTAGCTCTGTGTTACACCAACTATAAGAAATTTCCATTATTACGTTCAAATAGGGTGTCTTTTTTTCCTCAAAAGGCCAATCCTTGAGTTCCCAAAAATTGTACAATACATAGTAGGCGTTTTAGAACTTGATTCCAATGTTCAGTTTCAGCACGAATAAGTCTTTCATTTTCCTCGTCAATAGTTTTTTTAAACGCAAACGTAAAGAAAGTTCGCGCCAATATTTGCAGTTTTGAATATGAATAGGGGATTTCTCATGACTGGTCAAAGTTTTGCTCAAGTTTTGTTAGTCAGAATACCCTTGGCCATCAGCAAGGAGAGAATTATCATTCCAAAAAGTTTGCAAGCAAAACAAAATAATGCTTTTTTTAATATGGAATATATTAACCAAATCCTGTGGACTTGCTCTCCGTTGCAAAGCTTCCTTGTGTAATGCTTTGAGGAAAATCGCCTACCTTTATGGTCCACAGGAAATTCTTGGTCTGTGACCTGCTGTGGTCCTCGCTCAACAAGAATTTTTCATACATCACCGTTTATTTTAGGTGGCCATTCTCCACAGTCATTTCAAAAAACTGACGACGTTTCTGCGCTCAGTTTCTGCAAATAAACCACCGACCTTAAAACTTTTGCCTTTAGCCACACATAGTTTAAAAGCCGTAATACATAGTGAACCCGAGGGGGTCATGCTGACTGATATTGAACGTGGATCTCAGAGACTGTGATCTCAGTATAAAGGTTCCACCAGGGAACGAACCCGAGGTCTGTTGAGGGAGTTTCATTGTAAAAACCCCTAGAGAAAAGTGTATATTTAATCACTGGTGTGATTTCAGTTGATAATGACATTATTTATTAAAATAATGCAGGGAAATTGAGCGGAATACAGCATTATTGGACTACTTGGAGTAGGCTATGCTGGACTTGGAGCACAATAGTGCAGAGTTTGACGTTTTACTAATAGGCCCAGAATAGTAGGAGGAGACTCTTGGAGCCGTGTCAATCTTGCTGACCTAGTTATGTCGTCTGGAAGAGGTTGGAGGGTTGAATAATGACCCAGTTTTTCCCCGACTGAGAATAGGACGAAGAAGAGTGGGGAGAGATCCCAAGGAAAATCATTGATTACTCGTGATTGGAGTAACGCAATGACATGAGAGTTGCACACAGGTGAATTTTTAGCCAGGAGGCTAATTTTAGAGCCTTTAATCTGCGAAATTGACGCATATTTAATGGAGTGCGGAAGGACATAGAACTATGGATGTTCGCGGCTGGGTTTGACGATGTCGCCAGGGATTCCCACAGAAACAGCGTCCCCACGCTATGGAGAAAGGAATTAATATTAATTAATTGGCCGAGCGATCCGTCAGCACGCAGATAGTTCTGGGATCAGTGAAGAAAAAGGAACCCGATGAGCATGGTTTCGAGACCAGAATCATGCTGGGAGAGTAATTCTTGCCTGGCGTGTCCACGTCACGGGGGTGGGCATCCTACACTTCAGTAGGTCGGAGTGATAGGATGGCGGAGTTCAGGCAAGGACCCAGTCCCGTGGGGTATAGCACGGAACCCATGCCCAGGGTTACGGGTGAAGTCCTTAATGGCAGCGGCGGCGGAGGAGGAGACTTCGGTACGGCAAAGCTGGCAGACGAGGCAACCCTCCCTTCTGGGGATTAAATGAGAAGGGGAATTTTTCCTCAGCTTGTGTAGGTAGCAGTGAACGGCTTTAAAGGCGGATGAGGAACAAGTGTCCCAACGGCAGAGAAGGCGGAAGAACTGTCACCAGCAGCGTCTGTACTCCAGAGGAGCCGCTGCAAAAGGCGTCTGTTCCCCATGTTAGGGGCGGTCTAAAGTAAAAACCTGGCAGTAGGTTATAAAATGCCTTTGGGTGTGGCGAGCCCATCGAACAAATAGCCTATATTATGAAAGTTTGTGAATTGAGGCTTCGGAAACAGCTAGGGCGTCCCCCGGAGGCGACGCGCAGCTCCCGGTGTCCTGGGGGAGCTGTGAGAAGTAGGCTACCAGACGTAACGAAGGTTGGTTTCATTAATGTCATGACACTCAATAGAAAGGTAGAAGAGCTGGTTGATTATATGGAGAAGAAAGATATAGCGATGCTGGGAGTGAATGAAACGAAATGGAAAGGGAAAGGGCGAAAAGAAGTGAAGAAAGGGAAAGGGTACAGATTATATTGGAGTGGAGGACAGAAGGCAACGAATGGCGTTGGTGTCATATTGAGAGAGGACCTAGACCAGTATGTTGAAAAAATTGACCCGATTAGTGACCGGATTATCAAAGTCAGACTTGGACTTGAGAGTGGTACAAAAGATTTTATACAGGTTTATGCTCCCCAAACAGGGAAGGTAGATGAATGTCTAGAAGAGTTTCTAGAAGAGCTGGAAAAGTGTATAGACAAAGAAGTGATAATAATGGGAGACATGAATGCACATGTGGGAACAGATAGACAGGGAAAAGAAGAGATTATTGGCCCGTTTAGCTATGGAAATCAGGATGAAGAAGGAGACCTGTTAGTAGATTTCTGTAGGAGGAATGGATTAACTGTTGGAAATACGTGGTTTAGGAAAAAGAACTCGCAAAAAATAACTAGGTATTGATGGGGAGACAGGAAGACAAAGACAATGATTGACCTTATTCTGGTGGAAAAGGATAAACAAAGACAGTTAGTAGATGTGACAGCTATGCCCAGAGGAGATTTTGAAGGAGACCACAAAGTGGTGATAGCCAAAGTAAGGCTTGGTAAAATCACAAAACTAGTAGAAAAAAGGGAAAGAAAAATAAAGGTATGGAAACTAAAAGAGAAGGAGGTAATGGAAAAGTTTCAAGAGGAACTAAAACAGGAAATTCCCAAAGATGAAGCAAAAAGCATAGACATAGAATGGACATGTTTTAAGAATGGATTTGTGAAGTGTGCAGTAAACACTTGTGGAAGATTATCAGGGAGGAAAAAGGAAAGGGAGACTCCTTGGTGGAACAACAGGGTAAAGGAAGCAGTTAAAGAAAAACAAATGGCATGGAGAAAGTGGATATGGAGCAAAGATGCAGGGAAATGGCAAAAATATAGAGAAGCCAAGAAGGCATGTCAAAAGATTGTACAAGAAGAAAAAAGGAAAAGCTGGGAAAGTTTCACTGAGACTCTAGAGGAGGATATCAAAGGAAGTAAAAAGGTTCTGTATGGACTAGTAAAAAACAATGTGAAAGGTAGGGAAAACACAAAATTTGTAAAAACTGAAGCGGGACAGATATTGTATGAAAGAGATGGTATATTGAAAAGATGGGAAGAATACTTTTCAAAGCTACTGAATGTTAAACACATTGAACTGGATGAAGAAAGGGAACAAGAAGGAACAATGGAGGAAGAAGAAGAACAAGAAAAGGAGATATCTATGCTAGAAATAGAGGAAGCCATAAAGAAGATGAAGAGTGGCAAAGCACCTGGAGTGGATGAGGTGACCACAGAAATGATAAAAGCAGCAGGACCAGTAGGGTTGCAGTGGCTGTATAGATTATTTAGAATAATTTGGAAGAAGAAAGAGATCCCAGAAGAATGGGGAAAGGGTTTAATTATCCCACTTTTTAAGAAAGGTGACAAACAGGAATGTAACAATTACAGAGGGATCACGCTTATTGCCCATGTAGCCAAGATCTTTGAGAGAGTATTGGAAGGTAGACTGAGGAGGCAGCCAGATGGAGAGATGGAAGAAGAACAGTATGGTTTTAGGAGAGACAGATCAACTTTTGATCTAATCTTTACACTAAGGCATATGATGGAGAAAAGATGGGAGTTTGGAAAAGACATGGTGATGAATTTTATTGATATTGAGAAAGCTTATGACAGTGTGCCTAGACAGGTGGTGTGGGATGTATTAAGAAAAAGGCAAGTTAACAGTGCAGAAGTGCAAATGGTGAAAGCTATGTACAAATATTGTGTCAGTAGCGTAAAGACCACTATAGGAGAAACAGAATGGTTCAAGGTGGAAACGGGTCTCCGTCAAGGAAGTGTATTGTCCCCCTTACTATTCATCATAGTCATGGATGAAATCCACAAGAATGTTAAACAGAGATTGGGACAAGAGGCAATAAAGGCCATGCTGTTTGCAGATGATATAGTGATATGGGGTGAGGATGAAAAGGAAGTACAAAAACAAGTAGATGTATGGAACCAAGAGATTGAGAAGTTTGGGATGAAAGTTAGCACAGAGAAGAGCAAGACAATGGTAATGTCAAGGGGAAGTAAGGAGGGAAGAGGAAAGATAGAAGTGAACGGAAAAATTCTAGAAGTGGTGAAAAGTTTCAAGTACTTGGGAAGTGTGATCACAGAAGATGGAAAGATTACTGAGGAAATTGGAAAGAGAATACAACAAGCGAACAGCTTCTACCAGAGTGTTAGGGGTATTCTGTGGAACCAAGATGTCCCAAAGAAATGTAAGCAGGTATTATATTCAACCTATTATGGACCCGTACTAACATATGCAGCTGGAGCATGGACCACTAAAAAAGAGAGGAGAGTAGAATACAAGCAGCGGAGATGAAATTCCTAAGAGGTATAGAAGGGAAGACCAGAAGAGATAAAATCAGAAACGAGGAGATAAGAAGGAGGACAGGAATCTTGAAGCTGCAGGACAGGATAGAAACAACCAAGTTAAAGTGGTATGGACATATGATGAGAATGGGAGAGGAGAGAGTGCCAAAGAAAGCTTTTCTGGAAAAGGTTTCGGGGAAGAGACCGCACGGAAGGCCCCGAAAGAGATGGGCAGATACAGTGTGGGAGTGCGTGGAGAAGAAGGGAGGGAAACCTGAAGATGTACTTAAAGGGGGAGAGGAGTGGTGGAGAGACAGGCAACGTTGGAGGTCCTTGATTCACAACCCGACCCAGGAAGCTGGAAACGGGAAATGAAGAAGAAGAAGAATCATCCTGGGAGAAGAGTCGAGATAGCGCGGGAAAATTTAGCTCTACTTTTTGTGTGAAACCAATATAAGGGAGTCGACCCTTGGCAGAGGACAGTCGCTGCACAGTTTTTGTCACACAGTCGGAAGCAGTTGTTGAGGCGGAACGTATGTCGGTCCGGCTCATGAAAGGACGCTCAAACAAAGGTTTGAACATTTGAGTGAACCATTATATTCACCGCACATCGTAATGCACCAAGTGAGAAGATAATAATGTATAGTCAGAAATTAATAAGAAGTACGGTAATCAACGAACTTTATTGTGTGAAATGTGTATTACCGAAGGCAAGGAAGGAGGCCCGGACTTCGATTGGGGAAGTCGTGCGGTAAAACCTTTAGAAGGCTTTTATTAAAGACAGTCGTGCTGCAGGTGTACTCAGCAGTACGAACAATGGTTTGTGTTCACTTAGGAAGCACCGTGTGATATAAGTTGCAGAACTATTGAAAATAGTAATCTGTGTAAAGTTATGTACAATGTTAAGCGCAGTGTAGAATATATTGACTGATCATACATGTCTTATTACGCTGGAATGCGCTGGGAGAAACTTTACGAAGCATTTGGTAATGTCTTAAGAATACCAAATAGTAACGCTCAGGACGGAAAATTAGCATATTTATGCAAAGCAGGAAGCTTACCGTAGGATTATTGATAGACTGTTGGTGAATTCCGGTGGCAGATGAACCAGACTTTCAATCAGGAGTTGGTAGGACCACGGAAGATGCCGTCGACACCTGCAATTTTGATATCTTTGCTAGGGAATTTCAACCAATGAAAAGTGTAAAAAGTGACGTGTGTTATGTATAAATCATATGTGAAATGTCTTTTAAATTAATGGTTTAATAAGTGTTATAAAGTGTCATGTGTTTTGGAAGCAATAGCTTCTTTATAGAAATGCAAAGTGTCGTGTGGTTAGTGGGAGAAATGTATCATAAAATGTGTGTATTCAAGATGCAAATGTCACACTAAACCTGCATATGGCAGGCGGCCCGGAAGGATATAAGTGGTTGGAGCCACCATGATGAGCCGATATATGTGAGTACCCCACAAATTATGTTGATGTAGAAGTATAGGCCACTGCATGTAATGTGATTTCAGAGTTATAAAGATGCCAGTAAGAATCAGTAGTAGGAGATAGACCCTCCAGGTTTAATCATTATTGTGTTGATTTTAATAGAGTTGAGATGTTATTTTGCATCAGTGAGTGGATTAATCGTTACCACTATTAATTAAAAATGGCAAATCAGTTATGTAAACGTAACGAACTGGTTGTTCGGTTTTTAAGATGATTAAGTTGTGTCGGATTTTGGTAATTTATGTCAGTGAGAATAATAATAATAATATTAATAATGAATAAATAAAGGTATGAATGAATGCATCAGGCAAAATGTTGTAAGCAAGAAATATTTACGCTAAAGGGCAAGACTTATCGATCTAAGCAGTAAGATTATACAGTAAGATTACATTACGGGATTAAGAAAAGAGTTTTATATCAGAATATTGTATTATTGGGAATATAATTATGCCAGGAAATGGAAGAGCTTTCTAGTGAATTGAATTTGCAGCTTATGTAAAAGCTTATAGAGTAATTGATAGATTTCTCTTAATAATTATAGGACGAAGGTCGTAACATTAGGTCAGGAACCAGGTGGTCTATTTGACGTATGAAATCTCGTATGCCGTGGGCATACTGGGAGATATGCTTTGTGCCAGAGTGTAATTAGTGATTGGACCCTAACTCTGATGATAGATATGGAATGTTCCGGGTTCGAATCCCGTGATAGGTGAGAGGAAAACGATGGACACCTCTGCACTCTATCTGATTCCCCGAGAACTTGTTATTGAGTGATTCGGCTCGTTGAAGCGAATCTTATGACGGCAGCATGTGGGCTGACCGCAGCATTTATTTAAGATACCGGTTACCTACTAGACCAATGTTTTATGAACCTCGTGCCTTCATGTTGAAATGGGCCTATTTGGTGCCAGTTATTATATCCTCAGGGTAGGAATAAATGTTAAAGCTCATCCAGTATCTGTTTGCATAATATTCAGTTTAAATCCATTGGGATATGTGTGTCACTGGGACCACGGTATTTGTCTTGTAGAATCGTATACTGCTTAGTGGAGATAAAGACTTGAGACTGGAAACGAGGGTCGAGGTACTGTGGGACCTCACTCCACTCCTATTGTATACAAGCCGCTCGGAAGAGGGTTGGGCCGTCAAGCGAACCGTGAAAGAAGGTTTAAAAAGGGCAGATTTTAGACCCTGTTAATGACATGAAATGAAACATTGTTATATTGAGTAATGAAGTCATGTGGTTTAAGAACACATTGATAATTATAGATCACCCTGATGGTTCATGATTTTAGCAATCTAACAATGGTTAGACGTTGCATTTGTACTGTCACTGACAACTTTTTCAGAAGTTGGCTACTGGACGCCACAGGCTACGCGCGCAAGGGTAGTTTAATAGTACCATCCGACACAGCAATAACTAACGTTTTTTAAGATGAAATCACAACGGCATGCGGTGGAACTATATAAATAGAGGAAGTGTAGGGGTAGCTTAAATAATTATGGAGTTGCACGTAGACTGCTGTGCAACACCAGAATAGGCTAATGCATGTAAAGCATTTGGTGGGAAGGGAAGGATCAAACACACACGGTACACATAATTGTCAAATTGAGACGAGGTTTAAGGAATAAGTAATTTTGTGAAATTAAAGAAGTCACATTGGATGACAGTAGTATCAAAGTACAGTTTGTTTCTGAAGTTGTATGTGCATCAGCGCACTAGAGTATATTGTGAAGTTGATATAAGGGTAAAGGTTTGTGTTATGATATGATTTTATTATGGTTATATTATGTTAATATTAATGGATTGTGGAAGTAATTTTTGTTTGATTTTTGTTTTATGGTTGTGGGGATTGTTTTGTTTGTTTGAAGCCATGATTTTATTACTGAATTAAAGTTTTAGAATAGAGTTGTGCCTTATCATTGTAGAGTTGATACCTTTTAGCCTCAGATCCAAAATATGCAACTGCTCAATGGGGGAACGGTACACGCCCGGGTCCTGACGCTAGCTGGAGGCGGAAGCATATTTTCCATCGAGATTACTCACATGGGTACATGGAAATTGACGTCCTGTACAGTGATTTGAGCTATAGGTACAACTGAAGTCGGTCTAGATCTAGTGCACACAACTCTATTAAAGTAACAATTAACATGAAGTAGGGGATGACCGCGCCTAACCCTAGCTAAGCTCCGATACGAACAATATAAATTTTGATAAACACCTTATTCTTTTATCATGGCGAGACCCAAGTGGGGCATTCGACAGTACAACCGAGACCTTGGATGGTTGCTGCGATGTCTTAATGTGGACCACCTCCCATGGGCTCTCTCTCATAATTTTTATCATGGCGCCCAAGTTCGTGGAGCTTATGGGATTTAGGGAAAACCCATAGATTTTTTATGATATTTCATGGGGAAAACCATAGTAATTTTTTTTTTTTGCCTCAAACTGTGTTTGAGTGATTTTTGAGTTCAGTAGGCTTCTGATGTAACGCAGAATCTCTCTATTGAGAAGAGAATTACCCAAGGGTACGAGCGCTACATACCAGATCCACAATTTATAATAATATTAACAGGTTTTTTACGATTTTACAATATGTGTACAGTGTTTGATGTTTATCTTCAATACATATCCACACATGTTTCCAGGAAGCCTGCCTGCATATCAAAGTGTATTATTGTAAGAATGGCTGGCACAGAGGAGATTTTGCAGGTTATTGCAGGGTTGAAACAGCATTTTGACACTGTTAATATACAGAATAGGCTGGAAGCTAAGGCTTTCCAGGATGGAATAAACGCTCGGTTAGATGATAATCAGAGTGAATTGAATAATCGGTTAGATGCCAGCCAATCAGGAGGCAATTAATGCAAATCAGGTTGCACTGAGTAATCGTCTAGATGCAAATAATGTTGAATTAAATGATAAGTTAAGTCAAATGCAAGAGGTAATTAAGACCGAAGTAACAGAAACTGTTGTAAGCATTGTATCAGAAATGCAGGTTAAAACAGATAAACGTTTCGAGGCTATAGAAGCCAAGCTCGAAAGTAATTTACAAGCGTGTAAGCATGCTCAGGATGAAACCAACAGTAGGTTAGATGCGTTGTCTAATGACATTAAGGATATTCAAATCCAAAATGAGGCGAATCTCGAACGCCAAGCGAAACAGTTTTCAGAGTTTACGAGAACGGTAGATCAGAGGTTAGAAGAGAACGACTCTAAATGGGACCAGAAATTGAAAAGCTATGCTAGAGCAATTAACGGTGATCTCAAGAAACAGGATCAGAACATATTAGATCAATGTCAGGAAATAAGCGAGATTAAGGCTATCGCTAATAAAAGTAAAGAGCTGGTAAGCAACGTGAAAGGTCAGATGGGCAAAGTTCATCAAGAACTGGACCAAGTTCAAAGTGATATTGTTGTAGTTAACAAAAGACAAGAGGAGAATAGAGGTGAGATCATCAAGGTCCGGAATGAATTGTCAAAGGTCAATGGACACATTCAAGAGGAAATTAAAGGGCTGAGAGAAGAACTCGAAGTAAGAGAAGGCCAGTAGACAGAGGCAAGCGACAAAACCCTTGCTCAAATTAAGGAAGATGTAGAGGATGAAATCTCCCATATCAAACAAAGCCTGAAAGAAGACAAGAAGAAAATATTTCAAGTGGCCGAGGAATATCGAGATAGACTTACCAGAATCGAGAAGGAGGTAATTACTCGACTGGAAAGAGCGGAGATGCGCCACAATCAAATGAAGACTAGGATAATCGCACAGGAGGAAACCCTTATGAAAGATCCTAAGTCAAGTGAAGGCAGCATGGAAGATATGAGGAAAACAAGGTGGGCAGACTTAGAAACCCAACCTATAATCAGGAATGCTACAGGCCCAGGCGAAAGTCCTCATATGACGCCAGGCGCACCAGTTGCAGCATCGACGCCACATGAAAATGCTATGCACACCCAGGTGATAAACGTAATCAGGGCAAGCGAAGAGAAACCAAGGAAATTCTCAGGTAGCCACTGTAATATGACACCAAAATATTGGTTGAAGGAAGTGTCTGAATATCTGAATGATGCGCGGATACCACAAGAGCGCAGGCTACGAGCCATTGAGAAACTAACAGAGGGAGAATATGCATTATGGTTTCGCAGTTTCCGGTATACTTTCGATACTGTTGAGGAGTTTCGAGAGGCATTTTTGAAACGGTACTGGGATCCAGCCACACAGCAAAATTTGAGATTGGATTTGTATTCAAAAAGATACAGCACTAACAATCAAACGAAGTATGCAGAATTTTTTATATCGCAGATGTGTCGGTTCAAAGAACTGGATCAAAAACCGAGCGAGCTGGAATTATGTATTGCTATCGCCAAGCAGCTTCCATACGAGATCCAAAGACTGCTAATCTCGGCAAATGCGAAAACTGCTATAGAAATGGAGACAGTTCTTAGACAACTGGACCTCACAACAGCCAATACGATGCGTCAGAATCGAACCGTGGAACAGGTACACGTGACCAACACGCAGACTGACTAACATCAAGCTCCAAGGAACAACAAAGCTACGAGCACTGAAACATTAGATTCCTACGGACGGCAATGGGAACAGGAACCCAGAAGATGGCAGCCGAAGTACAAAGGGAATGCTAGTAGAGGAGGAAGAGGCCGAAATTCGTGGAATAAGCAGAATACCAGGGGTAGACCGTACCAAAACAATGGAGGTAACAATGGCCAAGAAGGCAACAATAGAAATTGGAGACCCCAGGAAAGAAGAAGTAACTTCGATGACGAGGTAGAGGAACGATATCACGCTTCATTGCGATACCTCGAGGAAAGGGGAGTTGAGCCCCAGAAACAACAAGTCCGCGGGCAAGACGTTATGCAGAACAGGACGTCGCCAGACAGATATGGAGATGGAGTTAAGAGTTTGGAGCTACAGCGCAGCGAACAGGAGAGACGAAACTCCAAGGGGACGGGCGCTGAAGAAAAAAAACGCCAAAATTAGAAGAGTTCGGAAATGATGGATGGAAGTCAGTTAACATCATCAATTGGATAGCCATACCAGAAGAGCTAATCGAGGATACAGGAGGATCACAGGTCATGGTCAAGAGAGAATTGCCTATTATAATAGTAAGAGTGGCAGGATTGAAAATAAGAAGTCTGTTAGACACGGGTTCAACAGTGTGCCTTATGACACAAGCTTTATATAATGAAATAGCCCAGAGAGAGAATGTTTTGAAAATACCGATCTCTAGTGTAAAAATAAAAGGGGTAATTCCAGACAGAACGATGATATGTAAATATCAGGTATTCCTAGATTTACAGATAGGAGGCTCTATTTTCTCACAGAGTTTTCTATTGGTAAACAAACTGCCTTATAACCTACTTATTGGGGCAGAATTTATAAGGGAATACAGAGTGATAATAGACCTAGCACAGGACAGGGTTATGTTCCATGTGAATGAGGAAGCCGAAGGCTTGGAGGTCGCACTCAATGAGATTGAACCGGGGTCAAGTGAACAAGTATGGCATGCATACAGAGACGTGGCGGAGGAAGAAGTGTTAGCTATGGAGCAGTTAGAAGAAGAACTGAAAACACTAGCCACAGACTTGGAAAAAGATCTGGAACCCGAACTGGAAGAATATATTTCGGAAAAACTAGAAGAAGCGAAAATTGGGCTAAAAGAGAAGGAAAATTTAAAGCAATTATTACTGGAACAGAAGGAAGTCTTTGATTCGAGACCTGGTCGTATAAAGAACTTCACTTATGCTTTTCAAGTCAGTGATTGGACACCATTTAGGCAGAAACCCTACCCTATAGCCGAAAAGCATTATGCCAAGGTGAAAGAGGCAATTCAGGAGATGTTGGGGGCCGGTGTTATTGAGAAGACACCTACGCCTTATGTAAGCCCATTGGTAATCGTACCTAAGACAGACGGGAATGTCAGAGTATGTCTGGACCTGAGACATTTAAATTTGAAGGTTATTCCGGAGTTTGACAAAGTGCCACCTATTAAAAAGATCCTCAGGAAGTTCAAAGGGAAGACTGTATTCACAAACTTGGATATCACTTCCAGTTTCCACCATCTTGAGTTAGAGAAGAAAACTAGTCTGTTGACAGGATTCATGTTTGATCAACACACATACACATTTTTAAGGCTACCTTTTGGTTTGAAAACAGCTGGTTCAGCACTGATAAGAGCGTTAGATCGCAATCTATCAGATGATGTGAAAGAGAGTACCATCAGATATGTAGACGACATTCTACTCACATCAGAATCTCTGGAGGAGCACGTGAGAGACCTGAAGAAGTTGCTAGATGACCTTCGAGAAGCTAACTTTAAGGTTAATATCAAGAAATCGCACTTCTGTCAGAGGGAAGTTAAATTCCTAGGGCATGTTATTGATGCAAATGGAATTAAGCCTAATCCAGATAAATTGGAGGTAATTCGAAATTTCCCTCGACCCACGAAAGTGAAGCACGTCCGACAGTATTTGGGAGTAATTGGATTCTTTTCGAACCACTGCCCAAACTATACTACGACAGTAGCACCCCTGCAGGACCTATTGAAGAAAGGCGGCAGATGGAATTGGACGGAGCAATGTCAGGAAGCATTCGTGAGGTCAAAACAAATGCTTTTGGAATATGTGAAACTGGGATACCCGGATTATACCCAGAAGTTCATCATACAGACGGATGCATCTCTTATTGGTATAAGAGCGATGCTATTCCAGGAAAATGTTGACCAGCCTGAAAAGAAAGTTTTTATTGCCTTTATAAGTAGGAGGTTGAAAGCCCATGAGAAAAACTACACGATTACAGAGATAGAGTTGCTCGCAATTTTGTACGCGTTGCAATCTTGGCATAAACTCGTGTACGGCTTTCAAATAGTCCTCAGAACAGACCATAAAGCTTTAACATTTTTGTTAAAGACGGACTTGTTTGGCCAGAGATTGACAAGATGGTCCCTGTATATTCAGCAATTCAATGTGGAAATAGAATACTGTCCAGGGAAAGAGAATGTAATACCGGACATACTAAGCCGTTACCCAAGAGAAGAGGAAGCGCTAGCTGTCCAGATTGAGAATCGAGATCAGAAGACGTTGGATGACTTGAGGAATCTTACCAACCTACAACGCAAAGACCCGTAGTTGAAGATGATCGATTACTTCGAGGGACGCTTAGCAAGGGGAACTGCAATATACAGAGAGGCAGAGGCATTGGCAACAGGTTATATATGGTATAATCAGATACTACACAAGTGGGATGATGTAGATCATACACGTCAAAGGATTGTAATTCCTGCATCTTTGCAGAGGAGATTGGTGTGGCTAGCACACAGAGCATTTGGACATCCTGGAAATGACAAAATTTGTGCTCTGATGAAGGAAGCATTTACTTGGCCAAAGTTGAGAGAAACGGTGAGAAATGCTATTAGGACATGTGATTTGTGCCAAAGGGTAAAGCCAAATCCCTTTTTAATGAGACAACGACCTATCCCGTTGTTACCGGAGAAGCCAAGGCAGCAATTGAGCATAGATAACTTTGGACCACTGCCTAGAGCACGTAGAGGCAATAGACACATTTTTGTAGCCATGGATGTATTTTCGAAAATGGTGGTATTATGCCCCATACAGAAGACAAGTTCAAAGCAGGTATTGAAACGCCTGAAAGAGAGAGTTATTCCGATTCTTGGGAAGCCGGATAACATACTCTCGGACCATGGGAGCTGCTTCACAAGTGCAGAATTTCGTCGAGAACTGGAGAATCTAGGAATTAGGCAGATTTTACCAACCATTCGCCATCCTGAGGCAAGTCCAGTTGAAAGAGTAATGAGAGAGATCCAGAAGTACATGAAGATCTACTGCTCGGAAGAGAATTGGCGTTGGATTGAGTTTCTAGAAGTAATTGAATACTGCATAAATAATACTGTACATGAGGCGACAGGTCAGCTTCCCGTGACTCTACATTTGGATCAGAGACCGGAGAGACCGTGGACTGGTGTCATTCCATTACCAGTAGACGCACAGCCAGGACGAGAATTGAGGATCCAACGAACCTTCGAATATCTCAAAGCACAGGCGGAGAGACGCCAGAGAAGAAATCGTGCGAAGAGGTAACATAGACCGCTTCTCGTCGGCGAAAAAGTGTTAGTGCGGAAACCCGCCAGTACAGATCCAGAGGCACGGAAGTATAAGAAGTTCATTTTTGCATATCACGGCCCGTTCGAGGTGATTAGAGACCTACAAAACAATGCATTCAGGATAAGGCATTTAGAAACAGGGAACGAGGTCGTTATGAATGCAGCCAATTTAAAAATTTACCATCCGCCAGAAGAATTTGACGAACAAGAAGAAGTATTAGCAGCGCACACCCAACTGAACGTGGATATCGAAGTCAGCCAGGCAGTCAGACCTGAAAGTTCACGCGGCGAGACGGAACGAGAAGCCGACAGCTTGCCCAGTGGAAGGGACTAACTGCAAGAATGCCAGTGCCTGCGAGAACTTTACAAAGAAATGGTCGAAGCGGCAAGGGAAGTCGAGGCCATAAACGAAGCCCTCCGTCAAGAGAATGAACAGCTTAGAGCAGAGCGCAGTGTGGAAGGGGGAGCAGGACTAACCTACTCGCAGCCAGACGAGGTGAAGGACCCCAGATGTAAACACAGACAGTGGTAGACAGTCAGCTGGTTACTTACAGAGAGTCACTTGCAATTGACTTCTATAAGTTTTGCAAGGGGAATATGAACCCGAGGGGGTCATGCTGACTGATATCGAACGTGGATCTCAGAGACTGTGATCTCAGTATAAAGGTTCCACCAGGGAACGAACCCGAGGTCTGTTGAGGGAGTTTCATTGTAAAAACCCCTAGAGAAAAGTGTATATTTAATCACTGGTGTGATTTCAGATGATAATGACATTATTTATTAAAATAATGCAGGGAAATTGAGCGGAATACAGCATTATTGGACTACTTGGAGTAGGCTATGCTGGACTTGGAGCACAGTAGTGCAGAGTTTGACGTTTTACTAATAGGCCCAGAATAGTAGGAGGAGACTCTTGGAGCCGTGTCAATCTTGCTGACCTAGTTATGTCGTCTGGAAGAGGTTGGAGGGTTGAATAATGACCCAGTTTTTCCCCGACTGAGAATAGGACGAAGAAGAGTGGGGAGAGATCCCAAGGAAAATCATTGATTACTCGTGATTGGAGTAACGCAATGACATGAGAGTTGCACACAGGTGAATCTTTAGCCAGGAGGCTAATTTTAGAGCCTTTAATCTGCGAAATTGACGCATATTTAATGGAGTGCGGAAGGACATAGAACTATGGATGTTCGCGGCTGGGTTTGACGATGTCGCCAGGGATTCCCACAGAAACAGCGTCCCCACGCTATGGAGAAAGGAATTAATATTAATTAATTGGACGAGCGATCCGTCAGCACGCAGATAGTTCTGGGATCAGTGAAGAAAAAGGAACCCGATGAGCATGGTTTCGAGACCAGAATCATGCTGGGAGAAGAGTCGAGATAGCGCGGGAAAATTTAGCTCTACTTTTTGTGTGAAACCAATATAAGGGAGTCGACCCTTGGCAGAGGACAGTCGCTGCACAGTTTTTGTCACACAGTCGGAAGCAGTTGTTGAGGCGGATCGTATGTCGGCCCGGCTCATGAAAGGACGCTCAAACAAAGGTTTGAACATTTGAGTGAACCATTATATTCACCGCACATCGTAATGCACCAAGTGAGAAGATAATAATGTATAGTCAGAAATTAATAAGAAGTACGGTAATCAACGAACTTTATTGTGTGAAATGTGTATTACCGAAGGCAAGGAAGGAGGCCCGGACTTCGATTGGGGAAGTCGTGCGGTAAAACCTTTAGAAGGCTTTTATTAAAGACAGTCGTGCTGCAGGTGTACTCAGCAGTACGAACAATGGTTTGTGTTCACTTAGGAAGCACCGTGTGATATAAGTTGCAGAGCTATTGAAAATAGTAATCTGTGTAAAGTTATGTACAATGTTAAGCGCAGTGTAGAATATATTGACTGATCATACATGTCTTATTACGCTGGAATGCGCTGGGAGAAACTTTACGAAGCATTTGGTAATGTCTTAAGAATACCAAATAGTAACGCTCAGGACGGAAAATTAGCATATTTATGCAAAGCAGGAAGCTTACCGTAGGATTATTGATAGACTGTTGGTGAATTCCGGTGGCAGATGAACCAGACTTTCAATCAGGAGTTGGTAGGACCACGGAAGATGCCGTCGACACCTGCAATTTTGATATCTTTGCTAGGGAATTTCAACCAATGAAAAGTGTAAAAAGTGACGTGTGTTATGTATAAATCATATGTGAAATGTCTTTTAAATTAATGGTTTAATAAGTGTTATAAAGTGTCATGTGTTTTGGAAGCAATAGCTTCTTTATAGAAATGCAAAGTGTCGTGTGGTTAGTGGGAGAAATGTATCATAAAATGTGTGTATTCAAGATGCAAATGTCACACTAAACCTGCATATGGCAGGCGGCCCGGAAGGATATAAGTGGTTGGAGCCACCATGATGAGCCGATATATGTGAGTACCCCACAAATTATGTTGATGTAGAAGTATAGGCCACTGCATGTAATGTGATTTCAGAGTTATAAAGATGCCAGTAAGAATCAGTAGTAGGAGATAGACCCTCCAGGTTTAATCATTATTGTGTTGATTTTAATAGAGTTGAGATGTTATTTTGCATCAGTGAGTGGATTAATCGTTACCACTATTAATTAAAAATGGCAAATCAGTTATGTAAACGTAACGAACACGGTTGTTCGGTTTTTAAGATGATTAAGTTGTGTCGGATTTTGGTAATTTATGTCAGTGAGAATAATAATAATAATAATAATAATAATGAATAAATAAAGGTATGAATGAATGCATCAGGCAAAATGTTGTAAGCAAGAAACTTATCGATCTAAGCAGTAAGATTATACAGTAAGATTACATTACGGGATTAAGAAAAGAGTTTTATATCAGAATATTGTATTAATGGGAATATAATTATGCCAGGAAATGGAAGAGCTTTCTAGTGAATTGAATTTGCAGCTTATGTAAAAGCTTATAGAGTAATTGATAGATTTCTCTTAATAATTATAGGACGAAGGTCGTAACATTAGGTCAGGAACCAGGTGGTCTATTCGACGTATGAAATCTAGTATGCCGTGGGCATACTGGGAGATATGCTTTGTGCCAGAGTGTAATTAGTGATTGGACCCTTACTCTGATGATGGATATGTAATGTTCCTGGTTCGAATCCCGTGATAGGTGAGAGGAAAACGATGGACACCTCTGCACTCTATCTGATTCCCCGAGAACTTGCTATTGAGTGATTCGGCTCGTTGAAGCGAATCTTATGACGGCAGCATGTGGGCTGACCGCAGCATTTATTTAAGATACCGGTTACCTACTAGACCAATGTTTTATGAACCTCGTGCCTTCATGTTGAAATGGGCCTATTTGGTGCCAGTTATTATATCCTCAGGGTAGGAATAAATGTTAAAGCTCATCCAGTACCTGTTTGCATAATATTCAGTTTAAATCCATTGGGATATGTGTGTCACTGGGACCACGGTATTTGTCTTGTAGAATATTATACTGCTTAGGGGAGATAAAGACTTGAGACTGGAAACGAGAGTCGAGGTACTGTGGGACCTCACTCCACTCCTATTGTATACAGGCCGCTCGGAAGAGGGTTGGGCCGTCAAGCGAACCGTGAAAGAAGGTTTAAAAAGGGCAGATTTTAGACCCTGTTAATGACATGAGATGAAACATTGTTATATTGAGTAATGAAGTCATGTGGTTTAAGAACACATTGATAATTATAGATCACCCTGATGGTTCATGAATTTAGCAATCTAACGAATGGTTAGACGTTGCATTTGTACTGTCACTGACAACTTTTTCAGAAGTTGGTTACTGGACGCCACAGGCTACGCGCGCAAGGGTAGTTTAATAGTACCATCCGACACAGCAATAACTAACGTTTTTTAAGATGAAATCACAACGGCATGCGGTGGAACTATATAAATAGAGGAAGTGTAGGGGTAGCTTACATAATTATGGAGTTGCACGTAGACTGCTGTGCAACACCAGAATAGGCTAATGCATGTAAAGCATTTGGTGGGAAGGGAAGGATCAAACACACACGGTACACATAATTGTCAAATTGAGACGAGGTTTAAGGAATAAGTAATTTTGTGAAATTAAAGAAGTCACATTGGATGACAGTAGTATCAAAGTACAGTTTGTTTCTGAAGTTGTATGTGCATCAGCGCACTAGAGTATATTGTGAAGTTGATATAAGGGTAAAGGTTTGTGTTATGATATGATTTTATTATGGTTATATTATGTTAATATTAATGGATTGTGGAAGTAATTTTTGTTTGATTTTTGTTTTATGGTTGTGGGGATTGTTTTGTTTGTTTGAAGCCATGATTTTATTACTGAATTAAAGTTTTAGAATAGAGTTGTGCCTTATCATTGTAGAGTTGATACCTTTTAGCCTCAGATCCAAAATATGCAACTGCTCAATGGGGGAACGGTACACGCCCGGGTCCTGACGCTAGCTGGAGGCGGAAGCATATTTTCCATCGAGATTACTCACATGGGTACAATAGAGACCTTAAACTTTGCATTCATAATTATGGGTACTTGATGAGTACATTAAACCAAAATTTTATTAATATTAATAAATATTTCTATTTAAAAATATTTTTAGTTCCAAAAAACGATAAGAAAAAAATTGGAAATTTTCAAACTGTTAAAACTTTTATAACAATTTTCGTTTATCAGGAAGATATGGATGTAGTAAGTTAATAAGTATATAAAATTTTGGAATGGTAGGTTCAGTGGCTTTATTTGATATGTACTTAAACTTTGAAGAAATCTTCATTAAAAAGCATTGAATCGGAAAAGGTACAGTCTCCCCTTAATACAAAATATATGGGGGCGATGCTGATTCCTGCTCGTGGTGCCCCTGCATTGGTACTTGGATTATAATCTCCAGTACTGAACTGAACGTCAGCATTCCAGAAGTACCAACTCTATGAATCACTTAAGGTCTTATGATACAAAACGGTCTTTATTAAGACCAAAACTGAACATCATATCACTAAACATCGAGGGCTTGTCAACACCTAAGGAAAAGTTACTACACCAACTCTGTCATACATATAACTGCGATATATTGTGCCTGCAGGAAACACACAGAGGTGAACACCAACGTCGTCCGAAAATCCCTGGCATGAAACTCGTGGCTGAGAGGCCCCACAGACAGTACGGGAGTGCTATATTGGTGAAACCTGAGCTCCACATTTTGTCTACTGCAATCACTGACGAAGAAGACGTAGAGATAATAACGATAGAGCTTAGCAACTGCACCATATCATCTATTTATAAACCTCCAAATGTGAAATTCTCCTTCAATCCCCCAAACAACTATCACAATCAAAAGGTTCATTTTGTAATTGGAGATTTTAACAGCCATAGTAGTATGTGGGGTTACGCTAAGGATGACACTAACGGAGAAGCTGTACTAGAATGGGCAGACAATTTCCAGCTCCATGTTATCCATGACCCCAAATTACCTCCATCATTCAACAGTAGCAGATGGAAGTGAGGCACCAATCCAGATCTGTTATTTGTGAGTGAAAACGTGGCTCAACAATGTGTGAAATCAATCTGTAATCCGATTCCAAACACCCAACACCGGCTCATGATGTGTCAACTCTGGGCAGCAGTTCGACCAGCAACTATTCCATTCCGAAGGAGATATAACTTTAAAAAAGCAGACTGGCTGAAGTTTAGCACAACTCTTGATATAATGATATCAGACATCCATGCAGTGCCGGAGAAATATGATGAATTTGTCGATTCCGTGAAGAAAGCTTCCAGAGTTTCCATACCACGAGGATGTAGGTCCAGTTACATACAAGTCCTAACATCAGAAACAGCAGCCCAAATGGACAATTACTTCTCATTATTTCAAGAAGATCCTCTAAGCGAAGAAACTATTTCAGCAGGAAAATTGCTGCTTGCTTCTATTTCAGAAGCTAAGACAGATGCTTGGATACGCCTTATGGAGGAAACAGACATGTCGAGAAGCAGCCAAAAAGCTTGGAGGTTGTTAAAACGACTCAGTAACGACCCAAGTAAAGGACCGCTCCACGCCAATGTTTCGGCGAACCAAATTGCAAATCAACTTATCTCGAATGGAAAGACCAATCACCCTATCAGAAAAATGGAACACAGAATCCACCTAAGTGAAGACGCCAGAACTAATGACATGTCTCCACCATTTAAGCTGAGTGAGTTAGAAAAAGCCATTCAAAGCTGCAAAAACGGTAAGGCAGCAGGGCTAGATGATATTACGGTAGAGCAGATCAAACACTTCGGCACAGCTACGAAGGAATGGCTTCGGAATTTCTTTAATAGCTGCTTGGCATCCTCAAAGATTCCCAAAATGTGGAGAAAAGCACGGGTGATTGCTTTTCTCAAACCTGGCAAGGAAAATTCAGATCCTAAAAATTTCAGACCAATCTCTTTACTATGCCACCTATATAAAATAATGGAAAGAATGCTACTTAACCGTTTGACGGGAGTTGTTGATGAACTGCTTATACCGCAACAGGCTGGTTTTAGACCGGGAAAGAACTGCACAGCACAGATCCTGCACCTAACCCAATGCATTGAGGACGGTTTCGAGATGAGAAAAGTCACAGGAGTGGCATTCGTGGACCTTTCCGCTGCTTATGATACCGTGAATCACCACATCCTACTACAAAAACTGTACTGCACAACTGGCGACATCAAGGTGACGAAGATGATAGCTACTCTCCTGGAAAACCGTCGCTTCTTTGTTGAATTTCAAGGACAACGGAGCTGATGGAAGAATCAAAGGAATGGCTCGCCCCAAGGTAGTGTGCTGGCTCCTATACTATTTAACATCTATACAAATGACCAACCACTACCAAAAGGCACTAAAAGCTTTATTTACGCTGATGACCTTGCACTTGTCACCCAATCTAACAGTTTTGATGAAGTAGAAATCTCTCTGACACATGCATTAGAAGAGCTTGGAACATATTACGACCAAAACCAACTGAAACCCAATGCCGAAAAGACTCAAATATGTGCATTTCACCTGCGACACATTCAGGCATCCCGAAAACTCAAAGTGTATTGGAAGGGAAAGCTACTAAATCATTGTTTCACTCCAAGATATCTAGGAATCACCTTGGATCGTACACTGACCTACAAGAAGCACTGCCAAAACATCAGGCAAAAGGTATCCGCAAGAAACAACATTCTTCGCAAGTTGACGGGAACTAATTGGGGAACCCAGCCACAAACCCTGAGAACATCAGCGTTAGCTCTGTGCTACTCTGCGGGCGAATATGCCAGTCCAGTGTGGTATAAATCAGCACACACTAAACAAGTTGACACTGCACTCAACGAAAGCTGCAGAATCATTACTGGTTGCTTGAAGCCTACTCCAGTTGAGAAAGTCCACTGCTTAGCTGGTATCGCTCCTGGGGAGATACGCAGGGAGGTAGCAGCGAACAAGGAAAGATTTAAGGCATCCACATCACAAACACACCCACTATTTGGATATTCCCCGCCCGAACTCGCCTTAAATCTAGGAAAAGCTTCCTTCGGACAACAGTGAGTCTTAAAGGCAATGCTGACACTGCTAGGGCATCAATGTGGAAGGAAAGAACTGGTCATCTGTCCGGCTGGATGACCCCAAAAGAAAGCCTTCCTCCGGGCCATATAGAAGGTTGGGCAACATGGAAGGCGCTCAACAGACTGCGGACTGGAGTTGGAAGGACCAAGATGAACTTGCAGAAATGGGGTTTTCCGAGTGACTCTCTCCTCTGTGATTGTGGGGAACTACAGACAATCCAACATCTTTACCAGTGCCCACTATGTCCAGCAACATGCACAATGGAAGACTTAACATTTGCCAACCCGAATGCTATTGACGTCGCCCGTTACTGGACAAAGAACATTTAATTTGGTTGCGGGCTACCTGGCAGTCAAATGTTTGTGTGATGTACAACTGAATTGTATGTTTATGTCCTCACTTAATATTAGATCTAGAATAGTTTGTGTCTTTATTAATTAACATTATTATTTTTTATTTGAATTTGATTCTCACTGTTTACCATTTGTGATATATATTTGTGATTGGTGCTCCTGATACGAATAAAGAAAGACAAAATATATAAGGTGCCCCTTTTCCTTCTCTGCCTTCTTTCCTCCCTCAACCTAAAAGAGGCTAAACTAACTATGGATTACTAGGCCTAGTTATATTTTAACAAAACCTGTACTCCGTTAACTAAGATTCAATTTACACCATTGTAAATTGTAATTCTTAAAGAAATACCTAATAAATAACCCATTGTATTGTTTCAACATAAAATTACAGTTTCAATGGCTTCTGGACTTGTAGACTCCAGGTCTGTATGTTCTAATGAATCCTCGTCATCACCTTCGGTCCCGGTTATGTCATAGCCAATTGGTAGTGCCAATGGTGTTCCTCAGATCCTTATCCTGCAATAAAATCAGCTGTTGGCCAAGTATACTTAAGCACCAATATATCTTCTAAAGCTACCCTCAATTCCTAATGTATTTTCTAAATATACAACTTAAGTATAAATTAATACTACTTAAGGATTAGTGCTATAATACTTTAAATAAATTACGACAGTATTCAGTAAAGTAATGCTATTAAATCAATAATATTATTACAATTTACGTTATAAGGGTAAATTGTTTACACAAATGCTCATCAATTTAGATTAAATTAATTTAGGCATTTAGAGTCATTAGCAAAAAAAAATATAACTTAAAATTATTTACAGTTACACTTACTTTGTTCAGAGATTATTCACTCATTGATGGTCCTGGCAGCTCTGATATTGGTAACTTGTCGTCATCCTCATCGTTATGAACGGATTCTGTTAACTTAGTTGTTTCGTCGATCATTTTTGCACATGACAATGAAGCCAAAGGCGCAAAAAACCTTTTCAGCGCTTCAGATTGCTTCTAATCTTCTTTAGATTGCTGCAAATTTCTTTTACTGTGAAATACACCTGATGGCTTTTTATTACTGGACATTTCGTGTGTCTAAAAATCATCTCCTCATGTAAGAAGGGGCAATAACACAGTGCAGCTTACGTCAACACATCAACACACTACGAACTACAACGTTGAGTGAAGGCTGTCAGCTAGCTGGCAATACTGAGCCACTGAGCGGATCAAGACAAGACACGTTTGAGTCACGCGGACGAGTCGAAGTCATTAGCGGAATGGGTCATACTTCGACCGAACGGCTCCAGGCACTCCGTAATACTGTAGTTCTAAGTTTGTTTCATAAGTAGCATCAATCGTAAAGCGGCGACTCTTTAAAATGGTTATGCTGAATTTTTCAAATACTATTTCGTTTTGTTTGTTAGTGAAATAGTCAAGTAAAGCTGAAAAGACGAAACATAAACAGAATGGTTATGTTATCTGGTTACATTGTTTATAATGTAAACATTACAGTTTGTTAATGTTGTAAAAATTAGAATTCGTAATGTTTACAACATTACAAACTAACTCCGGGCGCCCCTAACTTGATATTTCGGCGCGCCGCGGCGCCCCCCATCTCACTGCGCCACCCGCGGCCGCGTAGTTCGCTTATATCTCGCGCCGCCCCTGCCGGCTTCCTCACTCAAGTTCACGGCCTGTATAACCTGCCCTTATGGATAGCGTGTGCTCCAACAACGAACTCCGACTACTGCGTTGCAGGCCTCGCCTAGCGACTTTCTCCCGCACGTAACTTTCTGTATTGCACTGCCTTATTAACTGTTCTCTTATCGCACGATGTGATCCGCTCAGCTTGACTGCTGGAGTAATTCTTTTTGCTGGTGTCTCTGCGTTCGGCTGTCTCGCCCTGCTCTACCATGTGACTTCCCCCTTCCTTCCGCTGTCTGACGTCACAGCTCTAACCTCGACCACACTATTTCGGCTATTAAGTTATAACATAACTTAAGGAGTTGTCTGCCTTTCTTCAAGTTATTACCAATAAGATTTCTTGATATTTCCTTCCCTTCTGAGGTTAGATAAGGTTTTATTCCATATTAACCTTTATAATTATCCAGTATTTCTCCCATAATTCCATATGCTTGAGGGGTAGTGCCTCCTTCTCCCTTTGCCTCCTATGTCATTTCCTACCATTCTTCTGACTCGATCTGAGCGCTATCTTTTCTCCTTGCCCACAAATCTCAACTATGGCTCGATCACAACTGGCGTAGCCGATAGCCTCAACTAGGTATCGGGTACACCTAGTTTATATTTGAAATTATATAATTCTTTACGCTTGAATTAGAGAATCTGTAATGCACTGAGCAGTTATGATTTCACTTATATTTTACCTGTAGCCTACAAGTTGGATGACTAAACGTCACCCCGAAATCTGCAGGCTGAACAGCCCAGCAGTTGCTTGGTAGGCCTAGGCACTTTATGGGGTGTCGCGCTACGGGTGTAGTTCGTTTTTTACTTCTAATACATAAGTTTAGGATTACAAAATCACGAACTATTCAGTGCCAACTTTTTTCAGAGAAGCAAGTTAGACTTCAAATGAAAACAATGCGTTGTATGGAAAAATAAAGGCGTAGCGAATGTGAAAATGGAAAATTGGTTTCCGGAAATACTGGATTTGATTGGGATCCATAAAGACTGCTAACAGTACTTTTGAACTACCAATGGGCAAGGTGAAGACAAACAGCTAACTGCAACCAAACTTATGCGTTATTGCTTGCAGCCCCTAATTGCAAAACGTTCCCAGCTAGTATCAAACCCACCTGCAATGCTGCCGAAAATTATATGTCCCTTGTTGCAAAATTCACGGGAGGTAAGCTGATCAATAGAGGGAAACGAGGTTCCTTCACTCATAGAACGAAAGCTGCTGGACAGGTCTTTCAGTTTGGGCCATCCTGGCACTATAAAACAATGAAATCCGTTTAGAAAAAAAACTGCCACAATAGTGAAGGACACTGCACTCAGCAGAAAGAGAAGAAGAGCAGCTTTCCGAAAAAGTTTATTTGCGTCGCGAGAAGGGAAAATAATGTCCCAACAACAGTCTAATGAAATGAAACGTATTGTCTCACGTGATTATAGAAACCGATCAATGCAGTTGGATTTCGATGAGGTACTGTTCAGAGAGTTTAGTTATGAGAAGATCAAGCAACTAACGCTTAGTGAAGGCCATATACAAAAACTGGAAAAGGAAATAAGGGGCCAAAGGGAAAATGAAATGTGGCACACAGCAGAAAGGACAGACTTACGGCATCCAATTTTGGATATGTATGCAAGAGGAAACCTTCTTCGAAATGGGCTCCATTAGCAAAAAAAAAAAACATTCTGTACGGCGAATTTCACTCAAAAGCAATGCAGTATGACTGTGATAATGAGCGAATTGTAAAACGAAATTTAGAGGAGAAATCGGTAGAAAAGTTGAAGAATGTGGTATTTTCGTACATAAAATTTATGGGTTTTAGGTGCCTCCCCAGACGGATTAATAGGAGACGACGCTGTAGTGGAAGTCAAGTGCCCTTATTCTGCACGGAATATGACCATACTGGAAGCCTGCAAAAAGCTAAAGGGATTTTGTTTGGCAGAAAGTAAGCGAAAAGGAAAGCCAGAGAATGTCAAGAACAGTGCCTTTCAGAAGAGAACAGATTGATAACTCTCTGACACTCACATGGTTTTTATTTCCACAACCAGGGCCAGTTGGAAATAACATAGCGGTAAATATATTACTTTGTGGTATGGACGCCTAAGGACATTCTCATAGAAACAATAAAGAGGGACGAAAAGTTCTGGAGAGAAAAAATGCTTATGTAACTGACATGCTGCTGCGAGAAAATCTTGTTGCCTGAGATCATTGATCCCAGGATGACCAGATCAATGGATATAAGAGAACCTGAGATGAAGTAAAATACTGAGTGTGTGTGTAAATCATGAAACGCTATCTTTGATATGGAAAAAATTGAAGCATTGATTACAAGAACAGAAAATAATTAGGTATAATATTTTTGTTTGTTTATAGTACGCAGTTCTAGTGCCTGTGCTAACAATAGGCAGATGAGAATATCTTAGGAACTTTAATTCTATTATGTACATAATAATTTTGCTCTTGTTATGCATTTTCATAATTTGTTTATTGTAATAAAATGTCCTACATAAATGAACTTTTATTATTACCTCCATGAAAATTGAAGTAAGTTATAGTGATTGGTCACACGGAGTTGTTTCAGATCTCACGAAAAAAAAAGGGAATTAGAGTCTAGAGAACCAAAGAACCATACGAATCACCAAAATAAATGTATGTATGTATGTAGATCTATGTGCGTGCGCATTTGGCCTCTTATAAATCGATAATAGCTTGCTCCATTGATTAGAATATTTCACGGTTTGTGGTCTTGCTTGTTTTGTCTAGAAGACGATACCTAGAGTTGGACGCCCACATCGAATGGTTTTTAGAATAGATATTCCCAATAAACCTGAACACGAACATATATTGTCCATCTTTTTTCTAAAATATCAAGAGCGTGCCAACTAAAAAACAGTCATATCTTTCTATACAGTATTCAACGTCGCATCGAGTGAAACCAGTCGCTGATCTGTGCGGTAAGAATTATGCCCTACAACGATGTCGGAACAATATGTTTTTTGTTCGGGAGGTTATCCTCAAATAATTCTAAAACAGTAACCTAGAAGGGAACCCAACGCTGTCCCCATCTATCTTGAGTGTGTTTTCCCCGGTTTTTCCACAATCCCTCCAGGTACCGAGATAGTACCGTACGTGAAGTTTCAGGGCACCTGTCCCATCCCTGACTCTAATACAGTTACACACATAATCAACTACACGGAACTGATGATGATGATGATGATGATGATGATGATGATGATAATAATAATAATAATAATAACGTTATTGGTTTTACGTCCCTTTTAACTACTGCGGCTTTTAGAGACGCCGGGGTGCCGGAATTTCGCCCCGAAGGGGACCTTTAACGTGCCAGTAAATCTAATGACACGGCTCCCTCACATTCGCGCACCCTCAAATGCCAACTGGCTGCACCAGAATTCGATCCTGCAACCTTAGGCACAGCAAGTGAGAACGATACCGCAGAGCCACGCAGCCAGCCAAAGGTACTGATGACCAAGATGTCCCAAGCCTCTACAATGTATTATTATCAACAAGAATGTTAGAGGAAGTATGAAAGGCATCTGTACGAACACATTGTGTCAACGTTACATATTGTGACACTACTGCAGCATAATTTTATTGCTCAGATATTTTCCACGCCTAGGCACTTGTACACGTAACTCGTCGAACTATAATATTTGTGACAAGAGGAAGACAACTTCTTCCTGTCGTCAAATTGTTCCCTCTCCTCGCCTACCACCCTTTTCAAAACAATTCCCAAACTAATGCTGTCGATTCCACTCACCCAATTTTAATTCTGATAAATGCATTGGAAACAGGAAATAAATCTCCATTTTCGTATTACCAGGTTTTTTCATATTTTAAGCAAAGATATAAAAAACTGTTAGTAACTTTTTTGTTTTTCACATTTTGGAAAACGCATTGAATTAATATCAATTCAATTGCAGTCTAGTATACATAGTGGTTTTCAGATCGCAAATACGAGCTTTCGTTCAAGAGAAAACTGAAAAAATAAATTGGCTCACTTTGGTGCTGCTACGTGTTGTCAGAATTACAAACTAAAAAACGGGACATTTAGCCTTAAGGCTGAACAGCGATCTCAAGTTACACCACACCTCAAGGTCAAGAAACATAATGCCGCAGTTTCGCGCCTTCAGAAGAAGTGTTTCGCGATAATCTTCGGTCATTTGTGATGGACAACCTGAAGATGTATCTCGTGTATTGTAATGCTTCAGTAGTCGGTGGGACATAGCATAAATTGCATTCGTGACTACTCCATATTGTTTATATTCACTGGGTTATAATTAAATATTTTTACTTTTTTTGTCACATATTTCAGGTATTTTTAATTCATAAAAAATAAATATTTTCCCGATTTTTAGCACCTAAGAATCCGAGCCCTAATAATTATATTCAGGGTGTATCATATGTACGGCACAAAATGCTGGACACATTCCTCACACGTAGACGAAGAAATTATGTTATATGAACATGGGTCCGGAAACTCTTGTTTGGGGCAGATGACCTCGTAGTTCCGCCCCTTAAAACAACAGTAACTAACTATAATTAACAAAACGCTTTGTTTCCATGTTATAACTCATTGTTTCCAACTCATTAATCATGAGAAACACACAAGAGCGGAACGTACCATCATACCACACGAGATGTTCAATATGCCCTCCGTGCATCAACCCACCGTCGGTCGTAGTGAATCTCGGATTCGCTGATGTATCCCTGGAGGATTGCGTATGGTTTCTCAGCCTTCCATAATACGGGCACGGAGACTCTGAACATGTTGTACTGGGGTTCAATACATAAGAGCTTTCAAATGCCCTCACAAATAAAAGCCGAGTGATTTTAGGTCCGGAGAGCGTGGAGGCCAGGCAATTGGTCCACCTCTACCTATCCATTTGTCACCAAATCTTTTATTTAGAAGGCGACGGACATTAAAAATAAAATGAGGAGGTGCTCAATCGTGCTTGGAGTACGTTTTGTCGCACAGCTAAAGGCACTTCTGCTAAGTCGCATGGCAACAAACCACTGGCGGTGCACCTACCATCATGACAACGTAATTAAGATTGCACGTTCACTATGATTCTAACGTTCTGTTCTTGTGTGGTTCCCATGCTTAATGAGTTGCAGACAATGAGGGTTAATCATGGAAACAAAGCGTTTCCGGACCCTCGTTCATATAACGTAATTTCTTGGTCTACGTGTGAGGAATGTGTCCAGCATTTTGTGCCGTACATTTGTGTTATACCCTGTACAGACCGCGTCGCTTTAAATAAGTTACTAATAATGTAACCTTACCAATTGACCCCATCACTACAAACATGGCGATTATATACAGTCCGCGTCGCTTTAAATAAGTTACAAATAATGTAACCTTACCAATTGACCCCATCACTACAAACATGGCGATTATATACAGTCCGCGTCGCTTTAAATAAGTTACTAATAATGTAACCTTACCAATTGACCCCATCACTACAAACATGGCGATTATATACAGTCCGCGTCGCTTTAAATAAGTTACTAATAATGTAACCTTACCAATTGACCCCATCACTACAAACATGGCGATTATATACAGTCCGCGTCGCTTTAAATAAGTTACTAATAATGTAACCTTACCAATTGACCCCATCACTACAAACATGGCGATTATATACAGTCCGCGTCGCTTTAAATAAGTTACTAATAATGTAACCTTACCAATTGACCCCATCACTACAAACATGGCGATTATATACAGTCCGCGTCGCTTTAAATAAGTTACTAATAATGTAACCTTACCAATTGACCCCATCACTACAAACATGGCGATTATATACAGTCCGCGTCGCTTTAAATAAGTTACTAATAATGTAACCTTACCAATTGACCCCATCACTACAAACATGGCGATTATATACAGTCCGCGTCACCTTAAATAAGTTACTAATAATGTAACCTTACCAATTGACCCCATCACTACAAACATGGCGATTATATACAGTCCGCGTCACCTTAAATAAGTTACTAATAATGTAACCTCCCCATTTGTCCCCCTATCACTACAAACATGGCGATTATATACAGTCCGCGTCACCTTAAATAAGTTACTAATAATGTAACCTTACCAATTGACCCCATCACTACAAACATGGCGATTATATACAGTCCGCGTCGCTTTAAATAAGTTACTAATAATGTAACCTTACCAATTGACCCCATCACTACAAACATGGCGATTATATACAGTCCGCGTCACCTTAAATAAGTTACTAATAATGTAACCTTACCAATTGACCCCATCACTACAAACATGGCGATTATATACAGTCCGCGTCACCTTAAATAAGTTACTAATAATGTAACCTCCCCATTTGTCCCCCTATCACTACAAACATGGCGATTATATACAGTCCGCGTCACCTTAAATAAGTTACTAATAATGTAACCTTACCAATTGACCCCATCACTACAAACATGGCGATTATATACAGTCCGCGTCACCTTAAATAAGTTACTAATAATGTAACCTCCCCATTTGTCCCCCTATCACTACAAACATGGCGATTATATACAGTCCGCGTCACCTTAAATAAGTTACTAATAATGTAACCTTACCAATTGACCCCATCACTACAAACATGGCGATTATATACAGTCCGCGTCGCTTTAAATAAGTTACTAATAATGTAACCTTACCAATTGACCCCATCACTACAAACATGGCGATTATATACAGTCCGCGTCGCTTTAAATAAGTTACTAATAATGTAACCTTACCAATTGACCCCATCACTACAAACATGGCGATTATATACAGTCCGCGTCGCTTTAAATAAGTTACTAATAATGTAACCTTACCAATTGACCCCATCACTACAAACATGGCGATTATATACAGTCCGCGTCGCTTTAAATAAGTTACTAATAATGTAACCTTACCAATTGATCCCATCACTACAAACATGGCGATTATATACAGTCCGCGTCACCTTAAATAAGTTACTAATAATGTAACCTTACCAATTGACCCCATCACTACAAACATGGCGATTATATACAGTCCGCGTCACCTTAAATAAGTTACTAATAATGTAACCTTACCAATTGACCCCATCACTACAAACATGGCGATTATATACAGTCCGCGTCGCTTTAAATAAGTTACTAATAATGTAACCTTACCAATTGACCCCATCACTACAAACATGGCGATTATATACAGTCCGCGTCGCTTTAAATAAGTTACTAATAATGTAACCTTACCAATTGACCCCATCACTACAAACATGGCGATTATATACAGTCCGCGTCGCTTTAAATAAGTTACTAATAATGTAAACTTACCAATTGACCCCATCACTACAAACATGGCGATTATATACAGTCCGCGTCGCTTTAAATAAGTTACTAATAATGTAACCTTACCAATTGATCCCATCACTACAAACATGGCGATTATATACAGTCCGCGTCACCTTAAATAAGTTACTAATAATGTAACCTTACCAATTGACCCCATCACTACAAACATGGCGATTATATACAGTCCGCGTCACCTTAAATAAGTTACTAATAATGTAACCTTACCAATTGACCCCATCACTACAAACATGGCGATTATATACAGTCCGCGTCACCTTAAATAAGTTACTAATAATGTAACCTCCCCATTTGTCCCCCTATCACTACAAACATGGCGATTATATACAGTCCGCGTCACCTTAAATAAGTTACTAATAATGTAACCTTACCAATTGACCCCATCACTACAAACATGGCGATTATATACAGTCCGCGTCGCTTTAAATAAGTTACTAATAATGTAACCTTACCAATTGACCCCATCACTACAAACATGGCGATTATATACAGTCCGCGTCACCTTAAATAAGTTACTAATAATGTAACCTTACCAATTGACCCCATCACTACAAACATGGCGATTATATACAGTCCGCGTCACCTTAAATAAGTTACTAATAATGTAACCTCCCCATTTGTCCCCCTATCACTACAAACATGGCGATTATATACAGTCCGCGTCACCTTAAATAAGTTACTAATAATGTAACCTTACCAATTGACCCCATCACTACAAACATGGCGATTATATACAGTCCGCGTCACCTTAAATAAGTTACTAATAATGTAACCTCCCCATTTGTCCCCCTATCACTACAAACATGGCGATTACATACAGTCCGCGTCACCTTAAATAAGTTACTAATAATGTAACCTTACCAATTGACCCCATCACTACAAACATGGCGATTATATACAGTCCGCGTCGCTTTAAATAAGTTACTAATAATGTAACCTTACCAATTGACCCCATCACTACAAACATGGCGATTATATACAGTCCGCGTCGCTTTAAATAAGTTACTAATAATGTAACCTTACCAATTGACCCCATCACTACAAACATGGCGATTATATACAGTCCGCGTCGCTTTAAATAAGTTACTAATAATGTAACCTTACCAATTGACCCCATCACTACAAACATGGCGATTATATACAGTCCGCGTCGCTTTAAATAAGTTACTAATAATGTAACCTTACCAAATGATCCCATCACTACAAACATGGCGATTATATACAGTCCGCGTCACCTTAAATAAGTTACTAATAATGTAACCTTACCAATTGACCCCATCACTACAAACATGGCGATTATATACAGTCCGCGTCACCTTAAATAAGTTACTAATAATGTAACCTTACCAATTGACCCCATCACTACAAACATGGCGATTATATACAGTCCGCGTCGCTTTAAATAAGTTACTAATAATGTAACCTTACCAATTGACCCCATCACTACAAACATGGCGATTATATACAGTCCGCGTCGCTTTAAATAAGTTACTAATAATGTAACCTTACCAATTGACCCCATCACTACAAACATGGCGATTATATACAGTCCGCGTCGCTTTAAATAAGTTACTAATAATGTAACCTTACCAATTGACCCCATCACTACAAACATGGCGATTATATACAGTCCGCGTCGCTTTAAATAAGTTACTAATAATGTAACCTTACCAATTGATCCCATCACTACAAACATGGCGATTATATACAGTCCGCGTCACCTTAAATAAGTTACTAATAATGTAACCTTACCAATTGACCCCATCACTACAAACATGGCGATTATATACAGTCCGCGTCACCTTAAATAAGTTACTAATAATGTAACCTTACCAATTGACCCCATCACTACAAACATGGCGATTATATACAGTCCGCGTCACCTTAAATAAGTTACTAATAATGTAACCTCCCCATTTGTCCCCCTATCACTACAAACATGGCGATTATATACAGTCCGCGTCACCTTAAATAAGTTACTAATAATGTAACCTTACCAATTGACCCCATCACTACAAACATGGCGATTATATACAGTCCGCGTCGCTTTAAATAAGTTACTAATAATGTAACCTTACCAATTGACCCCATCACTACAAACATGGCGATTATATACAGTCCGCGTCACCTTAAATAAGTTACTAATAATGTAACCTTACCAATTGACCCCATCACTACAAACATGGCGATTATATACAGTCCGCGTCACCTTAAATAAGTTACTAATAATGTAACCTCCCCATTTGTCCCCCTATCACTACAAACATGGCGATTATATACAGTCCGCGTCACCTTAAATAAGTTACTAATAATGTAACCTTACCAATTGACCCCATCACTACAAACATGGCGATTATATACAGTCCGCGTCACCTTAAATAAGTTACTAATAATGTAACCTCCCCATTTGTCCCCCTATCACTACAAACATGGCGATTATATACAGTCCGCGTCACCTTAAATAAGTTACTAATAATGTAACCTTACCAATTGACCCCATCACTACAAACATGGCGATTATATACAGTCCGCGTCGCTTTAAATAAGTTACTAATAATGTAACCTTACCAATTGACCCCATCACTACAAACATGGCGATTATATACAGTCCGCGTCGCTTTAAATAAGTTACTAATAATGTAACCTTACCAATTGACCCCATCACTACAAACATGGCGATTATATACAGTCCGCGTCGCTTTAAATAAGTTACTAATAATGTAACCTTACCAATTGACCCCATCACTACAAACATGGCGATTATATACAGTCCGCGTCGCTTTAAATAAGTTACTAATAATGTAACCTTACCAATTGATCCCATCACTACAAACATGGCGATTATATACAGTCCGCGTCACCTTAAATAAGTTACTAATAATGTAACCTTACCAATTGACCCCATCACTACAAACATGGCGATTATATACAGTCCGCGTCACCTTAAATAAGTTACTAATAATGTAACCTTACCAATTGACCCCATCACTACAAACATGGCGATTATATACAGTCCGCGTCGCTTTAAATAAGTTACTAATAATGTAACCTTACCAATTGACCCCATCACTACAAACATGGCGATTATATACAGTCCGCGTCGCTTTAAATAAGTTACTAATAATGTAACCTTACCAATTGACCCCATCACTACAAACATGGCGATTATATACAGTCCGCGTCGCTTTAAATAAGTTACTAATAATGTAACCTTACCAATTGACCCCATCACTACAAACATGGCGATTATATACAGTCCGCGTCGCTTTAAATAAGTTACTAATAATGTAACCTTACCAATTGATCCCATCACTACAAACATGGCGATTATATACAGTCCGCGTCACCTTAAATAAGTTACTAATAATGTAACCTTACCAATTGACCCCATCACTACAAACATGGCGATTATATACAGTCCGCGTCACCTTAAATAAGTTACTAATAATGTAACCTTACCAATTGACCCCATCACTACAAACATGGCGATTATATACAGTCCGCGTCACCTTAAATAAGTTACTAATAATGTAACCTCCCCATTTGTCCCCCTATCACTACAAACATGGCGATTATATACAGTCCGCGTCACCTTAAATAAGTTACTAATAATGTAACCTTACCAATTGACCCCATCACTACAAACATGGCGATTATATACAGTCCGCGTCGCTTTAAATAAGTTACTAATAATGTAACCTTACCAATTGACCCCATCACTACAAACATGGCGATTATATACAGTCCGCGTCACCTTAAATAAGTTACTAATAATGTAACCTTACCAATTGACCCCATCACTACAAACATGGCGATTATATACAGTCCGCGTCACCTTAAATAAGTTACTAATAATGTAACCTTACCAATTGACCCCATCACTACAAACATGGCGATTATATACAGTCCGCGTCACCTTAAATAAGTTACTAATAATGTAACCTTACCAATTGACCCCATCACTACAAACATGGCGATTATATACAGTCCGCGTCACCTTAAATAAGTTACTAATAATGTAACCTTACCAATTGACCCCATCACTACAAACATGGCGATTATATACAGTCCGCGTCACCTTAAATAAGTTACTAATAATGTAACCTTACCAATTGACCCCATCACTACAAACATGGCGATTATATACAGTCCGCGTCACCTTAAATAAGTTACTAATAATGTAACCTTACCAATTGACCCCATCACTACAAACATGGCGATTATATACAGTCCGCGTCGCTTTAAATAAGTTACTAATAATGTAACCTTACCAATTGACCCCATCACTACAAACATGGCGATTATATACAGTCCGCGTCACCTTAAATAAGTTACTAATAATGTAACCTTACCAATTGACCCCATCACTACAAACATGGCGATTATATACAGTCCGCGTCACCTTAAATAAGTTACTAATAATGTAACCTTACCAATTGACCCCATCACTACAAACATGGCGATTATATACAGTCCGCGTCACCTTAAATAAGTTACTAATAATGTAACCTTACCAATTGACCCCATCACTACAAACATGGCGATTATATACAGTCCGCGTCACCTTAAATAAGTTACTAATAATGTAACCTTACCAATTGACCCCATCACTACAAACATGGCGATTATATACAGTCCGCGTCACCTTAAATAAGTTACTAATAATGTAACCTTACCAATTGACCCCATCACTACAAACATGGCGATTATATACAGTCCGCGTCACCTTAAATAAGTTACTAATAATGTAACCTTACCATTTGACCCCATCACTTCAAACATGGCGATTATATACAGTCCGCGTCACCTTAAATAAGTTACTAATAATGTAACCTTACCAATTGACCCCATCACTACAAACATGGCGATTATATACAGTCCGCGTCACCTTAAATAAGTTACTAATAATGTAACCTTACCAATTGACCCCATCACTACAAACATGGCGATTATATACAGTCCGCGTCACCTTAAATAAGTTACTAATAATGTAACCTCCCCATTTGTCCCCCTATCACTACAAACATGGCGATTATATACAGTCCGCGTCACCTTAAATAAGTTACTAATAATGTAACCTTACCAATTGACCCCATCACTACAAACATGGCGATTATATACAGTCCGCGTCGCTTTAAATAAGTTACTAATAATGTAACCTTACCAATTGACCCCATCACTACAAACATGGCGATTATATACAGTCCGCGTCGCTTTAAATAAGTTACTAATAATGTAACCTCCCCATTTGACCCCATCACTACAAACATGGCGATTATATACAGTCCGCGTTACCTTAAATAAGTTACTAATAATGTAACCTTACCAATTGACCCCATCACTACAAACATGGCGATTATATACAGTCCGCGTCGCTTTAAATAAGTTACTAATAATGTAACCTTACCAATTGACCCCATCACTACAAACATGGCGATTCTATACAGTCCGCGTCGCTTTAAATAAGTTACTAATAATGTAACCTTACCAATTGACCCCATCACTACAAACATGGCGATTCTATACAGTCCGCGTCACCTTAAATAAGTTACTAATAATGTAACCTTACCAATTGACCCCATCACTACAAACATGGCGATTATATACAGTCCGCGTCGCTTTAAATAAGTTACTAATAATGTAACCTTACCAATTGACCCCATCACTACAAACATGGCGATTATATACAGTCCGCGTCGCTTTAAATAAGTTACTAATAATGTAACCTCCCCATTTGACCCCATCACTACAAACATGGCGATTATATACAGTCCGCGTCACCTTAAATAAGTTACTAATAATGTAACCTTACCAATTGACCCCATCACTACAAACATGGCGATTATATACAGTCCGCGTCGCTTTAAATAAGTTACTAATAATGTAACCTTACCAATTGACCCCATCACTACAAACATGGCGATTCTATACAGTCCGCGTCGCTTTAAATAAGTTACTAATAATGTAACCTTACCAATTGACCCCATCACTACAAACATGGCGATTCTATACAGTCCGCGTCGCTTTAAATAAGTTACTAATAATGTAACCTTACCAATTGATCCCATCACTACAAACATGGCGATTCTATACAGTCCGCGTCACCTTAAATAAGTTACTAATAATGTAACCTTACCAATTGACCCCATCACTACAAACATGGCGATTCTATACAGTCCGCGTCGCTTTAAATAAGTTACTAATAATGTAACCTTACCAATTGACCCCATCACTACAAACATGGCGATTCTATACAGTCCGCGTCACCTTAAATAAGTTACTAATAATGTAACCTTACCAATTGACCCCATCACTACAAACATGGCGATTATATACAGTCCGCGTCGCTTTAAATAAGTTACTAATAATGTAACCTTACCAATTGACCCCATCACTACAAACATGGCGATTATATACAGTCCGCGTCGCTTTAAATAAGTTACTAATAATGTAACCTCCCCATTTGACCCCATCACTACAAACATGGCGATTATATACAGTCCGCGTTACCTTAAATAAGTTACTAATAATGTAACCTTACCAATTGACCCCATCACTACAAACATGGCGATTATATACAGTCCGCGTCGCTTTAAATAAGTTACTAATAATGTAACCTCCCCATTTGACCCCATCACTACAAACATGGCGATTATATACAGTCCGCGTTACCTTAAATAAGTTACTAATAATGTAACCTTACCAATTGACCCCATCACTACAAACATGGCGATTATATACAGTCCGCGTCGCTTTAAATAAGTTACTAATAATGTAACCTTACCAATTGACCCCATCACTACAAACATGGCGATTCTATACAGTCCGCGTCGCTTTAAATAAGTTACTAATAATGTAACCTTACCAATTGACCCCATCACTACAAACATGGCGATTCTATACAGTCCGCGTCACCTTAAATAAGTTACTAATAATGTAACCTTACCAATTGACCCCATCACTACAAACATGGCGATTATATACAGTCCGCGTCGCTTTAAATAAGTTACTAATAATGTAACCTTACCAATTGACCCCATCACTACAAACATGGCGATTATATACAGTCCGCGTCGCTTTAAATAAGTTACTAATAATGTAACCTTACCAATTGACCCCATCACTACAAACATGGCGATTATATACAGTCCGCGTCGCTTTAAATAAGTTACTAATAATGTAACCTTACCAATTGACCCCATCACTACAAACATGGCGATTATATACAGTCCGCGTCGCTTTAAATAAGTTACTAATAATGTAACCTTACCAATTGATCCCATCACTACAAACATGGCGATTATATACAGTCCGCGTCACCTTAAATAAGTTACTAATAATGTAACCTTACCAATTGACCCCATCACTACAAACATGGCGATTATATACAGTCCGCGTCACCTTAAATAAGTTACTAATAATGTAACCTTACCAATTGACCCCATCACTACAAACATGGCGATTATATACAGTCCGCGTCACCTTAAATAAGTTACTAATAATGTAACCTCCCCATTTGTCCCCCTATCACTACAAACATGGCGATTATATACAGTCCGCGTCACCTTAAATAAGTTACTAATAATGTAACCTTACCAATTGACCCCATCACTACAAACATGGCGATTATATACAGTCCGCGTCACCTTAAATAAGTTACTAATAATGTAACCTCCCCATTTGTCCCCCTATCACTACAAACATGGCGATTATATACAGTCCGCGTCACCTTAAATAAGTTACTAATAATGTAACCTTACCAATTGACCCCATCACTACAAACATGGCGATTATATACAGTCCGCGTCGCTTTAAATAAGTTACTAATAATGTAACCTTACCAATTGACCCCATCACTACAAACATGGCGATTATATACAGTCCGCGTCGCTTTAAATAAGTTACTAATAATGTAACCTTACCAATTGACCCCATCACTACAAACATGGCGATTATATACAGTCCGCGTCGCTTTAAATAAGTTACTAATAATGTAACCTTACCAATTGACCCCATCACTACAAACATGGCGATTATATACAGTCCGCGTCGCTTTAAATAAGTTACTAATAATGTAACCTTACCAATTGATCCCATCACTACAAACATGGCGATTATATACAGTCCGCGTCACCTTAAATAAGTTACTAATAATGTAACCTTACCAATTGACCCCATCACTACAAACATGGCGATTATATACAGTCCGCGTCACCTTAAATAAGTTACTAATAATGTAACCTTACCAATTGACCCCATCACTACAAACATGGCGATTATATACAGTCCGCGTCGCTTTAAATAAGTTACTAATAATGTAACCTTACCAATTGACCCCATCACTACAAACATGGCGATTATATACAGTCCGCGTCGCTTTAAATAAGTTACTAATAATGTAACCTTACCAATTGACCCCATCACTACAAACATGGCGATTATATACAGTCCGCGTCGCTTTAAATAAGTTACTAATAATGTAACCTTACCAATTGACCCCATCACTACAAACATGGCGATTATATACAGTCCGCGTCGCTTTAAATAAGTTACTAATAATGTAACCTTACCAATTGATCCCATCACTACAAACATGGCGATTATATACAGTCCGCGTCACCTTAAATAAGTTACTAATAATGTAACCTTACCAATTGACCCCATCACTACAAACATGGCGATTATATACAGTCCGCGTCACCTTAAATAAGTTACTAATAATGTAACCTTACCAATTGACCCCATCACTACAAACATGGCGATTATATACAGTCCGCGTCACCTTAAATAAGTTACTAATAATGTAACCTCCCCATTTGTCCCCCTATCACTACAAACATGGCGATTATATACAGTCCGCGTCACCTTAAATAAGTTACTAATAATGTAACCTTACCAATTGACCCCATCACTACAAACATGGCGATTATATACAGTCCGCGTCGCTTTAAATAAGTTACTAATAATGTAACCTTACCAATTGACCCCATCACTACAAACATGGCGATTATATACAGTCCGCGTCACCTTAAATAAGTTACTAATAATGTAACCTTACCAATTGACCCCATCACTACAAACATGGCGATTATATACAGTCCGCGTCACCTTAAATAAGTTACTAATAATGTAACCTCCCCATTTGTCCCCCTATCACTACAAACATGGCGATTATATACAGTCCGCGTCACCTTAAATAAGTTACTAATAATGTAACCTTACCAATTGACCCCATCACTACAAACATGGCGATTATATACAGTCCGCGTCACCTTAAATAAGTTACTAATAATGTAACCTCCCCATTTGTCCCCCTATCACTACAAACATGGCGATTATATACAGTCCGCGTCACCTTAAATAAGTTACTAATAATGTAACCTTACCAATTGACCCCATCACTACAAACATGGCGATTATATACAGTCCGCGTCGCTTTAAATAAGTTACTAATAATGTAACCTTACCAATTGACCCCATCACTACAAACATGGCGATTATATACAGTCCGCGTCGCTTTAAATAAGTTACTAATAATGTAACCTTACCAATTGACCCCATCACTACAAACATGGCGATTATATACAGTCCGCGTCGCTTTAAATAAGTTACTAATAATGTAACCTTACCAATTGACCCCATCACTACAAACATGGCGATTATATACAGTCCGCGTCGCTTTAAATAAGTTACTAATAATGTAACCTTACCAATTGATCCCATCACTACAAACATGGCGATTATATACAGTCCGCGTCACCTTAAATAAGTTACTAATAATGTAACCTTACCAATTGACCCCATCACTACAAACATGGCGATTATATACAGTCCGCGTCACCTTAAATAAGTTACTAATAATGTAACCTTACCAATTGACCCCATCACTACAAACATGGCGATTATATACAGTCCGCGTCGCTTTAAATAAGTTACTAATAATGTAACCTTACCAATTGACCCCATCACTACAAACATGGCGATTATATACAGTCCGCGTCGCTTTAAATAAGTTACTAATAATGTAACCTTACCAATTGACCCCATCACTACAAACATGGCGATTATATACAGTCCGCGTCGCTTTAAATAAGTTACTAATAATGTAACCTTACCAATTGACCCCATCACTACAAACATGGCGATTATATACAGTCCGCGTCGCTTTAAATAAGTTACTAATAATGTAACCTTACCAATTGATCCCATCACTACAAACATGGCGATTATATACAGTCCGCGTCACCTTAAATAAGTTACTAATAATGTAACCTTACCAATTGACCCCATCACTACAAACATGGCGATTATATACAGTCCGCGTCACCTTAAATAAGTTACTAATAATGTAACCTTACCAATTGACCCCATCACTACAAACATGGCGATTATATACAGTCCGCGTCACCTTAAATAAGTTACTAATAATGTAACCTCCCCATTTGTCCCCCTATCACTACAAACATGGCGATTATATACAGTCCGCGTCACCTTAAATAAGTTACTAATAATGTAACCTTACCAATTGACCCCATCACTACAAACATGGCGATTATATACAGTCCGCGTCGCTTTAAATAAGTTACTAATAATGTAACCTTACCAATTGACCCCATCACTACAAACATGGCGATTATATACAGTCCGCGTCACCTTAAATAAGTTACTAATAATGTAACCTTACCAATTGACCCCATCACTACAAACATGGCGATTATATACAGTCCGCGTCACCTTAAATAAGTTACTAATAATGTAACCTTACCAATTGACCCCATCACTACAAACATGGCGATTATATACAGTCCGCGTCACCTTAAATAAGTTACTAATAATGTAACCTTACCAATTGACCCCATCACTACAAACATGGCGATTATATACAGTCCGCGTCACCTTAAATAAGTTACTAATAATGTAACCTTACCAATTGACCCCATCACTACAAACATGGCGATTATATACAGTCCGCGTCACCTTAAATAAGTTACTAATAATGTAACCTTACCAATTGACCCCATCACTACAAACATGGCGATTATATACAGTCCGCGTCACCTTAAATAAGTTACTAATAATGTAACCTTACCAATTGACCCCATCACTACAAACATGGCGATTATATACAGTCCGCGTCACCTTAAATAAGTTACTAATAATGTAACCTTACCAATTGACCCCATCACTACAAACATGGCGATTATATACAGTCCGCGTCACCTTAAATAAGTTACTAATAATGTAACCTTACCAATTGACCCCATCACTACAAACATGGCGATTATATACAGTCCGCGTCACCTTAAATAAGTTACTAATAATGTAACCTTACCAATTGACCCCATCACTACAAACATGGCGATTATATACAGTCCGCGTCACCTTAAATAAGTTACTAATAATGTAACCTTACCAATTGACCCCATCACTACAAACATGGCGATTATATACAGTCCGCGTCACCTTAAATAAGTTACTAATAATGTAACCTTACCAATTGACCCCATCACTACAAACATGGCGATTATATACAGTCCGCGTCACCTTAAATAAGTTACTAATAATGTAACCTTACCATTTGACCCCATCACTTCAAACATGGCGATTATATACAGTCCGCGTCACCTTAAATAAGTTACTAATAATGTAACCTTACCAATTGACCCCATCACTACAAACATGGCGATTATATACAGTCCGCGTCACCTTAAATAAGTTACTAATAATGTAACCTTACCAATTGACCCCATCACTACAAACATGGCGATTATATACAGTCCGCGTCACCTTAAATAAGTTACTAATAATGTAACCTCCCCATTTGTCCCCCTATCACTACAAACATGGCGATTATATACAGTCCGCGTCACCTTAAATAAGTTACTAATAATGTAACCTTACCAATTGACCCCATCACTACAAACATGGCGATTATATACAGTCCGCGTCGCTTTAAATAAGTTACTAATAATGTAACCTTACCAATTGACCCCATCACTACAAACATGGCGATTATATACAGTCCGCGTCGCTTTAAATAAGTTACTAATAATGTAACCTTACCAATTGACCCCATCACTACAAACATGGCGATTCTATACAGTCCGCGTCACCTTAAATAAGTTACTAATAATGTAACCTTACCAATTGACCCCATCACTACAAACATGGCGATTATATACAGTCCGCGTCGCTTTAAATAAGTTACTAATAATGTAACCTTACCAATTGACCCCATCACTACAAACATGGCGATTCTATACAGTCCGCGTCACCTTAAATAAGTTACTAATAATGTAACCTTACCAATTGACCCCATCACTACAAACATGGCGATTATATACAGTCCGCGTCGCTTTAAATAAGTTACTAATAATGTAACCTTACCAATTGACCCCATCACTACAAACATGGCGATTATATACAGTCCGCGTCGCTTTAAATAAGTTACTAATAATGTAACCTCCCCATTTGACCCCATCACTACAAACATGGCGATTATATACAGTCCGCGTCACCTTAAATAAGTTACTAATAATGTAACCTTACCAATTGACCCCATCACTACAAACATGGCGATTATATACAGTCCGCGTCGCTTTAAATAAGTTACTAATAATGTAACCTTACCAATTGACCCCATCACTACAAACATGGCGATTCTATACAGTCCGCGTCGCTTTAAATAAGTTACTAATAATGTAACCTTACCAATTGACC